>CM031244.1:665524543-665855274 GCA_018340775.1 Taxus wallichiana var. yunnanensis | reverse complement strand
GGGACTATGTTAACTATGCTCCCCATCAAACATAATTAT
Source organism: Taxus wallichiana var. yunnanensis (assembly GCA_018340775.1). Classification (NCBI taxonomy): domain Eukaryota; kingdom Viridiplantae; phylum Streptophyta; class Pinopsida; order Cupressales; family Taxaceae; genus Taxus; species Taxus wallichiana. The sequence goes on along the minus strand of CM031244.1, from coordinate 665,855,235 downwards.
TGTAAACCCATACTTGTAAATGTAAAGTTGGGTCGCCTCTTTGTGTAATCTCGGCATCTGTTGGCATTTTGCTTATATCAAATATAAACTCAGTATCCCTATCTGGCTGCCTTGGAGGGTAGATGTCAAAGTCTACATGGTTTACTTGCATTTCCAGGGAGGAGGAGTGATGTTGATTAAATGACCAAGGCCTAATGCTTCTAAGAGGGTAACCCTATGGGCGTGAGAGTTTTAACAAATCCAAAAAGGAGATGTGAGAGAAGGTTTTAGTTAAGTCATTAATTAAATCATAGGCGCCTATGGGTTTTACCAACATTTGTTGAATGTTGTCTGGTTCCAATGGATAACTTGGAGTTGGTTGAGAAGAATAATCCTGTGTTCTTGTTATGGTTTCTATGGGTAGTTTGGTGTTTAACTCCACCGGACCAAACTATTTTAGTTTGGGGTCGAGTTCTAGTTAGGGGTGCGAATGGTGGATTTAATGAAGTTGAGGCTTCATGATCATTGTTTCTGTTATAACACCCTTTTTTGTTACATTAGGATCTAGCATGTTATTGTTAGAATGGTTTGGGAGTGGATCATTAAAGATCTTAAGGGGTGCATTTTGAGGGAAGCCCCAGTATAAGTGTTTGACGTGGGTACTATAGAATTTTCTAAAAACATATCTATAAAGGGTTGTTTTGATCTTCTAGCAAGTCTTTGCATGAATTTATTATAGTCATGACAAGTCTTAGTATTGTGGCCTTGAATCTTATGGAAGCCACAATACAAATTGGGATTATAATTTGAAATCATTGATTTAAAACTGTTGTGGCCTAAAGTTATGATAAGGTTGTTGGTTGTTAGAGTTAAATTTTTGAGGTTGTTGCCTTTGGTTTTGACTCTGATATCTAGTTGAGTTTCGATTTGGACCTTGTGTTTGGATTTGTCATCTTCGTCATTTTTCGTTGTTGTTGTTGTGGTCGTGGTGGACAATTAAAATCCACTGCGTTGATTGTTGGAGTAAAATTGTTACTTCGTTGATTATTAACAAGTGACAAAATGTTTACAAGTTTGCTCTTTTAGTTTGGTCAGTTACTCCATTTGTTGTAACTCCGTGATTCTTGTTAAGGATCTTAGGTCCTTGATTAGCGTTCCCAGTGTTAGGATAGGCCGTGGTGTTTTGATTAGGAGTGGTTAATTTCCCATTTGTCCCATATGTCTTATGACCACTATCTATTGCTGCTTGGTCGATTCGGAGAGCACTCTCAAGTACTTCATCGTAAGTTCTTAGTGGGAACTTCTGGACTTCTTCCTTTATCTCTCTATTGAGAGAATGAAGGAATAAATTACATAGTTCCATTTGATCCATGTTTGGAGCACTTGCTGATGAGTAGAGAACTGTACACCATCTTTGAATAAAATGAGTAGCGGATTCATTATGTTCTTGTTTAATATGCAAGAATTCCCCGATTCCTGTTCTTAACAATTTGTTCATATCAAAAGCTTTGATGAACTCTAACATGAGTTGTTTAAATGAGTGTATCGAGGATTCAAGTATTTTGTAATACCAATAAAGGGCAATACCACTAATTTTTTAGGGAATATCTTAGCAACAACCCCATCCCAAGGGAGTAATTCCCGTATGGCTGTGGCATAGGCCTTAATGTGTGCATTTGGATCTCCTTCCCCTTTGTATTTGGGTAAATCAGGAAGAGGTCTTAGAAGCATAACACTTTGTATGGTGAAGTTTAGGGGCTCTTTTAGATATTCTAAATAAGTCCCTACTACATAGGTCTCGACCATCGATGGTGCTTGTTGAGGGGGTGGGGGTGGCATGGTTTGTTGATATGGCATAGCATATGCATTTACAGGGACATAAGGGAATCCCTGTGGTTGAATGAACATCCCGGGAGAAGAGAACATGTCTCCCTATGGTGATTTTGAATAAATGTTTAAGTAGGGAGGAGTATTGTTCTGGTATGGGTTGTTTGGTGCTAATCCGGGAGGTATCATATTTTCAACTGGAGCGGCGTTTGAAAATAAGGTTCTAGTTGGTGTTTGCTATGGGTAATTATACGAGTGTTAAGGAGGCATGCCTAGTGTGCCTGTTCCTGTAAGGAGGTCAACCTTACTAGGGTGATGCGAGAGGGTTGGGATTCTGCTTTCCCAAAATATGAATTTTGGTTTGCTTGAGCAAGTTCCATCCCTCTAACCTTCTCAAATAAGGCTGAAATGACCTCGATTGGTGAAGACACAATGTTTTGCCTTAATGGCATTTGTTGTATACCTTGAGGTTGTAAAGGGGTATGATACCCTACTATGAATTGATCATTACCCTACCAAGCTTCACCAAGGGCATTTCCCGTAGGTGGAGGAATGAGGGTATTTTCTTGGAGTAGGGTGTTGGATTGTATTTGCAAACTCCTATAGGCGGGTACATGTTTTAGAAGTGTTGTTCACTTCAGCATAGCGTGCTAAGTACTCCTCATCCAAAAATGGGAGTGGATCTAACGCCTCTACCGATGTGGTCTAAACAAGACCTAAGGAGATGAAATGGATTCTCCAGTAAATGTCATATTGTTAGAGCCTGAGGGCTTTGGTTGTTGTGTTTGTGAAAGCTGATCCAACTCCTCAATTCAAAATGAAGAACTGGAGCTAGTTCTTTGGGGGGATTTTGAGACAACAAGTAATTACTTGAATAGTTATCAGCCCATGCAGAAAGTGAGGGTGATGGTTGTCTATTTGTTTGACCATAACTTGCTTCAAGACCTGAGAGAGGTCTACCATATGCGTATATCGACATATTCAGGGGGTATATGAATACCCACAGAATAATGGGAAAGAGTGAAGGTGGATGAAAGAAATGAAAATAAAAGGGGAATAATTGTTTGTTTCACATCGGGTTCACCAATTTTGTACAATGGAAAAGTGACATGCAAGCATGGGAATCTACAAGTAACTCTTCCTCGTACCCGACCTCCCGAGGTCATGCCGAGATGGCCGTGAATGTGGAATATATATGGATACAGAAAAACTAGTGGGGCAATCTTATATCCTCAATACACAATAATGGAATCTATGCGAATCTAAGGTGAAGAAGGCCCTCCTAACCTAAATTGGTGTAACGGATTGTTAGGATATAATAGATGTTCAGAGGCTCCAATCAATGTCAAGCTCTGCCAAGATCTTGTTTATTAGCTATTGGATACATGGGAAGTGACCTATGGGAGCTTCGTGTATATTTCCAGACAAGGTCATGAAAAATGGTGATAGGAGGTGTAGTGGATTCTCTCGGGGTTTTATGGACGATTCTATGGTCTAGTCCAGAAATCCTTAGCTTGATTGGCTGCTATGTTTAATAAGGAGAATTATGTAATAATATCTTGGTGGAAGTGGTGAGGACCTAAATACTAGTGTTCATAAACCAACATCAATTTCTGATTGATTAGTAGGCCCATTGGGTTGTGGGACCTATGGATCACAACCGTAAGTTCGTGGTTGTGTCGGACCTCCTATGGTCATGTGAAGAGTTAATCCCTCCTTCCGATTATCCAATAATCATACACCTTTTCAACCTCTATGTTTAGAACTAGAAGTTGTGTAATTTTCTCAGAATACCTTATAGGTGTTCTGGCAACTTGAATGCGTAAGCTAGTATCTATGTCAATGAGGAGGTCTCCTGCGTTAGGTTGTGGAACTAAAGGATTGCAACCAAATACTTGTTCTCTTTCGAGTCCTTATACAGTCATACAGATATCCTATCAAGGTAGTCTATAGTTAGGATGATTTGACCAAAATGTGTATGCCTTGTCGTCTTCAATATTTAACTCTCTCAGTTGTTCACTAATTACTCATAGGTTTGCCATTGCTCGAAAGACATGTATCCTAAGGTCTTGATCTATATCAGCTAGTGTTGTGGGGAGATTTGGTTGAGGCACTATTGGTTCAAATATGTATTCTCTGGGCTCTCTAGGTCCCGTGATTGTCATACAAAATGATTCAACTTTTAACTAAAACTAATAAACTAATTATGAAAGATGTATCTACACTATGCATGCATTCTTTTATTTTTGTATTTTTGATGAAGTATTTTAACGAAATTAAAAGAGTAGCTATTCTAATATATTTAGCAAATGGACAACTAATCTAGTAACAGAATTAAAACAAACAAAGTAGCTTGGTGTGGCTATTTTCCTGTGCAGTTGTGAATTTATCCTAAATATCTAAGCAACTAATTGTTTTAAATTGAAAGACTCTCGATCCTACCTCAGAAGTGAGGAATGAATCATAGTTTTTAGAAACTATCAATCCCCACACTTCGTGGCGATATCTGAGAGTGAGCTTTGACTGAAATAAAATAATTTACTACTCTATTTGATACGTTGTAACTAGAACTTTGATAGCTCAAACCTAGAGTTTATAGAATAGTGGTAAATCCAGTTGTGTGTGACTTCGTCCCCTCAGTGTGATCTCCTCATTCCTTCATGTTCTCTTGAATCTAGAAAAGCATGTATATGATAGCATCAGTAGAATAAGGCACTTGAACAATGGCAACTTTGGATATAGACCAAATACAATGCGAGTAAGAGAGAGATAGTGCAAGTGAATAGAGCTTGACTATGCAATTCCTAGCGGGATTTATTATGGGAATACAACACAAATGCACCGAGAGTTTTAGAAACTATATTTTGTGACTAAACAAAACCTGTAACTCTAAATGGATTCCAATCTAAGAATGAAACTATCTTATTCTAAACTGACTTGCATGGAACAACAATGAAGCAAGATTGAAACAAGAAGATCGAATGACCTCTAAACAACAAAGGAAGACCAACAATGGATGCAAAACATGAAACTATTGGAATTCTAAGCAAGAAACTCAAAAGACTAAATGATTAAACAAAGAAGGAGAGGGGCCATTTGTTTGAAAACAAGCTAGCTATTTATAGCAAATGCATTCACTAGAAGGTAACTTGGAATGGAACTCTTTTACCATTAAACAAAGTGAAAACACTATTCATAGGGCAGCCAAAACATAAATGCAAAGCAAAGTAGCTGAAAAATGTGGATAGAAATTGAAATTTTACGTTTGATGATTGTTGGAACTTTCTAGAAAACATGCATAGGATCGCCACCTGCGGGTGGTGGCGGTTATAGACCGCCGCCCTGTCCCGATCGGTGGTCACGGGACTTCCGCTTAGGTAGGGTATCGAAGTCCACTTTAAGACCAAAATGCAAGAAAAAAGGGGGGCAGAGGGTAGAAACAAAGCATGCGGAGGTGGGTGAGGCATACGGGATACAAACGTATACTTGGCGAGCTTTTCTGGATCCCAAACACCTTGCGAGGAGACCTGTATCATCATTGGGGCATGTGTAACATATTTCTGGTGGTGCAATACCCTATAATTTTGGAGTACGTCAATGTCCTCATCCAATTTTGACTAACTGCGAGAACTCATCTAGAGGGAAACTTTAAACGATGATATCTTGAGCTCCCGATGGAATTTTTTGGTGAATGTTTATATTAATTTGACTTACAATGGCATTTTAAATCCAATGATTGGAGTATAAGATCTTGATTCCTCCATTTAATCCCTAAAAATTTGGATTTTTATCCGATCCTTTAGTTGTCCATAGAAAGAACCGGTTATAAACCTATTTTTCCAAAGTGTTGTGAAAATATGATTTCACCTTCTTGAAGGTATTGGAATTCCACTATGTGAGATGTATTTTTGGCTCCTAAATCTATCTAGAGCTCCTAGAATCACTTCCCAAAGTTCGGTAGCTTTTTTTGACACAGACTTTTGCTAGGCCTCGTGAACCTTATTTTTGGTGAAATTGTCCCAACTCCTCCAAATATTTCTTGAACCTTCCAAAAGAACTTCCATGATGTTCCTAGAGGTTTAATTCTCCTCCATGTGAGATTTTTCTCCTCTATTCCGCTCCATGGGGTTGTGCCCACCCCTGGGAAGACTAGTGGTAGCCCTTCCCAACACTATCCAAAGATAACATTTTTTAAGAACTCTTAAAATCACCTAGGGGGTGACTTGAATTTCCTAAGTCACTTAGGGTATGAGTTAACATCAAATGGGAGGTCATTGAACTAATGGGTAGAATTGAGTTGCCTCGGAAGAGTAAAGTTGAAAGTTTCGACACAAGAGGTATAGTTGTCATGCTCAAAATTATCAATTTTCTTGTTGCACATTTGTATGACAACAATGCTACCATGGATACCACTTGCATTAGATCTAGTCTTTATGTAGTTACATATAACTAACTTCTAATAATTGATCTATAAATATTAAGATTTACTTTAGGAGATTCATCATTCTTACTCAACTTATAACCTATGATCATGGGTGTAATTACTAGATTAGAATATTCCATTATAAACGTTTTCAACATTTCTTTAATATACTTGAGTTTGTGAAATGAATATACCTTTTTCAGATTGAGAAGTTTGTAATCCAAGGAAAAATGATAACTCAACACCCTCGTGCCCCGCATCTCATTTTTCGCAACCTAACCTCACCACTTAAACCTTACACAATTATTTATTAATTACCTTATAATTAATAAATCCACATCTCCAAACCCCACCTCATTTCGCCACCTCATCATGACCTAGCCCTAACCCTAAACTAACCTAATTAAGACCTATAACTTGGTCTACATCCACACCCATGACTAATTACTTCTCACCCGCACCAAAACCAACCTAATCATGACTTGACCAAGCCCACAACTAATCCCTCGAGAAAAGGAGGGAAAGTTGGCTATTTTACTAAAAATAGCCCACTTTGACTTAACCGACATCGGTTCCTACTCGACCGCCGTTGGTTACGTAACCGCCATCGGTTCCCTGTAAATGACCTCCCCCAACCAAAAACAAAGGATCGGAATTCATTTGAAAGATCCGAATTCACTTGGCAGAGCAGAGACAAGTGAAGAAAAGAGAAGAGTTTGCAGAGAAGGACATCGAGCCCAAGACTGCAACTGAGGAACTAGAGCACAACGACACTCATCCAAGCATTGGGAGAGAAGATAGCTCATTTTTGATTGTCAGATCATCCCACCTGAGCCCTGCCTTCATCATCACAATCCTTGGACCTGTATCTTCATCAGGAACTAGTAAGTAGTGTCTTGTACATTTTTAAATAACATTTCTTGAACTTCTGAATCATAGTAATTATAAGTTCACTCCTAGATCTACTACCCGGTAGCACCCTACATCTAACTGTCATTCCTCTACCCTTACATTGCCCCAAGAACAGCCCCCACACTCTCTGAGTCTTCTCCATCACCCTATTGCCTATCCCTAATCATTTACCAACCTTATAAACACCATAACCACCTTATAGCTTTCCTTCATCAAAGCCCTAAATCACTTCCCCCTACCGATATCGTTATCAAACCTGTACATCGGTGTAAACCGTAGTCGGTTGTACAGTGACCGACATCGGTCACTGTGACTCAAACCAAAACCAGCCTTTCCTCTATTGCTTTTAACGAGGTAATTAAATTGTAATTTTGCAATAACTTCTTTGTTAGAATTTGTGTTAATTCGTATTAAGAGGGGAACTGACCACCTTCGAAAGGAAGTCCAATATTTCCTGGCCCAAGGCAGTTCCCTCATTTATTGTCTAACTAAAATCTGGTGGTCTTGTATTCTTACTTGCAGGTAGTCCTTCCTAGACAAAAAGGAGTTCTTCGCAATCGATCTGATCTCTCTCTACGGTACGCGCGCACCCTCCCAACATTCAACAGGTATTCCTCCTAGCCCTAACCCTTATCTGTTTCTCAAGAGAATGAAAGGATAGAAGCACCTCTATTCTAAGAATGGAAACATTCTGTGTGAAACATTTTGGCACGCCTGGTGGGACCCTTTCTCGGGTTTCTTTCTTTCTTGCTTGCTTTCATATAGGGAGCACACTTGCTATTTTCTTCTTCTAAATATTCACAAGATATTTTGTCATTTTGGTAAAAGAATTTGTCTTTCTTCCTCATCTTTGCATTAGTGAAAGTCATCTTCTTTGCTTCATCGAATATCATTTTCGATTTGGGTTTAAAACACGTGCATCACATTCTTGCTTGTTGTTTTCAATTCTAGTGAACGTAGATTAAGTAACAGGTCGTACACGTGGGGGTGATATCCACGGTATTGACAAGAAATTAATCTTACTTTCACTGCACAACACATCCCAAATCACATCATAATCAACACAACAACTCAAACATCCCCCCTTTTCCGTGGTATTCCTCCGCCCGATTGAGGTAACCTTATAAGCCAAAACAAACTTGACATCTCCCTTAGGTCTTTTGTTTAGGATTGACATCATCTTGTGCATCTAAGGCATAAGCCCACAATAATTAAAACTAATCCTAGGGTTAGTCTCTTGATTTGCTTGTGCATCTTGCTTGTTTTTAGTTCTGTTTCTCTGTCATACACTATTTCAGTGATCACTTCAGAATAGTTTGGTAGGTATACTAAGCATCGTTAACCCCAAATCAGCAACTTCTTACAACTTCTTACACCGGTCCTATTCTACCGACATCGGTTAACTGACCGACGTCTGCTAAAGCCTCGACCGACATCGGCACTCATCAATATCATTTACTTTCTTTCATAGTTCCCGACAAACCAACAACCTACCAATTCCAACATTTTGTGGTTGTTTCTGTTCCTGATAGATTGAATCCTGTCGCTGTACTCTTGTCCATGGTTGTTATCACTGAAACAAGCCGCAGCCATGGTTTCACATGCCTGTTCCATGCCTTTTCCTGAATCACCCCCTTCACATCCTATGGGGAATCCTACGGACACCAGTGAGGTTCCCAAAATCCTTGTAGGAGATAAGGAATTTGTGAAATTTTTGGATGCTAATCCTAGCGCTGTATAGTACTATTTGTCTCATACCCCTGACCGTACACCCGACGGTCAACTCCTTGTTGGTATGCCTATTAGTATAGCTGCTCACTTAGCTCCTTCCCCACCTAATAACTCCACCTTACCTTCTTCATCCTTAGCCCCGTCTCCCAACTCAGTGGCTTCGAAGTTCATACGGCATAGATTGGCTTTCCTTTGGTTAATCTGGGGCCCCACATATCATTACCGCCGACTCCTCCTACCTCGTCTCTCTCGCAGACTGCCCCTTTCATAACTTGCTCTCTGCCACCTATCCACACGAGCTTTCCTTCTCAAGCTCCGCCCACCTTTTCATTTCCACACACTTATCCGGTGGCTTCAACATCTTATATAGGACATCCCTATTCGGTCGCCTCAACATATTCATCCTCAATACCTTATCAACATTTAACCCCACCATTGTCTAGTGGTGGCTCTTGGCCCAATCCTCCTCCGTTTACAACAACCGCACCATCATCTCATCCAACCACTGATTTAATCAAACAAATGATGGACAAGATGCAAAATCTGAGGCTTCTGTTTCAGGAAGCCGTAGCACCCTGACATATGAGCAAGTTTGTTCGGGAGCCTATTCATCCTTCTGTCCCCCTTCATTCATATCCTCCTCAATGGGAATTACCAAAATTTACTCGTTTTAATAGTAAGGAGGATCCTCAACAACACTTGCGATCATTTAGACATGCCTGCTATCTGATTGCTCATGACGATGCCTTACTACTCCGCACCTTTCCCATGTCATTATCAGGACCCGCCTTGAATGGTACAATGGCTTTAACCCAGCACTCAATTTTCTCTTTTAACCAATTAGCCCAATCTTTCTTGGATCATTTCTCCATTAATATCGCCAAGAAAGTATCCATCACCGACCTCTATGCCATCCGACAATTTGAAGACGAATCTATCGCAGATTTCGTTGGACGATGGCGGGGCCTTATCAACCAACTTACTTATGCCTTGCCTCAGCCGAACTTATCGAACTCTTTACGCGGGCCTGCGCTAAGCACATTTCTCCTACCCTCCAAATTCAAACTTTCCGCACCTTTGATGAGGCCTTTACTATGGCTCGAAACTAGAGATTCGAGCCTTAGAGGAAGAGAAATTGCGGTTGCACAACAAAAACCCTAATTTCCGAACCCAAGACTCCACCAACAAACCCAACACCACCAATTCTCACGCATCGACTGCTTTGAAATCAAAAGGAGCTATACACGCGGTGATGGTCAAATCCCAAGCACCGTCTAATACCCCGCCAAAAACCACCTATAAGTATAAAGCCGAGCCCATCAATTACACTCCCTTGGGAGAAACTTATGGTGTCATCTTGGAAAAATTGCTCAAAGCGGAGCTATCACCTTACCTCCTGTTAAACCTCACTCCGGGTTTGATTCCACCCGCGCTATACCTTCTTGGTACAAAGAAAATGACTTCTGTAACTTCCACCGCATGAAGGGACACAGTCACGAAAACTGTAAGATGTTGAAAAACATAGTGCAGGAAATGGTTGATGCAGGGGATATAACCCTCGATAATCCTAATGCCCCTGCTAACCAAAATTTGAAAATCTTCAACAAACCATTCCCAAACCACTCTTCTAACAGTAACATAAACCAAGATATCTTAGCCGAGGAGAGTGTTCATGAAATCCATGCAGTTTTCGACTCCCAACCAAAAGCTTCTATCGAGGAAATTCTGAATCAAGCCTCTTTACTAACGCAGGGATCCGAACCCCTTCACCCCCATCAAGACAAAATGATAATCTTGCCATTCCTTTACCCATAAAGGAATTAACCACCCAAGTTCTCTTCTCACGAATGAGTCTTCTTACACCACATCCCTGCAAGATTGTGAGCGGATGTTATCTAACTTATCTATTTCCCAAACATCTCCTTCCATCACTCTTGCTATAAAAGAAGAAGGCTCGCCACTTTTTCTGTCATCCTTAGAAGAGAAACCCCTCAAACCGACATCACCAAATTCTTTAATCATGATGGATCCCCTCAAACATGCCCTCCTACCTATTAGTTCTTCATCACCTAAATCTTTTCAAAGACTCGGTTGACCTCTTAACGCCCATTGATACAAAGGCCTCATTTACCCCCGTATCACACCCACAAAGGGACCGGAATCACAACCCACCTCTCTTCCATACAAAAGTTCCTATTCACACGTGAAGATTGTCATCCCTCAGAAGATAGACGAGTCCTATGGGAGCGTTTGAGTACACCATGCTCTACTCAAATGCAGATGACCGATCCAGACACCTCTACCATATACCCGAGGTATTTACAAAAGCTCAAAATGCCTATGTCCTCATCTTCACCCCCCTCATCTCTACCGAATACCTCATCCACCTCTATTAACTTAACCACACCTTCCCCTACGCTTGGGACTTCACCAATACCCAGCCTAACACACCCACCTAAATGGTTAGATTTATCCAAAAATAAAGCCGTCCATCCACCTAGGAGACAAACCCAATCCCCTCAAGTCCAATCTATGCCTCTGTCACAACTAAAACCCTCGCCATCACACCTACCTTCTATATTGGGACCTCACCCCTCCACCTTGCCTCAATACATCATACCTCCTGTGTTTTCTTTAAAACGACCTACACCTTCTACACCCATACAGAGATCCATGGGTGTATCAACACCATCACCCCAAGTATCCTGTCCACCTATCAACCTTAAACAAACTCCATCATCAAAGGATTTGTTTGTTGTCACTCCTCTTTCTCCGTGGTTGTTTCCTGCCACCACGTCATCTGTGGCCTCATCATCTAACCAGCTAAACATAACTTCTGCGCCGAAGAAGCCACGTTTAGTTAAATCCAATTATCAAAACCCCTTGTCTAAACCACCACCCGTACGAACCAACCATACCCAAACATTACCAAAACCCACCCAATCAATAGCCTCATCTTCCTCTGACTTTGACCCGCTCAAAGGATCTTACGCCAAGATCCTTGATATGTTGGTGGAGAATGCGACCATTTCCCTACCCCCACTTAGACCCTATGATCCATCTAAACCTCGACCTATAGGTTATGATGAGTCTAAAATCTGCGCTTACCACCGCACACCAGGACATGATGTAGAGGGATGCAAAACTTTGAAAGCCATCCTTCGTCAGTCACCTCTCTCAGATAGAAAGGTTAAGAAAGACAACTTACGAAGGGAGAAACCTTTAGCTTCAATCCCCTCTCCTATACCACCTGTCCCCACCTCACCAAGAAATATCATTATTGCAACCCCACCTCTCGAAGACAATGACTTATCCCTACCATCTTCCTCCTCTCGTGTTCACGAGATCAACATGATTAGCATTGCTACTCGAGGGCATAAAACCAATGGGAAAGCTAAAGAAAGCACACCTGCGGCCTCTCTTTCTCCGTCCGCCATCCCGATCACACCACCACCTAAAGTGGTTATTCGTGGACCTGCCTACCCCATCTCTGATGGAGTTTCCCACCGTACCATGATCAAACAGCTTCACCAATCACCTGTAAAAATGACACTGTATGATCTCATTCAAACCTCTGAATCTCATCGACAAGCTCTCATTGAAATCCTCCAAGGGATAGAGGTCCTACCTAACGAAACCTTTCCCGTTGCCTCCATTTTAACACCCAATCACGTTGCTTCTCTCACCAAACAACCTATCTCCCCAACCACTTCTGTCTCTATACAACAAACCGCTGCTGTCAGTTTCTCCAAGACAAAATTGTTGACTTTGGTGCAGAAGATCCTGACCCGCTCTTTTCATCTCGGCTTACGTCCGAGACATCCGAGTACGTCGTGTTATGATTGACGGGGGCACTAGCCTAAACATCATCTCTTCCAAAGCCTTCCAACAAATGAATATCCCTTCTAGCTGCATGTGTGCCAACCCCACCATGTTGCGTTCATTCAATGATGCTATTACTTCTACCTTAGGCACCGTGATCCTTAACATTCGTGTAGGGCCACGTACTTTACCTGAACTCTTCTATGTCCTTGAGGGAGAATTCCAATACAACATGTTGTTAGGCCGCCTGGATCCGGCTATGGGATGCGTTCCCTCCACCTTACATAGATGCATAAAATTCGAGTATGAGGGGAAGTCCTACACCGTAAAAGCTGACGCTCCCCCCTTCAAAACCTGCAATATGTTATATCACCCTAATGATGTGCTTGTACCAGTCAAGACACCCATTCATCCAACCCAACCATCTACTTCGACCACACCTCAACCATCCATCTCAACCGCACCTACACCTTCAACCAATGAAACCGCCACCGCAAATACCGCTTCCTTCCCCGCAGACAACATCCCGACCTCAGATCCCTTGGTAGATGTTTTTCAACGCCTTACGCTGGGGGAGTATCACCTATATAACGTTAGCACTTTCCATACCCCACAGGAGTATGGACAGTTACATGCGCATCCTACCTACGACCGTCGTGTGGGGGAAGTAATCTCCTACGGACCACCTAATTGCCGCACCAACCTAACGTATGGGGGTGTCGATACATCCTCTGTCACCCCTGAACCTCCCCTTGGTGTGGTTCCCTTCCAATCTGATTTTCAATATCTAACTAATCGTCGTTTTTCCCTCACCTTCCTGACGCGCTGTGCTTGGAAGGGCTTCGGTTTTGGTCTTTATGAACAAGGCCGACATACGATCATTCCTGTAACTACACGCAAACACAAAGATCGTCGTGGTCTTGGATTCTCTGAACCACCTACACCAAAGACACCACCTATCCATTGTATCCAGGAAGACGACGAAGTCACCCCTTCCAACCATCATCACCCATTTTGTCATCGTCACCCACAGAGTCGATAGACCCTGAATCTATCCCTCCTAACTTTTTTTTTTCATAAACGCTATCTTCCTGGGTCCTCTCACTTATCAACGCGATAATGAAGACCCATCTTCTCTTCCCCTTCTGTATCCAGACATGATCGAAGAGGACTCGCCTTCAATTAATGTTGTTGAGTGCCAGGATGACGACTCCATCCTCACTTACCTTGGTGCGATGACTCTTATATTCAACGCGCCTTACCATCTGACACTCAAACCATGTTGAATGAGTCGACTATAGAAATCAACATCCACACAGAGGATGATCCTCACATTGTGAAGATCGACAATCTCTTAACGCATCAGAACAAACTGCCTTCACTACCTTCCTCCGTTCCCGCAACCAAGCTTTTGCTTGGTCCTACGCTGACATGCCAGGAATTGATCCTGACATTGCTGTCCATAACATTACCCTGAAACCCGATTCCAAACCAGTTAAACAGAAACTGAGAAAAATGCATCCACGCATTGCCCTCTTGGTCAAAGAAGAGCTTCAACGACTCCTTTCTGTTTCCTTCATCTTACCTATTGATTATCCTCAATGGATTTCTAACATCGTACCTGTTACTAAAGCAACGGGGACTTCGATATGTACACGATTTCTCGACCTTAACCTCGCTTTCCCAAAGGATGACTTCCCCTACCAAGTATTGATCAACTTGTTGATCTCACCGCGGCCATGAGATGCTTTCCTCATGGATGGCTTCTCGGATACAATCAAATTTTGGTAGCCCCGCCGATCAACATAAAACCACCTTCATAACTCCTCGGGAACCTTCTCGCTATCGTGTCATGCCGCTTTGGCCTTAAGAATGCTAGGTGCGACCTATCAACGGCTATGACTTACATTTTTCATGACATTATGCACACTATCCTTGAGGATTATGTCGATGATCTTCTTGGCAAATCTAAACATCGCAGTGAACATCTCGATGTTTTAACCATTATTTTCGATCACCTGTTACAATACTGTGTTCGTCTTCAACCAAAGAAATGTGTCTTTGGTGTCCTTTCAGGAAAACTCCTTGGTTTTATTGTCTCTTTGCGTGGCATCGAGGTCGATCCAGCTAAAGTCAAAGCTATCCTAGAAATGCCCCCACCCACTAACCTCAAACAATTACGTAGTTTGCAGGGCAAACTCCAATCTATCCGGCATTTCATCTCACAACTCTCGGATCGATGTCAACCTTTCCATCATCTCCTTAAAAAGGACATTGTCTTTCAATGGAGCGAAGAGTGCCACCAAGCCTTTGAGGCTCTTAAAGCCTATCTCTTGCAGCCACCCGTGCTTATCCCACCTCAGGACGATCACCCTTTCTACCTTTACCTTTCCGCCACCGACCATGCTGTAGGAGCCATGCTCGCACATCGTGACTCCGAGCATCGAGAACAAGCCATTTATTACATAAGTCGTACTCTGGTGGATTACGAGACTAGGTATACACATGTAGAAAAGTTGTGCCTAGCCCTATCATTCGTGGCCACCAAACTCCGACACTACCTCCTGAATCACAAAACTTTTGTCATCACCAACGCGGACCCCATCCATTATATGTACGCCAAACCTCATCTAAACCAACGCATCACCCGATGGCTTATGCTCCTCACCGACCTCGACCTTGAGTTTGTACACCAGAAATCAATCAAAGGACAAACTATCGCAGACTCAACTCGCGGAAGCCCCTTTACCTGGGAACAATTTACCAATTTTACTTTCCCTGACGAACTCATCGCCACTCTTTCACTCAATGAGGAGTCGTATCCAATGACCCTCTTCTTCGATGGATCCAAATGCCAACACGGGCGGAGGGGCCGGCGTTGTTCTCATTCCTCTGGATGCTGAACCTATGCCTCTTTCATTCCGGCTCGATTTCCCCTACACTAATAATACAACGGAATACGAGGCCCTTGTTTTGGGTCTCCAGGTTACGTTACACTTAGGTGTAAAATCTATTAACATTTTCGGCGACTCTCAACTAGTCGTCAATCAAGTTACGGGCATCTACCAATGTAAAAATGAGGAACTTCAAAAGTACAAACATTACGTGGATTCACTTTTGACCTTATTTACTCATTATTCTATCCAAACCATTCCCCGCTCAACTAATAAATTTATGGATACTATGGCTTGCTTAGCCTCGCAAATTCCTACCTCACCAACTGACTCTGACATATTTGTCTTGGTCCAACAACTCTTTGCCCCATCTTACTCAGCCCCGGATGTTGGTATGATAAATAATGTATCCGCTGATTCGCAGGATACTTGGTATCACCAATTTCACGATTACCTTACAACCTCTGTTCTCCCATCTGACCTTACGAGTAACGGCAAAACGTGCTTTTCTTAAAAGTGTTTCTCGTTACGTCATCATGGGGGACTCCTCTATAAACGTGGCTTTGATGGCATCCTCCTTCGATGTCTAACCGCGCGGAGGTCACCTATATCATCCAACAAGTCCATGACGGCATTTGTGGTGGACATTTTAGTGGCCTTGCCATGGCCAAACGGATCCTTCGCCTAGGCTATTATTGGCCTACTTAATAACGATCGCTACAAAATATGTTAAGCGTTGTATTATGTGTCAACAACATGCCAACCTTCAACATACTCCTAGCCATCCGCTACAGGTCGCGCACGAGATCTTTGGCCTTTCTCACAATGGGGTTTAGACCTTATTGGTGAGATTCACCCGCCCTCTTCACAACGTCACCATTGGATAATCACAACGACCGAATATTACACTAAATGGGTGGAGGCCATTCCACTCATTTCAACCAAAAAAGAAAAAAATCAGAGTTCATCAACCATCACATTATCTGTCGTTTTGGTGTTCCTCATCGCCTGATAACAGATAATGGGAAATCTTTCAAAAATAAGTTGTTACAAGACCTTTGTGACAACTTTAGTATCAAACTTAGTTTCTCATCACCTTACTATCCACAAGCAAATGGTCAAGCCAAATCTTCTAACAAAACCCTGACCAAAATTCTCATGAAAGTCATTAATGATTCTGGAAAAAATTGGCCTGATCACATCCCCTTTGCCCTTTGGGCTTATCGGACTAGCATTCGTACCTCCACTAATGCCACCCCATTTTCTTTGGTATATGGTACCGAGGTTGTCTTGCCTCTCGAAATACAAATACCCTCCCTAAGAATATCTCTTCAGGATATTCTCACCAATGATGATTTCCGCCAAGAGCGGTTAGCCCAATTAGAGCTTCTTGACGAGCGTCGCCTTACAACTCTTTGACCACCTTCAAATCTATCAAAAGCGCATCAAGCATGCTTATGATAAGTGACTTCATGAGCATACCTTTAAGGTTGGTGATCTTGTCCTCAAAGAGAATCAACATGTAACCAAACTAGAAAAGAGCAAACGTGGAAAATTTGCTCCTAATTGGATTGGGCCTTACATTATCACTCACACTTACGGATCGTGCACTTACCGCTTTAGCTTCGCTTAATGGTAAACCTGAGCTCTAAACCCTTAATGCCTTGCATCTTCGCCATTCTACTGTTGAATTTAGTGTTATATCACTTCTTATCTACCTTGCTTCGTCCCTTGAGCTCATTTACCACCTCATACACTTTGTTTCATGCATCTCAAAATAGAATCAAGCTCACGTGGTTTGGTCATCACCTCCTCTTAAAGATGCCTTCCCCTTTTTAGTCTGGTCCATGACTTAAAAGTATCAAAATAACAAGTTCTCAATTATATGATTCTGGGATATTCTTGAGTCAAACTTCCTGCAAAATTAGATGCTTCATGCCAAATGGACATCTAGACCGCTACGCTCTAAACTAGACTGCTCCCTCAAGGACAACTAAGTGCAAAGCCGCATCTGTTATTATACACTAGATTGCTCCCCAAAGGACAGCTATACACAAAAGCCGCATCTCTACTACTATAAATAGATCGCTCCTCAAGGACAACTATACAAAGTCAGCCTCTATCAGAAGCTTCTCGCATTGCTCAGCTTCGTGAAGACCTCAAGAACAACAAAATACATATCCCATGTAGACTTCCCGCATCGATCAGTCTATATCCAGAAAAATAAAAGTAGTATTCAAAAGCACTTTTGAGTCATGGACTTGTCTATTTAGGTTTGGTTCTCTTTTGTCAGCATAATCACCTTATAACAAATTCTCTCGCACTACTACTCTACAAACCACCTCACCTCACCATTCATCAAAGCAACAAAACTCAAGGGACGTGACGTATATCCGATATATTGTGATTATACAACTCTTTTCACCTATCGACTTCTCGCCTATGCAAGGTACCTAGGGATTCAAGCTCATCCTACGTTAATATGTGGTTTGTTTAGCTCTTTTCAACTACGGGACACTTTTGCCTCTTTTACTCGAATCTAGGATTATGTGTTGACCTTAATCAGGACACGGTTCCCTACTACTTGGGTAAGCTAACTTTCACTTCACCTATACCTACACCAACATCGCCAATACCTTACCAACACCAACAACATTACCCTACCAATATCAATATTTTTACCAACCAACAAATTGCCTAACCACAACCAAATTTCCTGAATTCACCTCTCCCTGGTCCTAAGGGAGAACTACATCGGTCTGAGGCCCCTCCTTGCTTTGTGCAATGGGCTATGTAGGCAACACTTAGGAGACATGGGGTCTCCCAAGGTTAGCTCGACCATCCCCTACCATAACCTATCATGTGTTGTAAATATAAATATTTTTGTGTATTTCTATTTGATAACATTCATCTTTATCCTTTTTCAAAACAAACATTCAAAACACAACCATTCTTATTATTATCATAACTCAAATCAACATACATATTCAGTTTTATTTAGATGTTAAACAAATACATCTTCTCTATCATCGACCAGGTCAACATCCTTATTTATTCTTATACCTCTATGAAATTCACTTAGACCCTTGCGCCTCATCCCGAACTAGGTGATGATCGTGATCGTCGACGCCGCTCACCTGGCCTCTCCATCCTCAAAGGTGCCACTGCTATTGGTTCCTCCCACTGATCTACCAATCTCTCCTGTAACATATGAATACGCCTCTCAGCGTGGAGGAATCTCACCTCTAGTCTCTCTACTCGTGACTCCACAACCGCTAACAATCCCGTTGTCTCATTCACCCGCGTTTGAAGCTGGTGCACTAAACCTAGACAGTTCCGATTGGTTATCAAATTGACAATGTGACAATGAACAATCTGTATTTTTCTTTTTATAGGTTTTTTTGACCTATAACCAATCCCAAGTGCGCCCTGCCCAAAACACCCTTCTCACCATCGGTCCTAACCACCAACAAATATTGCTTACATGCCTAACCAAAAATTTTTGCCAATCCACCAATCAATCCCGGCCACCACGCCCTCCTCTTTTACTAAATAACAATTTTGACTTCAAAGTCTGCAACCAACCCAAATCCACTACCGCAACAAACCAACCAATCGGCCCAACCTAAGGCCGCAACCAACCAATCCACAATTTCCCGACCCAAGGCCGACCCAACCAATCCCCACCTAAGGCCGCAACCAACTAATCCAGCCCGACCTAATGGCCACCAACTATCCAAGCTCCGACCCAAGGCCGCACCCAATCAATCAGGCCCGACCCAAGGCCGCAACCAACCAATCCGGCCCGACCCACGGCCACACCTAATCAATCGGCCCCACCCAAGGCCACACCCAACCAATCAGGCCCGACCCAAGGCCCTCCCTAATCAATCGCCCGACCCAAGGCCGCACCAATTAAGTACCTCACCCAAGACCCACAAATTATGATTTTATCCACCCATCATGTAGCTTTTTGTTCAATCGAGCTCACCTGTTCGTGTTCTAGCATGATTAGGATACTTGAATTGATCAGCCAACCAACTTTTCCTAGACCGAGACCGTGACGTTTATCTCAACCAAACCAACCATTTGGTACTACCGAACATGCCTAAACGTTCCTGTACCTTACCCGTTATATCCCCTGGAGCTACTTCCTATGCCTTGGATACCAGGATTATATCACCCTTGTTTGGATAAACTATCGACCTTTGCCTATGAATTGCTTGTTTGCTCTTCAAATCATGTACCCTGGTCGCACTACTACATTTCAACGTGTGTCTGCTTCCTTGAACTTACCCCACCATCTTACCATCATCCCAACACCATTTATCCTTTATCAACCCTATCCCTGATTTCACGTCACCTCAATCTGTGATAGATTTGAGGGGGATTACCTATACCCTTAACTGGGGCAATCACTTCTTATTAATTGTCAGTGCAGCTTTACAAGACAAGCTACACGACAACAAGGGGCTAATGTAGACACCAAATTTGTGTCTTACGACACCCTGTGCCCCGCATCTCATTTCGCAACCTAACCTCACCACTTAAACCTTACACAATTATTTATTAATTACCTTATAATTAATAAATCCACATCTCCAAACCTGCCACCTCATTTCGCCACCTCATCATGACCTAGCCCTAACCCTAAACTAACCTAATTAAGACCTATAACTTGGTCTACATCCACACCCATGACTAATTACTTCTCACCCGCACCAAAACCAACCTAATCATGACTTGACCAAGCCCACAACTAATCCCTCGGAGAAAAGGAGGGAAAGTTGGCTATTTTACTAAAAATAGCCCACTTTGACTTAACCGACATCGGTTCCTACTCGACCGCCATCGGTTACGTAACCGCCATCGGTTCCCTGTAAATGACCTCCCCCAACCAAAAACAAAGGATCGAATTCATTTGAAAGATCCGGAATTCACTTGGCAGAGCAGAGACAAGTGAAGAAAAGAGAAGAGTTTGCAGAGAAGGACATCGAGCCCAAGACTACAACTGAGGAACTAGAGCACAACGACACTCATCCAAGCATTGGGAGAGAAGATAGCTCATTTTTGATTGTCAGATCATCCCACCTGAGCCCTGCCTTCGTCATCACAATCCTTGGACCTGTATCTTCATCAGGAACTAGTAAGTAGTGTCTTGTACATTTTTAAATAACATTTCTTGAACTTCTGAATCATAGTAATTATAAGTTCACTCCTAGATCTACTACCCGGCAGCACCCTACATCTAACTGTCATTCCTCTACCCTTACATTGCCCCAAGAACAACCCCCACACTCTCTGAGTCTTCTCCATCACCCTATTGCCTATCCCTAATCATTTACCAGCCTTATAAACACCATAACCGCCTTATAGCTTTCCTTCATTGAAAGCCCCTAAATCACTTCCCCTACCGGTATCGGTTATCAAGAACCCGACTGTGTAAAACCGCAATCGGTTATACAAAGACCGCATCACCACTATGTGACTCAAACCAAAACCAACCTTTCCTCTATTGCTTTTAACGAGGTAATTAAATTGTAATTTTGCAATAACTTCTTTGTTAGAATTTGTGTTAATTCATATTAAGAGGGGAACTGACCACCTTCGAAAGGAAGTCCAATATTTCCTGGGCCCAAGGCAGTTCCCTCATTTATTGTCTAACTAAAATCTGGTGGTCTTGTATTCTTACTTGCAGGTAGTCCTTCCTAGACAAAAAGGAGTTCTTCGCAATCGATCTGATCTCTCTCTACGGTGCGCGCGCCCTCCCAACATTCAACAAGTATTCCTCCTAGCCTCTAACCATCTGCTTCTCATGAAAGGATCCTCTATTCTAAGAGGAAACATTACAAGCGAAACACCTTCTATCTATTTAATGTAGAATTCTAATTTGATTTTATAAATTATTTTTTTGGAAACATCTAGATGGAGCTTGTGTTTCCTTTATATCAACTTCTTCCTTTTCATCTTCGCTGCTTGCTTCTTCAGAATAATCAATTTCTTATATCATGCTCTTTTTGTATTGGATATCATCTACCTTCACATTTGCACTTTCAACAATTTTGAATGTTCTCATATTATAACATCTATATGCTTTGCTCATTTGGGAATAACTAAGAAAAATACCTTCATCAGATCTAGATTCAAACTTACCCAAGTCTTCATCATCTTTTTGACATAACATTTGCTTCCAAATAATTTGAAATGTTTTACGATTACATATCCAAATTTTTGTTGTCATGCTAAATGTTTAACATAAAAAAATTAAAGTTTTTGTCATGACAACCTAGCCCTCATTGAAAATCTCTCTCCCGATCATTGTAAACATGTCCTCTCGGCAAAATCAGTTATTGTGTTACCCTGATAATGGCTAAGAGGAATGTCACAATGTGATTTTAAAGTGTGTTTCATGTGTAGGGGATTTTTTTCAATCTGATTCACGAGGATATCTAGATCTAGGAGAAGATAAGTGCTTCCAGAGGTTCCAAAAGGGCTACTTTTTCCCTTTTTCACCTAGTGAACACCCTCTGGGAACGTACATGAAAAATTTAAATCACCCAAGAAGTATTTTTTAGAGCTATGCAATCATCCAAGAAGTTTATGAAAGTTCGAAGGAAGAAAAATCAGGACTAGGAACAAGTTATGTAATACCAAGTTATTTTTAACATGGTATAAGGAAATGAAAGTGGTGAAAAAATGACTTGGCTTGTTATGGATATATCAGAAGCCTCGAGAGGATTTGAAAATTAATTAGATACTCATTATAAATCTAAGGATTTCTAATTCATTGTGAAAAATGTTTCAAGGGATTTTGAGAAGTAGATTTACATATATGGGCCCGATAGTGCGGATAAAGGCCTTGAATATTTTAGAAGAAGAAAATAGCAAGTGTGCTCCCTATATGAAAGCAAGCAAGAAAGAAAGAAACCCAAAATGGGTCCCACCGGGCGTGCCAAAATGTTTCACACAGAATGCTTCCGTTCCTGGAATAGAGTTGCTTCTATCCTTTCATTCCTTTGAGAAACAGATAAGGGTTAGGGCTAGGAGGAATACCTGTTGAATGTTGAGAGGGCGTGCGCGTACCATAGAGAGAGATCAGATCGATTGCAAAGAACTCCTTTTTGTCTGGGAAGGACTACCTGTAAGTAAGAATACAAGACCACCAGATTCTAATTAGACAATAAATGAGGGAACTGCCTTGGGCCCAGGAAGTATTAAACTTCCTTTCGAAGGTGGTCAGTTCCCCTGCTAATATGAATTAACACAAATTATTGCAAATTACAATTTAATTACCTTGTTAAAACAATAGAGGAAAGGACTAGTTTTTGGTTTTGAATCACAGTGACCGATGCCGGTCACTATCACCGGTACCGGTTTCTGCTAACCGATATCGGTAGGGGCAGTGGTTTTAGGGCTTTTAGTGAAGGTTGGCTATAAGGTGGCTATGGTGTTTATAAGGCTAGTAAATGATTGGGGATAGGTAATGGGGTGATGGAGAAGGCTCAGAGGGTATGGGAGCTGTTCTTGGGGTAGTGTAGGGGTAGAGGAATGATAGTTAGATGGAGGGTGTTACCGGGTAGTAGATCTAGGAATAGACTTGTAATTACTGTGATTCAGAAATCCAAGAAATGTTATTAAAAGAACGTATAAGACACTACTTACTAGTTCCTGATGAAGATACAGGTCCAAGGACTATGATGACGAAGGCAGGATTCAGGTAGGATGATCTGACAATCCAAGATGAGCTATCTTTGCTCCCAATGCTTGGATGAGTGTCATCGTGGGCTTTGGTTACTCGATTGCGATCTTGGGCTTGATGTCCTTCTCTGCAAACTCCTCTCTTTCCTTCACTTGTCTCTGCTCGGCCAAGTGAATTCCCGATCCTCCCAATGAATTCCCAGGTTCCAGATCCTTTGTTTTTGGTTGGGGGAGGTCATTTACAGGGAACCGATGGCGGTTACATAACCGACGGCGGTCGAGTAGGAACCGATATCGGTTAAGTCAAAGTGAGCTATTTTTAGTAAAATAGCCAACTTTCCCTCCTTTTCTCTCGAGGAATTAGTTGTGGGCTTGGTCAAGTCATTATTAGGTTGATTTTGGTGTGGGTGAGGAGTAATTAGTCATGGGTGTGGATGTAGACCAAGTTATCGGTCTTAATTAGGTTAGTTTAGGGTTAGGACTAGGTCATGATGAGGTGGCAAAATGAGGTGGCAGGTTTGGAGATGTGGATTTATTAATTATAAGGTAATTAATAAATAATTGTGTAAGGTTTAGGTGATGAGGCTAGGTTGTGAAATGAGATGCGGGGCACGGGGGGTCATAAGACACAAATTTGGTGTCTACACCTACATTAAGGATAAATTTGATATCAAGGCGGGGCAATTAGGAAGTGATGGTTGTCTTGTGATATTTACTGATTGACTTTTGGAAGGTTACCAAGGGTTCTCTTGTGGTGGCAAGAGGTAAGAAGGTTGGAACATTGTATTTAACCACTGATAGTACTAATGATTGTAATCTTGTGGCTTCAGATGCAGATACAACATTATGGCACTATAGGCTTGGTCATATGAGCCATAAGGGCATGGACATCATAAAGAAGAATTTACCTAGATATACAGAAATAGGTTTGGATTTCTATGAGAACTGCATATATGGGAAACAGAAGTGAGTAAGGTTTCTCAAGGTTGGACCTACGAATAAAGAGAGTAAGTTAGAGCTAGTACATTGTTATGTGTGGGGGTCACTGTATCATCTCTTGGGGGCTCAAGTTATTATGTTACTTTTATTAATGATGCAACAAGGAAAGGTTGGGTTTATTGCATTAGAAAAAATTTGATGTATTTGATACTTTTGTTAAATGGAAAGCCTTGGTAGAGAATGAAACAAGTCTTAAGTTAAAATGTCTCAGGTCAGATAATGGAGGGGAGTATTGCAGCAATGAATTTGATGATTATTGTTCTAAGAATGGAATCTACAGGCAAAAGACAGTTCCAAGAACCCCAGTAGAATGGGGTGTTAGAAAGGATGAACAGAACAATAATGGAACGTGTTAGGAGCATGAGGATACATGCAAGACTGCCTCTTTATTTTTGGGCAGAAGCGGTGAACACAACTGTGTACTTGATAAACAGAGGACCCTCAAGTGCCTTGATGGAGGCATACCTAAGGAGGCTTGGTACGGTAAGAAAGTCGATTACTCATTTCTTAGAGTCTTTGGATGTGAGGTGTTTGTTCATATTGACAAGGATGATAGGACCAAGCTAGAGGCTAAATTAGAAAAATGCACTTTTATTGGTTATGGTGGTGATGACTTTGGATTTAAATGTTGGAGTATTAAGGACAAGAAAATCATTCGGTCTAGGGATGTGGTCTTTAATGAGAAAGTCATGTATAAGCAACAGTTGCAGGAAAATAGGGAAGAATCCAAGAAAGAATATGCAGTGGTAGAGGATCTTTCGGATGGGATAGTGACCCATGAATCAATTCAGGAACCTACTCAACAGAACTCCAAACTCCTATAGTGAGAAGGTCTTCTAGGGTAAGAAAAGAACCTGAACATTTTTCTCCTTCTCTTTATTATTTATTACTCACCGATAGTGGAGAGCCGAGAGAGATTTGATGAAGAAATGCGGTAGATGCCAGAAGAAGTGGGAGCAAGCCATGGATGAGGAGCATAAGTATCTCATGGAGAACTAGACTTGGGATTTGGTGAAGCTACCTGGAAGGCAAAAGAGCATTACGAACAAGTGGGTGTATAGAGTTAAAGATGAAGGAGGAAAGAAAAGATATAAGGCTCGGTTAGTGGTCAAGGGGTTTGCACAAAAACAAGGTATAGATTTTGATGAGATTTTTTCTCCCGTAGTAAAAATGACTTTTATCGAATCTGTTCTTGGAATAGTGGTAGCAAAAGACTTACACTTAGACCAGCTTAGATGTAAAGACTACATTTCTCCATGGTGACTCGGAGGAGGAGCTATATATGCAGCCTGCCAAAAGGATATGAAGTCAAAGGTAAAGAGGAGATGGTGTGAAAACTCAAGAAGAGCTTGTATTGCACAAACAAGCTCCACGTCAATAGTATAAGAAGTTTGATAGCTTCATGATGGAGCAAGGTTATATTATATGTCATTATGACCATTGTGTGTATACAGAGAAATTTGAGGATGGAAGTTATATTATCCTCGTGTTTGTATGTTGATGACATGTTGGTTGCGGTAAAAACATGCAGAAATAAAAGTAATCAAGAAACAACTAAGTGAATCCTTTGATATGAAGGATTTGGGGATAGCCAGACAAATCCTTGGTATGAGGATAACTCGGATAGGAAGGAATGGAAGCTGATTTATCTCGGAAGAGTACATTAAGAAAGTATTGGATAGGTTTAACATGTAGGATGTTAAACCAGTTGGGACTCCTTTGGCAAGCCATTTTAAGTTATCAAAGGAGCAGTGTCCCAAGACAGAGCAGGAAAGAAACTAGATGTCCAAGGTACCTTACTCATCAACATTTGGCAGTTTGATGTATGCTATGGTGTGCACTAGGCCTGATATTGCCCATGTAGTGGGAGTTGTGAGTAGATTTATGAGTGATCCAAGTAAAGAGCATTGGTAAGCAGTAAAGTGGATCCTTCGGTATTTGAGAGGGACCATGGGGACAGTTTTGTGCTATAGTGGATCAGACACCACTTTACGTGGTTATGTAGATTCAAACATGGCTGGAGATGTTAACAGTAGGAGGAGCACGACGGTTATATTTACACTGTAGGTGGGACAACAAAGAGTGAGCTGGATTTCATGACTACGTAAGTGGTGGCTTTATTAACCACGAAGGTTGAGTATGTTGCTGCCACAGAGGCAAGCATAGAGATGATTTGGTTACAAAAATTACTTGAGGAGTTGAGGCATAAACGTAGAGGAATGTAAGCTGCATAGTGTATAGTCACAATGCTATATACCTAGCTAAGAAATTTGCTTTCCACTCCAGTGATGAAGCATATATAGTTGAGATATAACTTCATCAGGAAAACTTTGGAAGAAGATAAGTTGAAGTTGGAGAAGATTCATACCATTCAGAATCCTTCAAACATGATGACCAAGGTAGTCACAAGGGATAAACTAAAGCTATATTCAACTTTGGTTGGCCTTCATGCGATGACAATGATAAAGGGTTGAGAAGCTTGCTCAGTGGAAATTAGTCTCCAAGTGGGAGATTGTTATGTTTGTGGAGCTTGTTTTCATGTTAGAGTGTGGTACACCTTCTATGTGTTACACTCGGGTATTTTTACGGTGGTCTCGCTCGCGGTGAGCGGGTCAAGGGGTTCAGGCGAAGCCCCCAAAGTAAATTTTCATGGGTGGTTTATTAACCCATGGGTAATGGGTAACCATTATGGGTTGTTTTTGGGCCCATGGTTTTTCGGTACCCATTGTTTTGATACCCATGGTTTTTTGCCCATTGTTTTGATACCCATGGTTTTTTGCCCATGGTTTTGATACCCACGGTTTTGTATCAAACTGCTTAAGCAATTGTCTATTTATATGGTCTTATGCATATGATAGATAGACAAGCAAATGTATTGCAAATGTGCTTTGAATTTGGGTGTGAATTCTATAGAGTTTGTTGAGCATAGCTCCAAACGGATCTGGGTATTGTATTGAGAGAGTGGAGGCTTGTAATAAAATATGAGCAAGTGATTCTTGGTGGACGTAGCCCAAATTGGGTGAACCATGTTAAATCTTGTCTCTTTGTGTTGTGTTATTTATTCTGCACTTTTATTTGAGATCTATAATATTTTCTGCATATTAGTTTCTACTATTGCAATTCTGTAAGGGATTATTCTGCATATTTTATCTCTTATTTCCTAACATCTCACACTCCATGACAAAGAGGGTATGGTGGGAAATGATGCAAAGGTAAAATTTCATAATTATATGATTGTTGTTATAAGTCTGCTTTGGGCTTCTAACACATATGACAACTCTTCTTACATCTTGTTTGCTGTCATAAACAAGAAGGTAGCTTTGGAAGGTAATGATTTTCAGTTATGCAAGTTTCATACAATCAATTTTGAGTTGGGATTTATTGATAACATTCCAAGTGTAAATTGGGTGAAGGACAATTGTTGGGACAACTTTACAATTGTTGATTATATGAGCATAATCTTGGGGACTTCCACAAAGGTTTGGAAAGAGAAGGAAGGAGTTGGTATGAGGTTTCCTTATGGTAAGATTGATTCTATATTTTCAGCTCCTACACATTCTTCATTTCATAAGTATTATCAGTCCTTCATTTGTGTGTATGATCTTAGAGAGGGCTTCCTAAGAAAGGTAGTGTTCAATGGGGGATACTACATGTTGACTAATGATCAAAAGAGGAGATATCTTGCAGCCCCTAAAGAAGAAAATCAAAAGGGACTTATTGGTGGAAAGAAGGATTCTTCATTTGCAGCCTATGATGAGTTATTACTTGACATATACTTTCAGATTTTATGGTCTACATATATGCATCATTACAATAGTAGATGGGGCAGCTTGGTGACATTTGGGGGCAGCCCATACATGAGGGGGACTTGTGATTCCTTCACACCATGGAGACTTGATGGGGAAACAAGAAAAGTGTTTTTCAACACTTGTTTTTCTAATGAGTTTGCTTCATGTGCAGGTTTGGAGAAGAAGTTGCAGTTGAAGACACTCCCAACTTGCAAGAGAAAGAAGCAACACAAGTTGTTGCAAATGCTTCATCACTTGATTGGCATGGGAGCACGACTTTGGGAGTGCTACATCATTGCATTTGGATGCACGAGTTTGATATTGCTTGAGGGCAAGCAATCTTGGGAAGGGAGGACTGTAATGTCCCCTTCTCGAATATTTTCCACATTGAAGATTTGAAGACCCTCAATCCAATGGGTTCAAGGACTAAGCTCAAAAAAACCCCTTGGAGGACTCTTTAGTTAGCTAATGTGCACATAGGCTAGTTATATTTATTATTTAATTAATAATAATAAAATGCACATGGTAGTAGTTCATTAAATATTTTTATTTTAATTATGTTTTAGGTGAAAACATTAAATGATTGGTCATTGGATATTGCACCTCTTATTTCTATAAAAGAGGGGTTACATTTCCTTTATTGGCATGTTGATGAATTATAAAAATTTACTCCCCTGCATGGAGGATTTTCTCCCTACATGGAGAAGGGATGTATGCCCAAACTTGATGCTCTTTCTCTCTCTTTCATTTGTTGAAGAATCTATTTGCATTGAAGTTGGTTTGACTATCAAAGTGATGATTCATTGGTGCAACTTCAAGTCGATTTCTTTGTGTGTGAAGTCTCCTTTATCCAAAGAATTTTCTTGTGCTCATTGCTAGATGTAGTAAATTGTTTGTGGGAGTATTTTATCCTCCAACCTTAACAAATTCATGTTGTTGTTTGGAGACTTATTTAGAGGCAAGTTTGGTAAGGAAATATTGTGATTATGATATGGTTTTTACCTTTCTAAGTCTGCTGTTCCTTCTGAGCCCTAGCAACTTCATTTGGAATCTCATACGGTATGTCAAATGCATGTTTGAAGGCATAAATAATCATCAATTGTATAAGAGGTTTGGTCTAAGTTTGTATGCATTCATTAACCTCCTTTGGCAGTGATTTCACTCTAGATAACATTCTCTTTGATTGGTTGTTATATTCCAAGTTTAGAGAGATGTAGGTTGCATAATAACATGGTGCTTTGAGATTTCTTGCTGCGACTTAACTATGATGAATTTTGAGTGTTCTATTATGTGGATCAACTAGTTTAGAGTATGAGTTTGGGGGTATTATAAAGTTCATGGTGCAATGATCTGTATATGGGAGTTTTTGATGTGATCTTTAGTGTTCCTTGGCAGCGAAAGTCATGCTTGTCTGAATGATAATCAGAGTTTATTGTAGCAACTTGCATTAGTGATCAAGATCTGATTTTATATGCATTTTTGGAGCAGCGATCTGGTATTAAGGTTGGGTATTCAGTGCAGATCTGCAATTAGAAGGATTTCAGGGGTATTCCATTAATCATATTGGGCAGCGACTGGGTCTGAAGATTATGGGCCTGTGTTGGTAAAGTTATAATGTTCAGAAATATTCAATTGATATTGCATTTGAAATCTCTAACCCCCTATTTTATCACTCACTTTATATCAATGCAAAAGAGGATGTATTGAGCAAGTTATTAATTATCTAAGTTTCAAATAATCGGGTGTTAGTTTATTTAATATCTATTGTGATAACATATTAGTCCCAAAAGGGGACATTACATAATTGAAAATTGTAATGTTATTACATTGACTATATCAAGTAGGAAAATTTTTATGTGTATGTTAAGTGTACATGGGATAGGTAGGCCAATCATGGATTTGGGACTACACTAATTATGAAGTTATCATATTCTAGTTGCATAGAGTCTCGTTTAAATTAAAATTATAAAACTAAGAAACTAACAACTTTATGGACCTTACCTTTATTATAACTGATTATACATAACCATTTGGAATTTTAAAATCTTTTATTTAACCAATTGGGAAAGTGAACAAGTCAATAAAAGGGCTCAGGTGCAAAACTTGGATGGAATTGAAAACCCTTTTTTAAGTAGTGTAAGTGTGATTTTAAGACTCTTTTATGCCAAAATATAAGGTTTGTGACTTTAGGGATGGTTATGGAATAATTTTATTGATATTTTAATCAATTTAGAAGTGAACTCCAAAAAATTTTAGAAGTGAAAGAGTGTATGACAAGGATAGAAAATTTTTCTTTCCCACATTGGTTGTAAGAGGGAGTCAAAGTTAGTAGTTGGAGTTATGAGTGCAGAGAATATTGGAAGATAAGAAAAGGAATGAAAGGCATAAGTATAACCTTCCTATTAAATAAAAAATCAAGATCTCATTTTAGAAATAAGTGGAGAGCCATTCTATTTCACACATTTTACATTTTCAAAAAAATATTATTTGGGAGTTTGAGAAGAAGAAGAGAGGAGGTAAGAGGACATGATATTTTTATAGATAAACTAGGGTTGAAGGGTCCCTTTCTCTTTACGTAGTAAAATATAAAAAACGTGGAACACACAATACAAGATACTAAACTCATTATTATAATTTCTAAAATATCTAACCATTACTAAAGCCTATAGAATAATATAATACTCAAAAAGTGGAAAAAAATACTAAATACATCACCTTCATTCTCCCAAGTCATACGAGATCAAAATCAATTCTAACTCAGCCATGAACTTTATTTCTAGAGGGTAGAAAGTTTAACCTCCTCTCTGCTCAAATTGATGTCATCCACAAGCCAATCATATGCTTCTATGCCCGAACCGTGAAGGGATTCCCACCACTATGGCTCTTGATTCAAATGTGGGGCCCTAAGAGTTTCCAAGTCAAGATAAGGGATACGTAAAAACTTGATTCCTTGGTCCTCTAGAACTTGATCAATGTAACCACAAAATCCAACAGGGTTTCAAGCCATTTTTACAAAATCTATAAAAGTTTCCATGTTGACGAACCCTTCTCGAAACACCCTTTCCTCTGATAACAATGACTAAGACGCGTCAAGGGAGTATGTTCCACAACTTCCTCCATGACCACCATGTGGTAAGGCTAAATCCATTTATGCCCAATTTCAATTGCCCTCTCTTTATGTGGTCGAGTATCAACAAATGTCCCACAAATGTCACAACAATTTCCGTATTTACCCTTGGCTTGCCTTCCAAATTCAAGAAATCTTCCCCAACTACTTACTTGATGGCTTCCAAATCACGCGGGGACTTAACCTTAAAGAGCATTTTCAGTATTTTCCTAGTAATCCTTTATTAGAAATTTATCTCCCTACCAACGCCTCCAAACAACAGAAAAGATAAGGTGGATTCTCCATTCTAGACAACAAAGCGGTAGCCAATTGGAAAGAAATTAATATGGATAGTATGAGTGTCTTCTTTAATAGACCTAGTCCATCTTCTCACATGGTCTTCCTTGTTCCAAACAATGATGGTATTGTTAGAGTAGGTATTTACCTTAGCTCATGTTCACCTAGGTACATTATTTACCTTTATTGTATTTATCCTCACCCACTTATGTGTGTGGATATTTCCTTTTATTTATTTATATATTAGGAGATATTATCTAGTTGTTAGGTATAGTTCTTTCCTAGATCTATGGTATTGACTAGTTCTTTCCTACTAGATCCTTGATGTCTAGTTCTCTCATAAATCTATGGACTTGACTAGTTCTTTGATGACTAGTTCTTTCCATGATTTATGGCTTGATCTATGACCTTGATTGGTTCTTAGATTGTTATTCCTTGCCTATATAAGCAAGGTCCATTCTCATTGTATTTCATTGAGTTCCATAATAATATATGATATTGCTGCTCATTTGTTTGCAAAGTTTTATGTAAAGTTATTCTAGTGAATTGATTTCATCTTATTGATTGTGATGTTTGATTAACATTTGTGTTCTTGGCTTGGCATGATCTGGTTATCGTTCCTTTTAGGTATAATCATCTATCGTCAGCTAAAATATCCTTAAGACCCAACAACTCCATAGGATTGTAGCCTATATTTTATCACCAACAACCCAAGGCGCATTGGCACATCACTCATCCAAAACTAAGCGCTAACCCGAAGTGCACAAGGGTACCAGTTCTTCTATTATGTCAACTTGTTCAAAGAGTTAACATGATCATATAAATATTCCAGATCCATAATATCCATTCAAGAATAAATCATAACATAAACCAAATCTAGATCTTAACCATATGCAAGATTAATTAAACAAGAACCATAATCAAATTTACCATACAAGATCCATGCTCAGTTATGTCAATCACCAATATCCAGCCACAAAGATCCATTACATTAATTGTTGTAAAACACAGAAGCTTCATACATACATAACATAGTCACCATAAGTTACACACGCTCATGAATCCACAACATAACTCCACTAAAACATGGTACTATCTAAACTATGAAAATCAATACATATTTATAGGTAGTGGGGACTTTCCCTTCACCGCCTAAGCACCCTCAAAATAGACTGCATGCTAAGAATATCCATGTACCCTTTACATGATAAATACAAAAGCATGCAAGCTCGCTAATAATAGATTATCTAATAATATAATTGTAGTCTAATCCTATTATTAGCTCCAAAACTATGCATGTCGATTAATCTTCCACTCATCCAAAATAGCCTTTATGTGCTCTACACTCCATGTCTATAATTATCCTTATACTAAAAATGGCTAAGTCTTGAATCCTCACTTTTCCCGTGTGCACCTTGTTCTGTTATTCTTCCACAACACCTACGCGACCTATATCCGCATGCCCAATCCTTATGCGCCTTAAATACTTAGGCTATATTTCATCATCTCAACAAGGATTATGACTAATGATTTCAACAATGTCCTCCTCGACTCCTTTGTTAGCAAGAAAATCAGCACATATATTTGTTTCCCTAAAGTTGTGATTAATAAACCAATGAAGGAAATTAGTAAGCCAAAAAATTACTTTTCTTAGAGTCAAATTGATTTTCCAAGGTAAAATTTCCTATTGATAGTTGAATCAACTATAACTTGATAATCACCCTCAATTATTAGACAACATATATTTATATCTACTACCACTTTTAAGCCACTTTTTAGAGCTTGAATTTCCACCGATTGCATGTTCCCCTTTGAAGTTTGAAGGAACCAAAAACTACCAAATCACCCTTCTCATTCCTAATGATGTAACTAGCCCATAAAGTACATGAATTCCATTTATATGCTCCATTAAATTTAAGTTTAAAAAATCCTGGGGGAGGTGGTTCCCAGACTTTTAATTACCTCATCAAATTCCTAGGGGGTCCCTTTATGGCACAAGAACCTTCTATCAATATGATGGTCTTGGGCCATTTCTTTAAAATATCCCTATATCAAGAAGAGAAAAAACTACCACTTTTCCATTGAATTGACACATTTTCTGAAATGGCCCTTTCCAACCTATTCAACACAAATTCTATTGAGCTAATTTCTTCCCTAAAATCCTCTTATCTCTTTCCCACCAAATATGTCAGATCAAAATATATGGGCTATAAACCCAAATTGAGGCAAGGGATTCTTTTTTTTTTTACCTTTGTTCATGCGAGAATAATCAGTAGAGATTCCCCATTTGAACCCATGAGAGATTTAGCCTTGCACATAACTAGTTCTAGTATTTTACAACAAAAGGATAATACACCAACAAATGATCCAAATCTTCCTCGGCTTCACAGTAGAGTACACATATAGTAGGACACACCTTCCCTTTTAATTTTCTCCTCTTTTGAGTAATAATTCCACCCTTATAGGCCAACCATGAAAAATCTCTAGCTTTCGACGACAATATTTAGACCAACATTCATCAACTCCTTTTATTCAAATCCATCTTCAATCGCTAATTTCCTATATCCTCTTTGTGATAAGTAGTTCCCATATTTTGAGGTTATCCAAATAATTTCATCATAATTTGAAGAAAGGAAAGCTCTTTCTTTGCTAACTCTACTATGAATAGGGATTTAGTTTCTTCTAAAACAAGGATATCCACTAGCTCCTTCCAAACCATAAAAGGGGAGTCTATAGAGACTATAATATAGTAGTATTTAACTTTCATTCACCGAGAGGAGGAGAGTAAGTATCCTCATCAAATCTTGAAGACTAAGCACATCACCTAAAGTTGGGTAACCATTCTAGGAATCCTCTCAAAAGTTAGTCAGTTCCCCATTCCCAATCATCCAAGACACTGACTGAGTGAAAATTTGTCTACATGATAAGATGAAATTCCATATGTGAGAGACTTTTGGGGGTTGATCAATAGCTATTAATGCAGCCGGAATAGATTCTCCTAGATATTTCTTTTCCATAATTTTCCCAATTAAGTTCTTGGGATTAGAAAGAAGATACCACACTAGTTTAGCACCGAGGGCCAAATTTTATTTTTCCAAATTTGTTACTCCCACTCCACCATAATTCTTTGGAAGGGAGATGACCTCCCATTTCACCAATGGGATCTTTTGAGCTTCCTCGGTCCCTTACCAAAGAAAGGTTCTCATAATCTTGATTAGCTTCATCAAAACAATTTTAGGAATTCTCGGACCGATATCAAATTTTAGATGGAAAACACTTATATTATACTGTAGCTATGAATGGAGTGTTGGAAGAACACTTTCCATAAGTATGACATGGATGTGGGCTTGGTTCCTTAATGTCCACTAAGAAATCCACATTCAAGAACCCCATTGTGTTCTACTTTGGTTCACATGGAGAATTTTGTCCCCTACCTTAAGGTGTCCACATGGCTACTTACCGAAAGTGGTCTAATGGAATCAATGGAAATGGAACTTGGGTTTATGATTACAAACTACTTGTAACTCACTAATAGCCCAATATATTGAGTTAAAAATTTTGATGGTAAATGTTAGATCTCAAATGTGCAACTGTCCCAAATTATAAGAATCTTAGGTTTGAGATAACATGGGACTATTTCCGAGTTGTGGGACTCGAATCGAGATAGACCTCCGCAGAAGGTCAACTTCCTCTACTTACTTTTAATGTGAAACTACTCCTATAAATTGAAATAAAACTATCTATCTCTACTTTAACTTTCAAAGGGACCAGGGGTGAGAAGGTGGTAGCAAAACATA
Source organism: Taxus wallichiana var. yunnanensis (assembly GCA_018340775.1). Lineage (NCBI taxonomy): Eukaryota > Viridiplantae > Streptophyta > Pinopsida > Cupressales > Taxaceae > Taxus > Taxus wallichiana. Next base: position 665,819,962 of record CM031244.1, on the reverse strand, counting down.
AACCAAAAGAAAGGGGATGAATGCTAGTCAAAAGAGAAAATGGAAGAAGACAACGATGAGGAGGGACAAAACAGAAGCCACAAATCAAAATCACGTCCCGAGTTCCACCTTCACGATGCACAATAGAATCAGATCTTTGAAACAATGTATACAACACACCTACGAATGAATGAGAGGAAAGAGAGTGTAATAAAACAATAGCTAAAGCAGGAATAAGCCACAAAACTAAAGATTTTATTACCAAGAGATCATGCATAGATCATCACAATACAAGAGGAATATGTAAAACAATTACAGAGACATAGCCCAAGGCATATGACTCTTAGAACACTTGTGCAACATAAAATGATGCCCTTACATTCCCAAAGTATCCAACGTTAAAACAAGGCATCATTTTACAATATATAGAAAGATAGAAGGAGAGAGAGAAATGTAGAGGGAAATTTGAATTTGAATTTCTCCCACTAGCTAACCACCTTCATTTAATTTCTCTGCATGCTCTAAGGAAAGGCTTGAATGCTTCTACAAATCCATGTCTACACACCATCTGCCTTGTTGAAGAAAGAAAGGCACCCATACTACATTTAATTATGGTGGTTGAGCCATCCTGAGAAGACCTTTTGCATGTTGGAGAAGCTTCCTTGGTTTTTTTCTATTTTCCTCAATTTGATTCATGAAATATTATTTGATTGTATAGATAAGAGAAAAATATTATTAGATTTGTAAATATTTTGATAACTAAATTGAAGGTAGATTGATTTCTGGTTCCTGCAAAAACATTATCATTTTACTTCGTTGTGTGGTAATTTTCTCTTAGTTTTGCCTAGCTATTTGATATCCACAGGTGATTCCTTCATATCACAACACCATAGGCTCCCATGGATTTTGAAATTCCATGGCATGTCCTAATAATGTGACATACTTGTGACCCATGCTTTATCTTTTATTTGTGTCTTAGCCCATGACACTTTCCATTATAAGCGTGACCTTGAATATCCACTTGCGGATCCTTTCTTCATTTTGTGAAACTTTCTTCACACCCGTGATTCCTTCTCATCACCATGGCTCTGCGTAAATCCTCCATGGCTATGTTCCTCCATCTGCGGCATACTCAAAACCTTTGCAGCCTCTCCACATTCATCTTTGAATGTACACCAAGTCTAACACTTATGCAAGTTGTTCAAATTTTGTAAGTGATGCAAAATTGGGCAACAATAAACACTTATTACTATACCATAACTATAAATTAGAGTGGTGGAGGAGCACTTTCTCTAATTCATAAATGAGGTTGGGCTTGGGTCCTTAATTTATATCGACCAATCCACATTTGGAGCACCTGTTATGTTCCACTTGGTCCATATGGAGAAGATTGATCTCTACCTCAAGATTTCCCATGCCCACTTATTAAAAGCATTGTTGTCCATTTTTGCACCACTTTCAAAAATTGGACAACTTGAGGAAAATTGGACTTGAGCACTTTCATGGGTCTTCAGTGATGAATCTGGGATTTCAAGTAATTTTCATGACTATTGGGCATTTGGAATCATTTTGATACAATTTCTCTTTTCCTAAGCTTCGAGTTCCATACTTGGCCAAATTGAGATAAAAATGGTTAAATTGGGAAAATTAGATTTTGGGGCACTTCACTTTATTTTTCCCACTCCTCAATCCAAGAGAAATCCAAAACAATTAGAAATTTTGTGAGAAAATGGGAAAATGAGGTTTTGAAGTGTATTGCGGATAATAAGGGTACATATGGAACTAGTGCCTAGGAACAAGAGTTCCCGCATTTGGTTTAGGTCCGAAAAGGCACATGGGCTAGTTCATTACAGAAATGTGTATGTTTGAGGGCCCGATGGAACAAGTTTTTTCAGGTCAATTGTTCCTCGGATTGCCAAAATCCATGCTAGTCTAAGGATGGGCGAGATTTAGTGTGTTGCGGGCCGAATGTCATTACAGGCACCAAGGGTCTAGGAGGAATTATTCTCGTGGACATGAGTTCCCCACACAGCCAAAGTGTCCATAATGTAAAGGAAGGTGGGTGTTCGGAGAGAGTATTGTGCAAAAAGATAAGGTTTTGCAGAGATGAAAGAGGATTTGGGCCCGCGAGGCCTAAGAAACCCCGATTCTATGTATACCCCTCAAACCCGCAAAACCTAAAGTAGTCAAAAATTAAAGGAGAATGGAGGCAAGAGTTATAAAGGCTTAATGTGTGGATATTATGGGATTTTAAAGCCCAAACGACCCGATTCCTTAGTAATTTATGTGCCCCGATTACCCGTAATATCCAATTTGTGATGGAAAAGGAGGAAAAGGGTAAAATATAATCGTGGATGTGTGATGCAACATTTGGAACATGTTCCTCACGACGCCCTTTAACTTGCATGGCCATATATTTCACCCATATGCTTCATTTTTGATATATTGGACTTTTTGGAAACGTCTCCCAATGATCTACATCATGAAATCAAAAATATTGAGTTAGGTGAGAGTAGGTGGGAGAAAAGGAAAAAAACACTTCCATCATTCAATGAACACTTCCAGGCATCGAGATCAAATTTAATGAAGCATGGTGCTCTCTTTCTTCTCCAGCTAGAAAAGGGACATTGGGGAATGAGTTTTACAGGCTACCCACACCTTTTTCAGATCATTAATGTATGTTGTTGGTGGGTGAAGGGGAAATTTATGGATTCTATCTCTTTCTCACTTCTTATATATATTGTAAACTTCTCATTTTTTAGAAGAGGGTGGATATTATGGGATGTGGGGAAACTCTGCCATTTTTTTCTCAACACCAATGAGCTATAAGCCTTCACATGGACACAGTAAATTTATTCGTGCCTCTATTTCTTCTAGGGAAAAATTTAGTGGCTAATATTTGTAATTTGGCTAAAAGTAGGAATTCTGGAATATGAATTTGGTTATTTGGCATATATTTTTATTGAATCACCACATGATAGATGGATCAAGGTTTTAAAACATTCTTGGATCACCAATAAATATATGGAACCTTCTTGTTCATTTAGTCTCATTCACCGACATGTTTAGGATTTTTTTGAAATTTGATTAAACTTGTCATATATATATATATATATATACACACACACACACACACACACACACACACACACACACACACACACACACACACACACACACACAGAGAGAGAGAGAGAGAGAGAGAGAGAGAGAGAGAGAGAGAGAGAGAGAGAGAGAGAGAGAGAGAGAGAGAGAGAGAGAGAGAGAGAGAGAGAGAGAGAGAGAGAGAGATTAGAATCCGTTAAACATTTACAAAAACCCACCAAATTTAAAAGACTCTCATTAATCGCCTTGCTAGAAGTCGCTAAAAATTTTGATCAGCCTCGACGTGTGAGGAGTGGCCAAGTGTCACCCATTCTGGGAACCTGAGCGTAAAGGTATGTAAAAGGATCCCCAACACCTGAAATTGAATATTAGGTGGACATGTGGTGCGATTTCATTCATCTTTAAGGAAAAGGCATTATGTGGATTTTGAGCCCATGGAATGAGCCAATTCTATAAAGTTCTAGGTTCGATGTTAGATGAGGCGAGTGACAATTAGGGGAACAGTGGCGTAACTCCATTTGGACTTAAAATGTGTTTTTATGATGCTTGAATTAGTGTTATAATGTTATGAAGAATGTTTGGTGAAATTTTCAAGTCAATCCGAAAGCACAATATATGTTGGTTTCTCAAACATGCACCCGCATCTCGAATCTCGAAAGGGCCGAGGTGTTTGAGACCACAATGGAACCGTCCCCAAGTTGTGGGACCTTGCGAGCTTGGGACGGATCTCCGGAGAAGGCCAGTTCCTCTATCTATTTCTACTGCTACTGCTACTCCTAGTGCTGAAAAGGGAAACTAAGCTAAGAATGCCAAGGGACCAAGGAAAGAAGGATAACATGAAGTAAACTACACTAAAAGGTGATAGCACTAGAAAAGAGGGGTGAACACTATCTGTTCTAAGTGAGAATGATAGGGAATGTGTGAAAGGAGGCTAGGCACGAGTAGCACAACAAAATACGCATTCACCATATCGTTCTCATGGAACACAACCAAGTATGGAACTGCATGGGACTTGAAATAGCACAACAATACACAATGCAAGAGAAGAAGAAGGAATGAAAACATGTTAGGACAGAGAATAGTCACAAAATGATGCTTCTATTACTTCTAAAAATGCATAGATTTGTTACAATGATAAGGAGGTCGATATCCACATGCAAAAGCCAAACATGGAGGTTCATAATTAAAAATACGAAAATATATGGAGTCCTTAGCAACATGCATAAGGATCTAGAGTGTCCAACCATTTGAATATGCCTCTTCATTACAATATATAGGAAGAATAAGAGAGAGAAGAGGGAAAAATTTGAATCATGCTTCAACCACCTCAAGACACATTGAATCCTGCTTTGAAAGCTCAACCACTATCAATCAATGCCTCTCTCAAATCCACCCCAAATCTATCATGTCTGGTTCCCTGTCTGCTTGGTGTGTTGAAGAAGGAAGAACAACAGATCAAATCGAATCAGATCTGGTGGTTGAAGAAATCTGATTATGCTTTAATGGCCTGATAGACATTTTCCCATTTTTCACCCACCAAAGCCTATTAAGAATGATATTTTATGTTTCCATGGTGTGGAGGGTGTCAAGACGTTTCCAAAAAGTCTTCTCCCACCCAAATCTAAGTTTCCAGTCAAAAGATATGGCCATTTGAATATTTGGATTGTGGATGCGCAATATTTTTAAGATTTTTCCATATCGGGTCCATGTGGCAGCCTTGCGCACCTTGGAGATTCGGCCCCTACCTTTCACTTTTGAAAATGTGTTGGACTAACACATGGCAGCCTCTATGAGATCCTTGGGCTTCTTTGTATTTTTCTTGAGTCTCTTTGCTTGGCGGGGCCAAAAGTCTAACCCTAGACACGTGGTGGCCTAGCGCTTGTTTGGAAACCCGCCCCAAATTTATCTTTGAAATAGCGTCGCGCTGACACTTGGCACTCTCCACTGGCCTACCTCTACTTTGACTATTCAACCATGACCCTGTCCTTTTATGAAACTAGATACGTGGAGGCTCCGCGCTCATTTAAAAACCCGCTCAAGATTTTACCTTTGAAGGAGCGTCGGGTTGACACATGGAAAGAAGGTGAACACATGGAAATGTGGGCACAAGGGAGAAGTGGAAGAAAGAGGTGAAGAGAGGTGCACATGGAAGAAAGAGGCACGAGGGGAAAGCAAAAAGAGGCAAATGAAAGTGCACGTGATGCGCGGGAGTGAGAAGAAAGTGCATGAAAGGGAAACAAAGGGGTGGTGCACGTGCGAGAGGAAGGAAGAAAGATGGTGCGCGAATGAACTAAATCTATGTAAGCACGTAAGAGGAATGAAAGGGATAGATGATTGCAAGGTAATTCAGCAGAGGTGTGTGTAAGAGTGCGTGATGAGATAGGAGAGAAAGCGGGTGTGCGGGAAGAAAGGTGCGTAAGGGAAAATGGAAGGAGAAAGAAGAATGTGAAGGAGAGCAGGATGTGTATACAAGTTATCCAAATCACTAGGAGAGTTATTTGGATAACAGTTTTGGTAACTTTCGAGACCGTTTTCCTACTAGATGAAAGAGATCAGTATCCTTAGAAGTCCATTGGGCATGGAGTCTCGCTTGGTCAATCATAAAAATGACCTTGTAATCACTTGAAAATCATATCGCACTCTGTTTTGAATCTCACAACTGCTGAGAGAAGCTCTGCATTCTGGAAGTAACAAAAGAGCGCCCACAGAAAGCACACGAGGGGAAAGAAATATTTACAAACAAACAATGTGCATGGAGAACACTTAGAGGAATTGAAACTATTTTAATATATACAACATGATGTAGCAAATCTAATGGAAGGGTTTGAGATAGATCCCGTTTACTGGGATTTACAACACGCTTCCATCCGGATGAGTTAACTCGAAAAGTTAGCTTCTTTGCAAAACTTGATGATATATGGGCTACTCCAAAGTGCATCAAACTTTGAATGTCACCCTGGTTTAGCTCTATTAGCATCCCATTTTAGAACCAGGACCCTAACTTTGAAAGCTTAAGGCCTAGCCTTTCTATCAAAACATTTCTTTGTTGTTTGTTGATGTTGTTCTAGCTTGATCATGGCAGAGTTTCTGAGCTCTTCAAGATGAACCAACTCTATCATCCCGATTTCTCTCTACTCTGCATCCTTAAATTCCATCTGTTGGGAAAGTGCCAATGAATTTAGTTCTAGTTTCAAAGGAAGGGCAGCCTCCTTACCATAGACAAGCTTGTAAGGTGAAGTTCCTATTACCTTTTCTTTGTGATTCTATCTTCCCGAGCACACACAAGACCTTCATGTGCCACTATCTTTAGCTGATGTTCATTATGTGCTTCTTGATTTTGATCGGAGTTCTTTTTGTTGATTCTCGCCAAACCGGTGCCCTAGGGTAATAGTTGGAAGAGGTTTTCGTAAATGCCCGACTTAGAGCCCAATCGGTGATTTTAACACCAAGGAAGGCCTTTGCATTATTAGAGATAATGGTTTGAGGAATGCCAAACCTTGTGATTAAACCTTTGATAAAGTCAAGGATGACTTCCTCAGTTGATTCCTTAAGTGTGATAGCTTCTGTCCATCTGGTGAAGTAATCTGTAGCTGTCAGCACCCATTTATGTCTAACACATGAAGGTGGATTCATCATGCTGTGAAGTCGAGACCCCATTGCACAAAAGGTTGATCCACTTGGATTGGTGGGAGGAAGCACTTTGTCAATTTTTCTTTCCTACAAATAAAGCACACTCCTTGCATTTTTGACCCACCTATGTGCATCTAGCAAACAAGGTAGGCCAAAAGATACCTGCCATTATGATCTTCATTGCTGTAGTTTTGGTAGAGAAGTGTCCACCAGAGAATCCATCGTGAAATTCTGCTAACACTTGCTCAGTCTGTGCATCATTGATACATCTTAACAACATGCCATCTAGATTTATTTTGAAGATAATTCCATTAATCAAAACATAAGGGATAGATTGCAACCTCATATGCCTTCTCTTTGCCTTGTTCAAACCGGGAGGTACTCTCTCTCGGAAAAGAATGTGATCATGTCCTTCATCCAGTCATGTGCGCTAGGGTCTATATTTTGTTCATGTTCTACACGTAGGAGGTCTTCATCCAGAAATAATGAAGCCTTAGATTCACTCTGCGCATCCTCAACAATCTGGTTGCAGAGTGCACTGCCTCTTACCAGCTTTATAGCCTTAATAGTCACATCATATTCCATGATTTTTTCACCCATCGCGCTCTCTTCTCACTGATTTCTACTCCCATGATGAAGTCTTTGACAGATGAGTGGGAGACTAACACCTTGATGTGATTTGTGGTGATCATGCTCTTGAATTTCTTGAGTGCGTGCATGATGGCGAAGACCTACTTTTCCATTTAAGCGTATTCCAATTCATAATCCTCTGTGAAGAAGCCCAGTTGTTTTAGCCCTTGTTTGTTTTCTTATGTTAAGACAACAACAATGCTTACATCAGCACCATAAGCATAAAGGATGAAATCCTTTGAATAGTTTGGGTTGATGAGTGTTGGCGCACAAGCAATCTCTTTCTTGATCTTGTTGAAGATTTCTCTTCCTTTTGTTGTCCATCTGAAGGCTATGTCCTTTTTGAGCATAAGGGTGATGGGCCGAACCAGTCCCATAAAGTTAGGGATAAAATGCCTAACAAAGTTAATCTTTCCAAGGAAGGACTATAAGGCCTTTTTGTGTGCCGTAGGTAGTGATGAGGCCATAAATTGACCATAAATTACCATTATTTTGTCCTTCCAAGTTACCTTTGAAAGTGGATTTAAATGTAATCTAGGAACTTATAGTTTGCTTAAGATATAATATAGGATATATATCTTGTTCATTCTTTATAAATATTTTGTTATCTATTTTGTTGACTAATCCTATTGATTATTTGGGAAAAGATGCAAAGTCTTGTGTATGCAAGCCATAAAGGAAAGATAATGCTAGTATTGGAAAACTAGAATTGATCATAAATAGTACATTTAAAATCAAATCTGATTTCATATTCAGATTCCTCTCAAAAAATTATGCAATTTCAAAACAATAATCATCTCAATCCGAGGTCGCATGCAAAAGTTATAGTTGTTTTGAGTTAGTTGCGGAACTCGCAGAGTTAGTTTTAGAACTTACAGGTTTAGTTCCGAACTCACAAATTTAGTTCCAGAACTTGTATCAATTGAATGAAATTTAGTTCTGAACTTTCAATTCATGGACAAATCAGATTTAGTTCCAGAACTTGCAAATTTAGTTCCGAACTTGCATAAAAGGAATGACAACTTTAGTTTTGGAACTTGCATCAACGAAATGACAGTTTTTGAGGGATTGTGAAAACTCAAAGATTCCAATGGGAAATATGAGAGAGATTTTTGTTCATAGCAATAAACCTCATTTATATTTGCTACAAGCTTTACTAATGAAGAGAGATCTAACTTTTAGTGAGTTGTAGTTTGAGGAAACGTGTATTAGACGAGCACTAAAAGTTCCATAAATAGAAACAGAAAAGTAAAATGGAAAATCTGAGAGAGGTTTTTGTTCATAGAATTTTTTAACAAAAACCTCATTCAGATTTGTTACAGGTTTTACCAATGAAGAGAGATCTAACTTTTAGTGAGCTGCAGTTCGAGGAAACATGTATTAGATGAGCACTAAAAGTTCCATAAACAAAAATAGAAAATTTAAATGGAAAATTTGAGAGAGGTTTTTGTTCATAGAAATGTTTTTAACAAAAACCTCATTCAGATTTGCTACAAGTTTTACCAATCAAGATAAATATAACTTTTAGTGAACTGCATTTGAGGAAAAAGCATATTTGACAAGCGTCAAAAGTTCCACAATCAAAAACAACAAAGTCAAATGGAAAATCCGAGAAAGGTATTTGGTCAAAATAATATTTTGAGGAAAATCCTCCTTCCAATAATGTAGAGTAATAAAATCATTATGATTCTTGTTACTGAAAAGCAAGGAGAATATTTGGGAGCAAATCTTCCTAAAATAAGTGAGATAAGATTTGCCTTTAATAATATATCTCTCTCCTAATTTGTGGAGATGGAGATCTTAGTTGTTAGGATTGGAATAAAGATAAAATCATATTGTATTTCCTAAAATAAGGAGTTGGTTAGATGCATAAATTATAAATGCAACCTTCCACACTTAGATATGTAATATCTTTTCCCAAGTAATCAAGATCTGTTCTTTCTTTCCAATCTTTGGAAGTAAAGTTTTTCTACAAGTTCTGAATTAAAAGTATGAATTAAATCCTCTTCCAAGGAATGAGCTATCCACTCATTCCAAGGAAGATGGATTAATGTGTTAATGTTTATTTCTTTATTTTTATAGTTTTCCTTTTGTTATAAATTTCTATTTTTTATGTTATGTAATTTCTTTTGTGAACCTACAGGTGTCCTTTCCTCTTTCCTTTATTTTCAATTCAGCAATTTTAATTTATGCAAGTGTGCCTTTATTTCTGCAAGTGTGCCTTTCAATTCATACAAGTGTGTTTCTTTCATGCAAATTTAATGTATGCAAGTGTGCCTTTTAATTCATGCAAGTGTGTTTCTTTCATGCAAACTTTATTTCTGCAAGTGTGCCTTTCAATTTTTGTAAGTGTGATTTATTTTATGCAAGTTTGGTTTGTGTTTAAAGGAGTTTCTTTCCAAGATCTTCTTCTCTTGATGCTTATAACCTTGAGACACGAACCCGGATTGACATTTTTAATGGCAAGGACTGATAACCCTCATCGGGTAGGGAAAGAGCTAGGATGGTGAAACACGCTCGGGGTCAATCGTGATACCATCTTTCGAAACCACATGGCCCAAGAGATTTCCCTGAGCCACTACAAAATTACACTTCTTAGGGTTAAGAGATACCCCAAATTCTCTGCATCTCTCAAATATCTTTTCTAGGTGCGTCATGTGATCCGCACCTTGCTTTGAGAAGACAGTTATATCATCCAAGTAAACCAAGATGAACTCATTGATGTAACCTTTGAAGGCAATATCCATGGCACCGAAACATTGCACTCGCATTTGTGAGACCAAAGGGCAATTTATGGTATGCATATCTTCCCCACTTTGTTGTAAATGTTGTTTTAAATTGATCATCTTCCTTGACCAGGATCTGGTTGAAACTTGAATACCCATCTAGCATGGAGAACCTTTACGAGGAAGCCATAGTCTCTGACGAGAATCTACTCCATTAAAGGTAAAGGATAATGATCCTTCAAAGATTCCTTACTCAAATCTATGAAATAAAGAAAAAGTCTTATTTCACCATTCTTCTTGTGTCTGGAACTAAATTTGCAACCCAGGTAGAGTATTTGATAGGAAAGATAATTTTTGCCTCAATGAGTTTTGATAGTTCCTTTCTCATGGGGGCTCTATCTTTGGATTGATTGGCCACTTGCTTTTGTCTTACGGGCTTTATACCAGGATCAAGGTCAATGGATTTTTGAGCAACACTTGGATCAAAACCTTTGAGGTCTTCATACTCCCATGAGAAAATGTCACTGTATTTTTGATAAAGAGAGATGAAGGCCTATTTTTCTTCATGTGCACAAGTCCTGCTGAGCAGCAGCTCCTTTCCGCATGTAATAGTAATGGAGGAGCAATCTTCTTACATGGCGTGCATGTATCTTTCTTCACCTTTGAACTCATCATCATGGCTGAACATTTTCTCTAAGGTGACCAGCCCTTTAGGCAACTTATTTGTCTTCAATTGTATTACTTGGTCACCATAGTTGTTATGCAAGTCGGCTTGCATACTTGATGAAAATTCAGCTTCATTCTAGATAAACTAGATGATCTATGCATCACTGTCAAACACTTTCCAGTTGGTGTTATTGTCCAAGATAGATGGTCTCGATCAACATCTTAATGTGTTGACTGTTTCCTATGATAAATTCCTCAAGAAAAAATTGTGAACTAAGAGCGGCCATTGGTCGAAACTTCTTTGTTCATTCTCGTGCGTAGGACTACCTACTGATTAAGGGCATAAAAGATCTCAAGTAGGTCCCAAACTCTATGTTTATAAGCTTTAATAAGCTTATTCTTTGTCTGGCATTTGTTGGTGACCTAGTGGATGACCAATTTTGTGTCCCCAAAGATCTGTAGCGCTTTAATTTTCTTCTTTTCAACAATAAGCAAGCCATGCACCAACGCTTCATATTTTACCACATTGTTAGAACATGCAAACTGTAGCCTATGTGTGAAGAATAATTTATCATCCTGAGGGTAAATGAGAACCACTCCTTCTCCTACACTGCTTTCTACTTCTAGATCCATCAAAATATAACTTCCATAGACCATTTTGAACTTTTTCTTTCATGAGGGCACGTGGAAGCATAACGTCTTCTTCTAGAATTCAATCAGTACCAAGCCCGGTTTCATAGGATTCCATTTCTTCAGATTAGGGATCAAATTTTTGATGCCTTTCCACCCATTCATCAAGCACTAGGTCTAGAAACAGAGGGTGGAAGAGACTACTCTTCGAGAACCGAAACTTGTTCTTCTGGATAAGACAATTAGCTTGGAGAGGGGATGGGAACATATGGCTCTATATGATAAGAAAATATAGACTCAAACTTGTATGGTAAATCGGGTGCCATACCTTGACTTGAGTAACATATGAGACCAATCAAAGACAAGTAACCACCCACTATAGCGATAAATTTTCTTGATAAACATAGGGTAAACAAAGGTGGCATGTCAATAATTGACACATCTTGAGTAATTTTTAGGCTTGGACATGCATGGAGGATTAACTCAAGATCCTTGATGACTCTTAAGGTGGTTACAATTGAGCCATCAAGTTTGTAAGAATCCTTTAGAAAAGGGCTATATTTCGACTTAAGACATTAGTTATCTTCTTAGGCATAACAGAAGTACTAGCGCTGAGTCAATCAAGAAGTTATGCACTAGTTGTTTGCCTATAATCAAGGACATATAGAAGGGTGGGGTTTTAGAAACTTTACTTACTTTTTCCTCCTCTTCTTGGAAAATTTTGATAGAAGTGCGTGGCTTACGCATAACCGGCCGCGTGTGGAAGTTATGTCATAGCTTCATGTAATAGATCTCGTTGAGATGGAATGGTCAGGGCATCCCACATTGTGATGTTTATATTTGTTTTCTTCATCTGGTCAACAATGTTGAATGGAAGCTCCCCCACCTTATGCATTTGGGGAACAACATCCCTTCTTGATTGTTCAGGCATGGAAGCCTAAATTTTGGCTAGAACAAAGGCACGCCTACCAAAGGATGGGTGTGTGTTGCTTCAGAAGGAGCTTTACGCAGGATATCCTACATAAGGATTTGAACGCTTTGGTTGCAAGAGGTCTTGTCTGATTATTTTTTCTTCTGAATATTTGCTTGTGTTGTTGGGACTATGCATGTAGACACCTATAATTATACCCAAGCAATTTAAATACTTAAATTGCGCTAATTATCCTCTTTCTCTCAAATCGATGACATATCATCAAAAGCACTCATTTTCTCCCATATCATCATTAATTAATTACACTAAGCTAATTAATTAAGTCACCTATCCAACGAATACCCTAATTAATGACCTTCCGTTAATAAATCACCCCTTCTACCTAGACTAATTAATTATTATTAATTAATTAGCTTTCCTTCCATTTAACCAATAAATCAATATTTAATTGATTTAATCCCTTTATAATAGCCTAAATCGTACTAATATTCCTCTAATTATCTTCTATAAGCTTACATCTACCTATTAGTTAATCACCTTTGATTAATTAAAACACCCCCCAACTCCCATGACTTGCTAAGCATAAATTAAACCCTTCTAAAGTAAGGTTACCTTTAATAAAGCAACCTTATCCATTCCTAATCATGTTTTACCTTTATCCCACATTCATGAGAATGTGTTGAATCCTTTATCCTTTGGGCTATATAAAGAGCCCTCCACCTACCTTTTTACTTACACCTAAAACTTCTTAAGAGAGCAAATGCAAAGCATATAGCAAAGAGACTAAGAGCTTGCCTTTTGTTTTCTTGAGAGGTCACCATTGTTAAGAGCTAAAGCTTCCTATTCTTGCATTCTTTAAGGATCAAACAAAGTAATTTTTGATTGCCATTGGAGCTAAATAGGTCCATTAATTCTTGTTGGTAATCTAGGAGAGTAGAGATGTTAAAATAGCATGCATAGTTTTGATCTCATGTTTTCAAAGTTATAATGTTAGTTTAGATCTTGCTTAGTTCTCTATCTTGATGGTGTTTATGCTTTGTTTTAGCTAAATTGTAGAACTATTTTAGGTGGTAGTTCTTGCTTCATTTGATTTAGCATTAAGAAAAGTATACATGCACACATTTGGCACACCCGGTGGGACTTACTCCATTGTCCTTTGCACTTAATTTCAAGTTTTTGTAGTTAAGTTTCATTTTTGGTTACTAACCCTCTTTTACACATGTTGATCTAACTTGTTTTTCTTAACTTGTTTTGTTGAGTTTGCATGTGTTGAGTCTTCCTTGTAGGTATAAAGGAGGTGAAGTGCTGTCAAAATTGGAATTGATGAGAAAATTTCAAGATTTCTCCATGTTTTCATTTTTAGAGCTTACTTTTTCAACATTCTACATGCTAGTTTTGTCAATTTCTTGAAAATTTTAAATTCTTGAGCATGTAGGTTAGTGTTTGATAGTGTTGAGTCTTCTATTTACATATTAATGTGGTGGGTTGTTGTCAAAATTTAATCTTGGTGAGAAAATTTCAAGATTTCATCATGTTTTCATTTTTAGAGCTTACTTTTTCATCATTCTACATGCTAGTTTTGTCAATTTCTTGAAAATTTTAAATTCTTGAGCATGTATGTTAATGTTTGATAGCGTTGAGTCTTCTATTCATATATTAATGTGATGGGTTGTTGTCAAAATTGAATCTTGGTTGGAAAAATTTGCCCATTTTGCAGATTAAGGGACTTTTTTAACATTTTTTTAGTGCATGTCAAGTGCATACCCGTGAGCATAAGAGCATATGCGTAACCCATCTTCCGAAGGCCATAAATTTTGCTCTCCCAAACTCGAAATGACTCCATTTTTTTTTGTTGGAAAGGTATTGAAGTTAAATATGCAATGAAAATATAAATTTGGGATTTATACTTACAAAATTGTAGGTTTTTCTATTATTTTAAAACTGGTCATTTTCTAACATGTCTAATGTTTTGATGAATGTTGTATTTCCATGCTTACTCGATTTAGACCAAAGCGTGTGTATGCTCTTCTCTTGCACCTTTTAGGTGATCTTGAGAATCAAAAACAACTTTGATCTATATATTTTTAACATTGGGATTAAACTTAGAAATTTGATTATTCATTTTGCTTAAGAGAATGAACCTTTTACAAAGCATTTTTCAATGGTCCTTTGATTTGAAGTTTTCCATTTCTATATAGTTGGGATAAAATTTGTGTATGCTTTTCTCTTACACATTAGGGTGATCTTAAGAATCAAAAGCAACTTTAGTCTTCATTTTATAACATTTGGTAAATTGGAAACTTCATCTTTCACTTTTGGTTTAAGGGAATGAACCTTTTACAAAGCATTTTTCAATGGTCCTTTGATTTGAAGTTTTCCATTTCTATATAGTTGGGATAAAGTTTGTGTATGCTCTTCTCTTGCACCTTAGGGTGATCTTGAGAATCAAAAACAACTTTAGTCTTCATTTTATAACATTTGGTAAATTGGAAACTTCATCTTTCACTTTTGGTTTAAGGGAATGAACATTTATCAAGAATTTTGTATGGTTCATTGATTGAAAAGATTTTCTTTACTTTTTAGTTAGATTATTTGTTGTGTATGCTCTTCTCTTGCATCCTTGGATGATCTTGAGAATCAAAAGCAACTCTTAATCCTCTTTTAAATAATGTGATTTTCTTGGAGAACTACTAACGCTTGAGTGCAAGACCTAAAAATGCTTGTCAAAGAAAGGAGGAATCAAAACGAAATCAAAAACTACTAATACAGTTGTTATACAGGTTGCCAAAAGGTGTTCAAGCAAACCACACCTAATTAAACAAGATAAAAAGAACAACATATTCAAAACATTGTATTGCAGGTTTTGGAAAAGGGTACGTCCCTCTCCGCTCAACTGGAACATAACCCCTTTGGCATAACGCCTTAAGCTACAATAATGGGGGTGGTTCTAGGAACCCCAAAGTAGTCCACGCAAGAGGGAACCTTGTGGATGAAACGGGAAGTGCTCCGCACTACCTACTTGACTAGTGATTCCTTTGTGAGATAGCATTATAGGTTGTCCATTGTGGCGACCCCAGTGATAGTACACGTAGACACACTAGTTGCCTACTATTCTTGAAGGGGTAAAGTAAAGCCGAGATACTCCCAAACTAGTCAGTGTGACTTTTTGGGTAAATCATGCTCGCTCGTGGCAACTTTGTAACACCTAGGGCGAGAGAACCACCTAGGAGAATATACTTTGGCTAGGAGCCCACTTTGACCATTTTAAAACAGTGTTGAGTTGTGAACCTTCTTTTTGAGAAACGTGTGACGTATTACTTTCGCCTAGTTTTTACTTGCCTTAGGGCGAGGTGAAACTCTGCTGAAGTGAGGCTAGCATTTTTCGTCATTTTTCTTGATTTATTTCCTTCATATTCTTTTGACACTTTGTTGATCAAAAGAGGTGTGATTACCTTTGTGTTTCCATTCGACTGTTTCTCTCACTTTTATGTCAATTTACGCCCATCCATGTTTGTGGTTGGGTTAGTTAAACGTCTAAAGTGAGCGGAGGTGTTTT
This sequence comes from Taxus wallichiana var. yunnanensis, assembly GCA_018340775.1. Classification (NCBI taxonomy): domain Eukaryota; kingdom Viridiplantae; phylum Streptophyta; class Pinopsida; order Cupressales; family Taxaceae; genus Taxus; species Taxus wallichiana. Next base: position 665,804,109 of record CM031244.1, on the reverse strand, counting down.
CACGTCATTTGGTAGCCATTGTGATCTTGATACCCACATCAAGATTGTCATTGTAGTTAGGCGTGGTTCATCACCGTGGACTTCCATAGAGGAGTTAGCTTGTTTGTCTCGTATCATTACAATTTCGATATTTACGTCTTGTTTCTTGTAAACTCGACATAAATACCTATATTGTATGGTTACACTTTGCACACATTTTAACTATTCCTAGCTATACTTTGAGCTTTTTAGTTTGGTTCTATTATTACCTCGATTTCAAAGAGTGTTAGGTGTTACCATTTGTGCGTGTTATATCAATAACACCTCGATATCAATACTTCACTTTCTCACAAAGTGGGTTAACATATCTTGGTGATATTGTTGTGTCATTCACAAATTGTAATTGGCACTTTTTGAGATATAGGTCTTAATCAAGTTTGAGCTCACTCATCGTATATCTTGATTGGGAGATCGCATTGACTTCTTGTTTTTACTTACGTTTTGTTCATTTCCTTGAACTTGGCATAAGTGAAAACATCTTGTTGATCATCTTTGCATCGCATTTTCATATGGTGTATTTCCTTGTTGATTGGCTTTGTGTTTCACACTTGCATGATTGTTCCTTGTGATTATTCATTCAGAAAACTTATTTTCTAGGACAATCCCTCTTGATCTCATCGATATTACATCATCACGATGTCTATTTTCCTTAGACCTTCTTCAGAAAATCACGCACACATATCAATACTTACAAAATGTCTAGTTGGTTGTCCTTATGCTACCCAAATCGACATGTCACTTCCTTCCCTTTGAAGGAGTTCCATCACACTATCTAGATCTAGACATTTGTGCTTAAAACAACACCAAAAATGACTAACTATCTACATGCGGTTCCCCATACTTACAAAAATACAAAACCTAGGTTCAGCAATTCAAATCAAAATATTCCCATCACAACTAAACCTCGTTTGGTTCTTCGTGCTAGAGAGCCCATATGGGTAACTCGTTCCCCACCTTCATCTCATAGTTAGTGGTATGATTTGGACACATCTGATCCAAATTATTATTTGAGTTCCCCCCACTCTTCTTCTAATTCTAATCCAAACATTTCCTCTTCTTCTGAGGATTCCAATCCAAATATTTCCTCTGACTCTTCTGAGGATTCAGATCCAAACTACTATTCGGATTCATCTAATTCAACTCCTAAGTCATCTAATGTGACTCCTAAGTCATGGTCCTCCCTTTCTTTGCAGGATCCTCTTCATCAATCATCTAATGCGACTCTTATGTCGTGGTCCTCCCTTTCTTCGTAGGACCCCTTTTATCAGTCGACCCCAACGACATCTTCTTCCTTTGAAGATACATGTGACTCCAAATCCCTCCAATCAGAAGTATAATACAATTCTTGAATCATACGTCCTCTCTTTCTTTGCAGGACCCTTGTCATCATTCATCTAATGCGATGCTTGAATCACAATCCTCCCCTTCTTTGCAGGACCTTCTTCATCAATCACCCCCACGGAATCTTCCTTCTTGTGAAGATTCGTGTGACTCAAAGTCCTTCGAGACAAACATCTGAATCGACCCATGCGTCACAATCTACAGACTTTGGACTTAATCCTACTATTTTACATATGACATACCATTGTATAGGTAGGTCCACACCACCTTCTTCTACTCCTGAGACATCTAGCTACACATATTCTTCATCCCCCACATCATCTTCTTCTATCAATAATCATCAAACATCTTCTAAGTCTTCCACACCAAGTGAACCTATTTCTTCCAATAAACCCCTAGGGATCGATCAACAACTCATACCGATTGATCTCTTTCAGAATGAAGAAACAATCAGGGCATTTATAGGGGCATATGAAGATATTCCTTTAGTAGATTACAAAAAAGGATTCTCTTTAGACTTTGATGCGTCTGCATATTGTGAGGAAAAGTTGATTCCTTTGATCAAGAAATGGAGGAAGAGCCTCAGATCATGCAACTTGATCCTCCTCTTATTCTTCCATCTTCACATTCTTCATTATGTGATGAAACTCCTTGGTCTTGCATAGATCCATGGCCTATCTTCTCATCACCCAATAACTCTTTGTCTATCATAATTCCTCAATCACAATCTCTTGTGGGGTCAATGCCAAGTAGCCCTTCATCTTCATCTAGGTGTGGGTCACCTTCTAGTAGCCCTCTCTCTTCTATTTGTGGGACATTTTCAAGTAGCCCACTATCTTCGATTATTGGGGCACGTCCAACTAGCCCCTTATCTTCTATGTATGGATCACCCCCGGGTAGTCCATCATCTTCTATTCTTGGGCCACATCCTGGTAGTCCATCATCTTACATCTATGGGTCACGTCCTAGTAGCCCTTCTTCTTCTATTCTTGGGCCACATCCTAGTAGCCCTTCATCTTCTATTTATGGGTCACGTCCTAGTAGCCCTTCTTCTTCTATTCTTGGGCCACATCCTAGTAGCCTTTCACCTTCTATCTGTGGCTCACCTCCTGGTAGCCCATCCTCTTCAATTCTTGGACCGTATCCTTTTCATCTATCACATATTTCTTCTATCAATGGTTGTGGCAAGCCCACTACCATTTCTATCGTTCCTATCATCAATCATAAATGTTCACATTCTTCTCCTTCTCAAGGTCAGAAAATTCAAGCGTCAGCTTATAAGAAACCCAAACAGGTTCATTATCAAGCTCAGGTCAAAACTTCCAAGAGCTCAAAATCCCCCAACAACTGGAACAATCTCAAAGTTGTAAATCAAGCACGATTCAAGAACACACATCAACATAACCATCAAGTATGGCGGAAAGTGCATAAACCTCTGGATAGGGAACTCAAGCTCCCACATACAAAATCCATGTTTCAGGATAAATCACAGTCCTTTGTTGAGTGTGAACTCACCACGATCATCGAGATTGGGGAAAACATGACTCTTGATAAACAAACATGCTTAGTCTCCCTTATCAAGGAAGTCACAAACATCGTTGTTGGATCCTATCACACAGAGTGACTTTGTTAGTAACAACGGTTCAAAAAATATATCAAAAATCTAAAAAAAAAAAAGGCAAAAATACAAAAATACAAAAAAACATGAGAAAAAAAAACAAAAAAATCAAAGGTACAAAGATCAAACATTGCAATCAGGTGTTGCGTACACATGGATATTTCTTTCTTCCCTTCCTTGCTATTCTTCTACAAGTCTTCCTACCATTTTCATCCCTTTGGTGATATTTTGGTTAGCTTATTCGCACACATTTTGTGACATTTATCTCTATGGTATCTGTTTGCCCTGGTCTTTTATCACCTTGGTAAATTAAAGAACGACTGACCTCATGGAGATCCTATCACATTCAAACATCTAATAAACTTGTTGTGAAGAAATTTTGGACATATTTGTTGACACTAGCCAATGTCGTCATCACAATAAACTTCCACCTCCTTCCATCAAGCCATCAGTGGTTCTTAACCCCTTGTTAAACAAGAGAGCTGAAATAAGTTTTCAAAAAGCAAAAGAATCAAAATCAATCAAAAATCAAAAGCTAAAAGCTACAAAGCAAAATCAAATTGATATATAACTCTCTCTTGGGGTATTTCCAATAATCTCTATCGGGGCTATGGACACTTTGACACTAGCGTGATAGAGCAATGTTGTGATTAGAATCAAATACATCTCCGTCGGGGCTATGGACACTTGGCTGGCAGTAGAGAGCAATGTACGGCTATCCTTTCACCCTCCATTCACAAAATCACTTATCAAAATAAATCATTCCTACACATTGGCTAGGGTCTCTTCACTTGTTGTCTATTAAATCTTCACTTCAAGAGGTAATAAACTCCACGTGCACACACTGGATCTCTATGAGTAAACAGATTAGTATGTTACCAAGTGTCTTTTTTTGGACCTTGTTCAGACTCTTACTCTAGTCCATATCTCATCTCACGATTTATGCCTTTGGCTAATCACTTCTTCATCGTGAGGCTTCTAAGCTACATTCATATCATTCACATCATTCTTCTACTTCATTCAGAACATCCATGTGTATAAGGTTACTTGTTTTCCATGTTTGCAGGACACCTTTGTCCCCTTCCACAAAAATAATCTTCTCCTTCCTTTCTATCATGTGCTCTTAGGCCAACTTACGCTAGGGGCATCCTTGCTTCTTCCCATCATTTCATTGGTTTATGTTCATCATCATGTTGAACCTATCCATAATGGCCTTGGGTCCCACTTCTACCTGTGAAGAGTTTACCTTTGAATACTCCCACCTTATCGTTGGGACATTTTTGCATCTTCACCTTTCTGGTACGCACATGGCCTTATGCCCTTGTACATCCCATCTATCATTGGGGGCATCCACGCTTTCTCATCTTCCTGTACATAGTTTCATAAAACTTTTAAAATCAACCAAAACATTCAAATATGTTAGAAAAAAAATCATCAAAAACATTCAAATATGTTTCAGAAAACTTCTAAAAATTGAAAATCATCCTACAAAACGTCACTCTTTGGTTCTCACTTGTTCATGTGTGTGACTTGCGGATCATCTTGATCTACCTCCATCAACAAAAGCTAGGCTTCTTACTTCGTCCATACTCTGGGGCACAATGAGTTGCCTAGTACTATTTCATAGTGCACATTGCTTTTCCATCGGACCCAAGTGTCCTCCATTATTCCCCTCACATGTATCCTTGCTTGGGGCACCATCATCAACCCTTGTCATTAATTTGCACAAGTCAAGTAATCAGCTTGAAGCTTGATAATAAAAACATTATATTATGTTTCTCTGTTAGTTTAGCTTGTTTACTTTCTCGTATTGCATTACATTTTGTATGTTGCATGGAGTTAGGCATCTTTCACTTTCTCATATTGCATTACATTTTGTATGTTGCATGGAGTTGGTGTTTTCAGCAATGGACAATCATTCGTAGTATGGCTTTTCATGTCATTCTACCTTTGTCGTATGCTTATATTTTTCATAAGGACCGATGACGTAGCTCTTATGGCAATATGATGACACTAAATTGTTCCAATACACAAGTGGCTAGAGGCTAAGCTCTTCTCTCCCCTCCTCCATATTCATTCTACATCACTTTCCTCTCACCCCTATTCTTCCATCTTACTGGGGCATCTTGCCTCTTCCCATTCTTCTATCTATCTCTCACCTTTTTCGATCGTCGATCATCTTCTTTCATCACCCCATCGACACTCGAGGGGGCATCTCTCACTTCTACTAATTTTTCTTCTACCTCTTCAAAATTCCACATGTCTACTATCTTTGAAGTGGCATCACTTACGCCACCCCAAAGAGGGGCAAATGTAGACACCTATAATTATGCCCAAGCAATTTAAATACTTAAATTGCGTTAATTATCCTCTTTCTCACAAATCGATGACATATCATCAAAAGTGCTCATTTTCCCTCATATCATCATTAATTAATTACACTAAGCTAATTAATTAAGTCACCTATCCAACAAATACCCTAATTAATGACCTTCCGTTAATAAATCACCCCTTACCTACTAATTAATTATTATTATTAATTAATTAGCTTTCCCTTCCATTTAACCAATAAATCAATATTTAATTGATTTAATCCCCTTATAATAGCCTAAATCGTACTAATATTCCTCTAATTATCTTCTATAAGCTTACATCTACCTATTAGTTAATCACCTTTGATTAATTAAAACACCCCCCAACTCCCATGACTTGCTAAGCATAAATTAAACCCTTCTAAAGTAAGGTTACCTTTAATAAAGCAACCTTATCCATTCCTAATCATGTTTTACCTTTATCCCACATTCATGAGAATGTGTTGAATCCTTTATCCTTTGGGCTATATAAAGAGCCCTCCACCTACCTTTTTACTTACACCTAAAACTTCTTAAGAGAGCAAATGCAAAGCATATAGCAAAGAGACTAAGAGCTTGCCTTTTGTTTTCTTGAGAGGTCACCATTGTTAAGAGCTAAAGCTTCCTATTCTTGCATTCTTTAAGGATCAAACAAAGCAATTTTTGATTGCCATTGGAGCTAAATAGGTCCATTCATTCTTGTTGGTAATCTAGGAGAGTAGAGATGTTAAAATAGCATGCATAGTTTTGATCTCATGTTTTCAAAGTTATAATGTTAGTTTAGATCTTGCTTAGTTCTCTATCTTGATGGTGTTTATGCTTTGTTTTAGCTAAATTGTAGAACTATTTTAGGTGGTAGTTCTTGCTTCACTCTTGTGCCAAATTTTTATGGACCGAACAAGTTTTTGGCTCACATTGGGTGTTGGGAGAGAAGGCGTGGGAGGGACAACTTACAAGGGCAGATGTGCATTAGGCCACCTATCATTCTACTGGTTGGGTGTGTATCTTTGATTTCCATATTGATTCCACCAAGGCTGATTCCCTTGGCCATGTGCCTGATTAGAATTTCCTCTATAGGCTTGCACTGCTACTTTTCTAATGATATGATTTTGTTTGACAAATTTTTGATCACAACCTTCATTTCTTTGTTTTCCTTTTGCTATGATGGAGAATAGGATGTTGAGGCAACCAGTTGCGCACTCTGCTCAGGAGTAGGAATAGAGGCTATAGAAGGCTGGGGTGCTTACAAAATTTATGGGAACAAGGGCATAGGTGGTCTTGGAGCCAACTTTCCCACCTGAATGAGACTATTTTCTACCCTTACCGCAATGCTATAAGCAACTGGTAAAGTCCTACCTCCCATAGATTGTATCATCACTGAAATATCATTGTTGAGCACCTTCAGATAATAAAGGAAAGAATATTAGGCTATAGGTCTTACCACAAGAGGAATTATGTCCCAAGTCTTTTGAAATCTGATGTTGAAATTAGTCATCTACTCATTGGGTTCCCTCCTTGTTATCAGTTGCTCCACCAAAGATAGGTGATCTGACTTGTCTTCAAAATAACTACATAGAGTTATTCCCAGCTCATCCCAGGTGCTAATAGATCCAAGTCTCAAGCCTCTATACCATTGAAGTGCTTTACCTTTGAAAGAGGCTGCAAGTAGCCTAACTACTACATCATTATGTGTGATCAAATAGAGTGAACACACATTAGCTACATCCTAGATATGCTCCTGAGGGGTGACTTGATTCTCACTAGTAAAGTAAGGAATACTCTTGAGCGTGCCATTTGGCATATCATGTTTCATGTCCAGGAGTAAGGGACTCCCTCCATCAAAGTTTGCAAAGCTTCTTAGTGGAGGAGGTTTTTGATTCACCATTGCGGGCATGTAACTTTTGTGTTTTGAGGAGGATTTGAATGGGCGTGACGTGTTGGAGATAGATATGCGCATGCAGCTTTTGGGATGAACTCTTCTCGGGGAAAGTTAGAGGTATTCAAAATAATCTTCAGTTGTTACACTTCTTCTTGTGTTCACGCTTCTCATGAAAGGCACTCAGGACTGCTAAAACAAAGATCTTAAAATGTTGGGAGTCACCAAATGTGTTTGAAATGAGCCTTCAAAGGCTAAAACACTAATTTCACACACTAGAACTTAGAGATATGAAATTTGAGCTTTTAATGTTGGTCCCACTGGTGTGCCAGAAACTATTGGTTGCTCAAACATGCACCCGCATCTTGGATCTCGAAAGGGCCGAGGTGTTTAAGACCACAATGGAACCGTCCCCAAGTTGTGGGACCTTGCGAGCTTGGGATGGATCTCCAGAGAAGGCCAATTCCTCTATCTATTTCTATTGCTACTACTACTCCTAGTGTTAAAAAGGGAAACTAAGATAAGAATTCCAAGGACCAGGAAAGAAGGATAACATGAAGTAAACTACACTAAAAGGTGATAGCACCAGAAAAGAGGGGTGAACACTATTTGTTCTAAGTGAGAATGATAGGGAATGCGTGAAAGGAGGCTAGGCACGAGTAACACAATGAAATACGCATTCACCAGATCGTTCTCATGGAACACAACTAAGTATGGAATTGTAGGGGACTTGAAATAGCACAAAAATACACAATGTAAGAGAAGAGGCGAGAAGAATGAATGAAAAATGTTAAAATAGAGAATAGTCACAAAATGATGCTTCTATTACTTCCAAAAATGCACAAATCACATATAAAGATAAGGAGTCTGGTATCCACATACAAGAGCCAAACATGGAGGTTTGTAACTCAAAATACATAAAATATGGAGTCCTTAGCAACATGCGTAAGGATCCAGAGTGTCCAACCATTTGAATATGCCTCTTCATTACAATATATAGGAAGAATAAGAGAGAGAAGAGAAAAAATTTGAATCCTGCTTCAACCACCTCGAGATGCATTGAATCCTACTTTGAAAGCTCAACCACTATCAATCAATGCCTCTCTCAAATCTGCCCCAAATCTATCATGTCTAGTTCCTTGTCTACTTGGCATGTTGAAGAAGGAAGAATGGTGGATCGAATTGAATCAGATCTAGTGGTTGAAGAAATTTGATTCTACTTTAATGGCCTGATAGATATTTTCCCATTTTTCACCCACCAAAGCCTATTAAGAATGATATTTTATGTTTCTATGGTGTGGAGGGTGTCGATACATTTCCAAAAAGTCTTCTCTCACCCAAATCTGAGTTTCCAATCAAAAGATATGGCCATTTGAATATTTGGATCGTGGGCACGCAATATTTTTAAGAGTTTGTCGTATCGGGTCCATGTGGTAGCCTTGCGCACCTTGGAGATTTGGCCCTACCTTTCACTTTTGAAAATACACCGAACTGACACGTGGAAGCCTCTACGAGCTCCTTGGGCTTCTTTGTATTTTCATAAGTCTCTTTGCTTGGCGGGGCCAAAATTCTAACCCTGGACACGTGACAGACTTGGCACTTGTTTTGAAATGCGCCCCCAATTTTATCTTTTAAATAACACCATGTTGACACTTGGAACTCTCCGCCGGCTTTGCCTCTACTTTGACTATTCAACCTTGACCTTGTCCTTTTATGAAACCGGACGCATGGAGGCTCTGTGCTCATTTGAAAACCCACTCAAGATTTTACCTTTGAAGGAGCGTCGAGGTTGACACGTGGAAATAAGGTGAATGCGTGGAATGTGGGTGCAAGGGAGAAGTGGAAGAAAGAGGTGAAGAGAGAGGGGAAGAAAGAGGTGCGGGGGAAAGTAGAAAGAGGCAAATGAAAGTGCATGTGACACGCGGGAGCGAGAAGTAAGTGCACGAAAGGGAAACAGAGGGGTGGCACGCACGTAGAAGGAAGGAAGAAAAAGGGCGTGTGAAGGAACTGAGTCTATGTAAGCGTGCAAGAGGAATTCTAGGGACTTAGTTGATTAGAAGGTAAGTCTACAGAGGTGCGTGCAAGGAGTGCGTGATGGGATAGGAGAGAAAGTGGGTGCGCATGAGGAAGGCACACAAGGGAAAATGGAAGGAGATAGAAGAATGTGAAGGGGAGTAGGATGTGTATGCAAGTTATCCAAATCGCTAGGAGAGCTATTTGGATAACAATCTATTTTTAAGCAGGTTGCGAAAGGGTCTATTTTTAGTATTTTTTCCAAATTTTGAATTTCTCATATTTCTTGTCCTTTGAACATGGGGAATTGAATTATGAAGTTTTAATTGTTCATTTTGATGACCCTTACCATTTTATAATTATTTTGGTTTATGATTTACTATAAATAGTAAGTTGAGCTATAAAGGTCGATTTTTAAAAATCACTTCCACCGACTTAGGAATTTAGCATTGAGTTGTTTTGCAAAATTTCAACTGATTTGGCTCAAGGAATGAATGGGAAATAAAAAAATCATATGGAGGTTATTGTAGGTTATCAATGGCTTCTTAAATTTAATCAGACATTAATGAAACTAGTTTTTTTCATTCTTTTAGTTTTTTATAGCAAAAGGGGTTGTGCAAGTTTTAGGTGCAAAATGGAGGTTTGTGAGAGCTATGCAAGTTTCTTTGTCCTCTTCAATGGTGGATGCTGAAAATTTTGGTAGAATAACATTAAAAGAGAATTTGAGGTAGGTTTTAAAATGACAAAAATGGTTGAAAAATGGCTAAGCACAACCTTTATGTCACCCCCTTCATTCCCCTTTTAAAACCTAGTTAACTCACCCCAACCCTTGTCAACCTAACCCAAGTGGAACCACATACTCTAGTTTATAACCTAAATAATAGGGGAAAAGAGGAAAAGGAGACATTGTATCCTTAAAAATGTGCCATGGGTAACCTCAACATGTGAAGGGGGAATGAGGTTTTGAGTTAGTGAGGTTAAAAACATTGGCCTAACCACCAAGTTGTGAAACTTAAATGATAGAGGAGGAGATCTCATGTGGTGGCACAATTTTTTGTCCCCCATCTCCCTTTTACAAAGGTAAAAAATGACACTGAGGCCTCCAAAGTGTGCTAATGGTAAGCATGTCATGAGGAAGGGGCCAAAACTTAAAAGTGAGTTGACAACTTTTCCTAACCATTTAGGTTGTCACTTAAGTGATGTAACTTAAATTCCTCATGTGGTGATGCATTATTATGTCCATCATGTCCATTTTTAATTTTTTGAAAGGGAAAAATGTAGATCAAGGGTCTCCAAGTGTGCATTTTCCATTGTTAGAACCTACTCTTGCCATTGCACTGCTAAAAATAGCATGTTAGAGTGTTTTCTTGCCTTGAGAGCTTCCCTTGATGTTTCATATGCCAACCTTATATCACGTTGAGTTGAAAACACCCAAGTAATCCAATAAAACCATTTTTGGGACTTTATTCTTGCTTATATTTAAAATTTAATCCCTTTTTAAATTTTGGTCGAGAGAAGCTCTGGAAGGTCAAACTGTTGCTAAAGAAAACTCTCCCCTTTTGTCCAACTTAACCTATTTAAAATGTATATGGTCTCATTTTATCCACTTTGGCATTTGAATCAACTTCTAACTCTCCTTGAAAAGAGATGGGTCAGGGTCATCGACTAGAAGGGAGCGATCTCTTCATCCGAAAAGCCGAGGGCAGCCACTTGGTGAGTGGGTGAAGGTGTAGGGAGTGAAGATCTCGGTGAGAGAGGCTACATGGTGAGGGGTAATGATGGAGGCTACGGGTGTGGGGTCATTTGGTAAGAATTCAATATATTGAAGGACTTCCATGAGGGCTTAACAATGTGACTCTGAGGTTTGGACAAGGTCATATAAAGACATTTTGAGGGGGATTGGTGTAGTTGTTTTAGCATTGTGTGATGTGTGACCCCATCGGAAATAGGATATGCAGGACCTCGAATGATGACTTTGGGTATGGGTGCGGATGGTATGTTGGGTATAGGGTTGGTTGATGGGCCAATTGCTTTTTCCTTGCCCTTATCTTTATGAGCACGGTGGCATCGGCAATTTTGATCATGTTAATCCAAGGGAGGTGGATTAACAAGATCTGTCATCGAAGGTATAAAGAACATGAGGGACAAAACCCTAGTGGGGGATACAATCCTTGTGAAATGAGTAGGGTGCATTGGCATTTTGGTGGTGGTTTGGCCAACTCTCTTATATGAACCATGTTAATCTCAAATCTCAGAGGTGGATCAAAGAGTTGTGGGGGTGCATATTTTGGCCGACCTTGATCCAATATAACTTGATGCTTGGCCGACCTTGGATCCGTGTCATGGGTTAGGTCCCTTAGACTTTACATCAATGCCTCTAATTTGAACATGAGGGACATAATTGCACCATCCCTACCGATCCATCACCTTTTAAGACCTGTAACATGCTATATCGGCCCAATGATGTGCTTGTACTGGTCAAGGAATCTACCACTATCACCACTTCACCCTCACCCACGAACATATCCACCAAAACTTCCACTACTTCTACTACATCTAACTATCCCCACTAGTTATAGCCTCTACCGCCGACATACTTGTTTCCCCAACATCCAAAGGAGCCATCTATACCCACTACCCACATACCAACTATCGATCCATTAGAAGGTGTTTTTCAACACCTCACTATGAAGGAATACCGCCTATATAATATCGACACCTTCCTCACCCCGCAAGAGTATGCGGAACCTCTGCCAACACCCCAATTATGACATCCGCATCGGTGAAGTTTTCCTTATGGCCCTCCCCACCTTCGTACTAATCTAACATATGGGGACTCGATATGGCCACCTATAAACCTGAACCTCCATCCCAAACCCAACCATTTTCATCTGACCTACACTCCCTCACTAACCATCGCTTCGCTCACACTTTCCTCCACCGGTGCGCATGGAAAGGATTTGGCTTCGATTTTATGAATAAGGCCACCATACTGTCATTTCTTGTACCTCTTGTAAACATAATGATCATAATGACATTGGTTTTGATGCTCCACCCTCCAAGAAGGTTCGCATCGACCTTATCCAAGATGGGAAATCTCCCCCTCTCATTCACCCACATTACCATCTTCACCCACGAGTCCATAGATCTGAATCTATTCATCCTAATGTTTTTTTGTAAACACCATTTCCTAGGACCACTAACCTATCAACGTGATGGTAAGGCTCCTTCTTCTCTCCCATTCTCGTATCCCGACATGATCGATGACGATACACCTTCAATTAACGTCATTCATTGTCAGGATGATGAGTCCACCCTCACCTACATTGGTGCGAGAAGACTCTTATATTTATCGATCATTACCCTCTGAGACGCAAACCATGTTGAATGAATCAACCATCAAAATCAACATTAATACCTGTGACATCCTTCACATTCTAAAGATTATCCAATCCTTAGACACTATTGAACAGAAGCCTTCACCTCTTTCCTTTGGGACCATAACAATGCATTTGCCTAGTCCTATGCCGATATGCCTGGTATTGACCCAAAAATCATGGTTTGCAATATCGTTACCATTCCTGATGCCAAACCCATCAAAAAAAAGCTGCGGAAAATGCATCCTCGCATTGCTCTTCTGGTCAAAGAAGAGCTTTAGTGCCTTCTCTTGGTTTCCTTCATTCTACCCATTGATTATCCCTAATGGATTTCTAACATCATTCCCCGTCATAAAAGTGACGGGGGACTCGGATTTACACATATTTTTGTGACCTCAACCTCGCCTATCCCAAAGATGATTTCCCCTACCTGGCATCGACCAACTAGTTGATCTCATAGTTGGCCATGAAATGTTGTCACTCATGGACAGTTTTCTCAAGATACAATCAAATATTACTAGCTCTAGAGGATCAACACAAGACTGCCTTCATCACCCCTTGGGGGACTTTCTTATCAAGTCATGCCTTTTGGCCTCAAAAAAATTGGTGCTACATATCAGCGAGCCATGACTTACATCTTCCATGACATCATGCATCGTATACTAGAAGATTACGTAGATGATCTTCTGCCAAATCTAAACATCAAACCGAACACCTACCCATCCTTAAGGGCATCATCTTCGACTGTCTCATAAATTATTGTGTGTGTTTTCAACCGAAGAAGTGTGTCTTTGCGGTACTTTCTAGAAAACTCCTAGGTTTCATCGCTTTCTTTGCATGGCATAGAAGTCATCCTACTAAACTCAAGGATATTCTTGAAATTCTCACACCCACTAATCTTTGTCAACTTTGCAGATCCTACAAGGAAAGCTACAATCAATTCATCATTTTATCTCGACAACTTTTCGACCAGTTGTCAACCATTCCATAATCTTCTCAAGATAGAAGTTTATTTCAAATGGGATGTTGAATACCATATAGCCTTCGAGGCCTTGAAACAATACCTCCTTTAACCACCAATTCTCATTCCTCCTAAGAATGACCAGCCCTTCTACCTATATATTTATGCCATCGACCATTCTCAGAGGTGTCATGCACACTCATCATGATGACCAACACCAAGAGTAAGTAGTTTATTACATAAGTCATACCCTTCTTACTACAAAACTAGATATACCCACACTAAAAAACTTTTCCTAGCCTTAGTTTTCATCGCCACCAAACTCCGCCATTACCTACTCAACCACAAAACATTCATCATTACTAATACTGACCCATTAAACTATATGTATGCCAAACCTTATCAACATCAACATGCTACACGTTGACTTATGCTTTTGGATGACCTTGACCTCGAATTCATCCATCGAAGTTCATCAAGGGCCAAAGCTATCACCGACCAATTGGCCGACACACCTATTTCGAGAATCAACCCTCCAACTTTGAATTTCTAGACAAGTCTATAGCTACCCTTTCCCCTGGATGAACTCGCTTACCAAATGACACTCTTCTTCGATGGCTCCAAGTGTCGGCGTGGGGTGGGGTTGGTGTTATCCTCATTCTACTTGATGGTGAACTTATGCCTTTTTCTTTTAAACTCTATTTTGATTGTTTAAACAATATTGATGAATACGAAAAAATCGTATTGGGTCTCCATGCTGCTTATGCCTTAGGTGTTAAGTCAATCAACATCTTTGGTGATTCTCATTTGGTCATAAACCAAGTTAATGGTATATACCAGTGTCGTAATGAGATACTTCAAAAGTATAAGCATCACGTAGACATACTTTTGACCACCTTTGACCATTACGCACTTTAAACCACCTCATGTTCTACCAATAAATTTGTAGATACCATGGCATGCTTGGTTTCTCAAATACTTGCTTTGCCCATAGACTCTAAAATATTTGTCACCATACAAAGGCTATAATCACCCTCTTATTTACCTCGTGAGGTTTACTCTGTCAGGACCATTGCCCCTGACCCACGTGACCTTTGGTATAAGCAATATGCATACTATCTTTCCCTTTCCGTTCTACCCACCGATCTCACTCGTAATGGACAACATGTATTTCTTAAAAGTGTCTTCCGTTATGTCATCATGGGTGGTCTTCTTTACAAGTGTAGCTTCAATGGCATTCTCTTACGATGCCTTATGAGTTCTGAAATTCCCTACACCATTAAGGAAGTCCACGATGGAATTTGTGGAGGTCACTTTAGTGGTTTAGTTGTCGCAAAGCACATTCTTCACCTAGGCTATTATTGGCCAACCTTAAACCACGATTGTTGTCATTATGTCAAATGTTGCGTAAAATTCCAACAACATGCTAATCTTCATCACACACCTAGTCATGCCTTACAGGTCACACGAGACCTTTGGCCTTTCTCTCAATGGGGTTTGGATCTTGTCGGTGAGATCAACCCCCATTCTTCACAATGCCACCAATGGATCATAACCACTACCGAATATTACACCAAATGGGTAGAGGCCATTCCTCTCATTTCTACAAAATCTGAGAAAATATGTGAATTCATCAACCATCACATCATTTGTCATTTTGGTGTCCCTCACCGCATTATCACTGATAACGGAAAATAATTCAAAAACAAAACCCTACGCAAACTATGTGATGCTTTTGGCATCCAACTCGGCTTTCTCATTACCTTATTACTCGCAAAAACCAATGGTCAAGCCAAATCCACCAATAAAACCTTGAGAAAAATTCTTAAGAAGGCATTCAACGATACTAGGAAAGATTGGCATACGCACATTCCTTTCACCTTGTGGGCTTATCGTACTAGTATTCACACTTTGACTGTTGCCACACCCTTTTCTCTATTCTATGGTACCGAGGCTATCTTACCTCTCGAAGTCCAAATTTCATCTCTCCGCATCTCACTACAAGACATGCTCAACGATGATGACTTTTTCTAGGATCATTTGGCACAACTTGAGTTATTAGATGAGCATCATCTCAATGCTCTTGAGCATCTCCAAATTTACCAAAAACGTATCAAATGTGCATATGAAAAACATGTTCACGAATAAACCTTTCAATTAGGTGACCTCATCCTAAAGAAAAATAAACATGTAACCAAAGAGAAAAAAGTAAACAGGGAAAATTTGCTCCTAATTGGCTTGGACCCTATATCGTTACCCATGCCTATGGATTAGGTGCTTATCATTTGTCTTCACTCGAAGGTAAACCCAAACTTGAGCCCCTTAATGCCTTACATCTTCAACCATTCTATTGTTGATATCAAGTCCTCTATCATCTTCTATCTATTGACCGCTTGTTCCTTGAGCATCATTCACCTTCCATGTTACCCCTTTTGAGGGTTCATGACTCAAAAAGAATCATGTGATTCTTGTCACCTTTCATCCTTATCTTCAATATGAGTACCACATCTACTCATAGCATGATTCTCATGGATACTTTTTATCTTCTTCAAGATGGAATCCCATGGTCATTCATCACTCAAAACCACCTCTTCCACAGTTAATCTCTCAGGTGTTACGGTCTTGTCTTCTAAACAATAACCTAATCTTCCTCTATAGTCTTGTCCATGACTTAAATGTCTAAAAACAAAAAAGGGATGCAACTCCTTGAGATAAACTTCCAACAAAACAAGACTCCCCCAAATGGGAAATCTCTTTACTCTAATTCAACCACTATAAATAGATTGCTCTCTCTCAAAGGACAAATATATAAGGTCATTACACAAATGTAATAAATAGCCGAAGCTTCCCACATCAATCAGCCTTCACAAAGGCCTCAAGGATCTCATATACTCATCCCATATAGACTTCCCACATCGATTAGTCTATTAAAAAAGATGAAATTTTTGTCATGGACTTTCCTATTCTTGATCCCGAGTTTCTTGTTCCGACAGACACATTGTCGTACACTGAGTTATGCTCAACCACCCATTCTCACCTCCTTGCATTTTTCACCTAATTTCCTCATTACTCAATGTACTTTCTAAACATGACATTTCATGATTATGTGACTTTCTTCACCCTTAGAATGGTCCATTATGCAATGCCTTTAGGGTCTTTTGTTCATGAGCCCCTCTTAGGTATGATCGACTCATTAGGGTTCTTATCAATTAAGTGGCTCTTTTTACCACCTCTTACCATTAACCTTCCTCATTACTCATTAACTATCCTATACAGGGCTAGATCATCAACACCTATATTTAAAAACAACTCAACTACACCTACGATTTAAACTCAAACATGCCTATGACCTACATTCACCCATGCCTAGTACCCATTAACCCATTTCACTACTTCATCCTAATCTTCCCTAGCTTATGGAGAACTACATAGGCATGAGGTCCCTATTCGTCGAGACTATGTAGGTAGCACTTCGAGGGCATGGGGCCCTTGGAGGTTAGCTCAGCCACTCTCTACCCTAACCAATTCCCTCTTTCCCTTTCCTATTCACATTCTACCCTAGTTAGTTTCCTTTCTATATCAATAACTAGAAATTACACCCAACAAGCAACAATTGTTACACATCTTTACCATCATAATTTACACATTTCTTTCATCTTGTCTACAATTTCTTTACCGTAATCAAACATTTTCCTAAAAATCATCTTAACACAATCCACATCATCATTAATTACACAAATTAATGAATTAGAAACTCAACCATACCTAACCAACCTGACTCGATCCATGCCTAAATCAACCTAGCTCAATCATGCCTAAATCAACTTGATTCAACCATGCCTAAATCAACCTGACTCCACCATGCCTAAATTAACCTGACTCAATCATGCCTAAATCAACTTGACTCAGCCATGCCTAAATCAACCTAACTCCATCATTTCTAAATCAACCTAACTCGACCATGCCTACATCAACTTGATTCCATCATGCCTAAACTAACCTGACTCCACCATGCCTAAAATAGACTCGAATCTACCATGCTTACATGACCTTGACTCTATCAAGCCTACTCCACTTGATGTCCACCTATATATATATAGCAATGCAAATTAAAACATGTATACCATCCATACTATAAATACCATCATCTATAAATTGGAAATTCTATGTAAAAATACATGTGAACATAGATACAAATAATAATCATAATCTCTCACAGGCTCTCATATACAACCTCACCATCTTCGCATGTAGGCCGGTATATGATCAAAATAACAAAACTCTCATCTACATCCTCATCATTTTCAGCACACAAAGCAAGATACATATCAAAAACATGGATGCATTGATCATCAATGATGACTAATCATCACCCCACCTGATATCCATCCTTGTCTCATCAGTCTCCTTTGTCTCCCCTCTAGTGGGGTGCCCTACCAACCTCTCTCCACCTCACCCCGATCTTTCCTCTAATGGTCCTCACCAGAGTTGTCCTCCATGCACCGGTAGTCTTTCCCTCGACCTTGTCCTGGGCTCATCAGCCCCCGTACTCTACACTATGGGTACTTGACCTTGTCCTCTCACTTGAGGCCTAGTTATGCTCTATAATCCCCATAGGATAGAAAATATATCCATGCGGCCATCAAAATATCCTGATAATACCTAACCTCACCTAAGGCATCCCTCAACCTACCTATTAATACTATTCGGGAGTGGAGCCACGCCCTCGGCCCCTCGTGCTTGCTCTCTTGGAACCTTGTCCTGTTGGTACTGTAAAGAGGGACCCCTTGTCCTCAGTGCTCGTGTCTATCCTAAGGGAACTCCGTACATGTGCCTCGTATTTGGGCACTCAAGGGCTACAACCTATGCCTGTAAAGTGGCCAACTAACCCTTCATACACCTATAATCTACACCTATATTGTGCCACTTATACTCACTCCCATCCCCATCTCCACCTCATAAGGTACCTTTCCCATCGCACTACCTCGGGCCTATAGAGTGGCCACTGTGTGCCTACAACGTAGCAACCTATGCCTCCAAACTCCTGTCATTGCCTGCCCACACACATAATTTGCTCATATGTGACAATCCCCCTATGTAATCGGGGTAGCCACTTGCCCCTATAGGATATCCTCTCGAACTATGATGGTGGCTAAATCCGGCTTCCCGGCCTCATGTGTTCATACTACTCATAAATGTGTAACCCACCACTTCGTATTTATCACACACTAGGCATCATCAATTTTTCATTCTATCACTTGCTCCTTCTACCCCGCTTAAAAATGCACTATCGGAGATTATCATGGTACCGTGGTAAAGGTAGAGGCCTCTCCACGTCATCCCTCCTATATTGTGGGATGGGAGGGGGTATATCCTTAAGTATCCCAAACTGTCGTCCGACCTCCTATCCACAAGTATCATGGCATGCTTTCTCGGCATGTCGCTTCCTCTATCCATCGGAGTAGCTATAGCTCCCGTAGCTCCTCTTCCATCCACCCATATGATTGAAAACCCACATAGGGCCTCCAAATAATGTCCATTTCAGACAACCCCTCTAGAAATCGTTTGTAATAGGCTACATCATGTGTAGCTCTAGCAGCTGGATTGGTATTTTTACACTCCCCAATCGTATTCACCCATCTCCTGAAGCCCACCCAAACAAACCCCGTCTCGAATGCATCAGCCTAGGCATACCAACTAGACACACACACATAATGTGCTCATATGCCCAGTAATGAAGTAGGAAAGTACACATCCCCTAGGGTGACTGTGATCTCACCCATCAACAAATGGAAGGTATTGGTCATTGAGTCCCATCTATCGATGAGAGCAACCATAAAACTCAGCTCCCGAATCGCATGATAAGATGGTAGTGTCCGACTCTTAGTTAATAAAGGTGCTCATTAATGTAATTGTAAGTACATGATGAATATTTGGTTTAAAATTGATAAAGCCCTTCATCACTTATTAGGCTAACCTTTGCAACATGGCATCGGGCCATTAGCTATCGCACTCCCCTTACCTCCACAAGCATGGGAGGTACCCTATCTCTCATCTCAGAATCGATCCTCGGTCTTGCATTCAACCAATCACACACATTATTGAAAATTTCTTTTACCCAACATTAACCTTCTTCCCTTCCCCTGCACTCCATTATCTATTTTACCCACTTTACCTAACCTTTCCCTCTTACCCTTCCTAGACCTCTAGTCTTCGACTTCATGACCCCATAAAATGGATGGGCGATTTACCCTAACCGCACTCGGTTACTATTAGTGTAAAATCACAAGACCCCAAAATGAGTCTTTTGGCAGATCTACTTTTCTAAGGCAGAGTCATTTGGTGTGATTCACATAACATTGAGTTTTCCGCAAAGTGTGGGACTTTATAAATGGAAGAAATCTCCAGAGAATGTTGGTTCCTCTTCCTAAATTACCTACCACAAGCTATTCTAGTGGAGACAAGTAAGCTAATATAATCCTAATCTAACTATCCAAGGAGACAAGGAGAGAAAGAAAACAAGGAAAAACATAGCCTACACTAAAATGGTGATACACCAGAGAAGGAAAACTGCTAATCATCTAACCAAAATGCCATGAAATGAAGGGAGGTGTGCAATGGAGAGGATGAACAAATGCATCACAAGCCAAAGATCAGATTCACATAGAAAATTTTTCAAACCCAACAAACACAACTCCTAGATCTGCAAACAAACATCCAAAACATGCATACGTACTCAGTAATGAAGAGAGGTAAAACGAAACAACCAAAAAGAGAAAAGGATGGAAAAATGCATCACAAAACATGTTTTTATTGCTTCAGAAGTTTACACTGAACATCATTCATGAGCAAGAGGAAAATGTCATTTACAGAGCAGGGAGGAGGTTTGAACTCCATTTTGATCCCGAGGAAGAAAAAGAGGGGGAGGCAGAGAGGAAAACAAACAACTACAACAATAAGCCTCGACCCTTCTTTTATAGATTTAGCAAAAAGGGAAGAAAGAGAGAGAAGTGGGAAAACCATTTTGGAACTCAACTACTACGCCATCAATGTCTCTTACAAAATCTACCCCCAAATTTGTCTTGACTGAATCAATTTCTTGTTTGGCACCTCAAAGGAGGAGGAAATCGGTGAGATCGATTGAATCCAATCTAGTTATTGGGGCAAAAATAGATCCTGCATTAATGGCCCAAAGACATTTCTCCATTTTTCTCCTACTTAACCTTTCCAAACTTAAAGTCTCATATCTCCCATCACGTAGACAAAGACGAGATCTTTCCAACGGTGTCGATTTGTTAGGTCTTGAGCCCCGAGTCGAAAGATATGGCCATTTGAAATTTGGGTTTCGGGTCCATACAAAATAGTGGGAAAATAAGGATTGAAAATGGGTCCCCTTTTTAAACGAGACACGTGGAGGGCTAGCACATGTATAAGGGTAGCCTCTCTATTTTACTCTTGGAATGGCATAGGGCTGACATGTGGCTTCCTCTGTTGGCCTACTTCATCCGTCTGCTCTCTTCTAAACCTTCTCTTTATTCGACCCTTGAGTTAGCATCATTTGACACTTGGCACCCTCCACTGGTCTATCACAATACATTGACTATTCAACCCGAATTTGTCCCCTTTTTGAAATTGTACGCATTGAGGTTCTCAAGCGCTCATTGAAACCCACTTACGATTTTTCCTCCGGAGGAGCATTGAGTCGACACGTGAAACCTCCGTTAGCTCTTAGACTTTTCAACAACCCCTCTTACCTTTTTAGACCTTGGGCTACATGGCAAGCTGGTGCTTGTTTGAGTCTCCACTTTTAGATTTACCCTTAGAGATGCGCAGAGTCGACACGTGGCTTCTTCCACAACCACTTTTATACTTAGCCTTTTTTTTAGGCCTCACCATGTCTCGCTTTTGACTTTTAGCTTTGACTCTACCTCTGTTTTGGGCCTAGGACACATGGGGACTCCTCGCTTATTCGAGCCTCCCTTTTTGGGTTCAACTTTGAGAAGCATCATGCTGACACGTGCCTCTCTCCACTATCTCCTCCATACTTAGTCGATTTTTGGACTCATTCTCGAATCTGTTTTGAGCCCTGAGAGTTCGGATCTTTGATGTTTCTTCCCTTTCTTGCTCATGGCTTCTTTGTGACATTAAGCTCCTCCTTCTCTGACCCTACTTTTTTATTTCCAAGCCCACCTATAACCCGTTAAATATATTTAAGACATGGATTCACTCGATAGAGCCATTTCTTCTCTTTCTTCTTACATAGGGTCATTTAGTCTTTCGCAGCCCCACCACTCCATTGTTGAGTCCTTCTGTGACATGTTTGCAAGATTTAAATGTGTTTTCTCTGGTTCTTTCTTTACAGGGTCATGGCTGATCCAATACTCCACCCGAGGGACGGGGTATGGATAACACGAAATTGATCTCGAACTTTGAATATTTGATCCTTGAGCCACCATGCGAGTCTAATCGCATGCCTTTTCTATGTTTTGTCTCGACCCTAAGCTTGTCTCTGCTTGCCGCGCACTCTCAATTTTCATAAGAAATCTTGAAATAAGGATTCTGAGAGTAGAAAATTGTTTGACCCTGGGGCTTTCATATGTCCTCTAAATGGATTGTTTCAAGATGATTTTAGTTGCTCTACATTTTCTTCTTTTTTTGAACTAGTAATCATATAAAATGAGTCTTCTTGCCATGAATACTAAAGAGCTTGGCCTTATACACCTCTCCTCCTGAGCAACACAAAACTTATGTACAAAGACCAAATCATACATGCCTCAAATGAGACATGCGAGTGTGCATAAGCATTTCTTATGCTCGAAACAAAGTATACTCCTACTCCTAAAATAACTAGAGAGGAAGAATGCTAAACAAAGCCTACTACAGAAGGGAGAAGTAGCTTCCCTTTCTCAAAAGGGCAGCTATGTAAATGACTTGACACTAAATATAGTTGCTTGTATGAGTGAAAAACTCGACAATAAGTCACCTCCACCCAAATCATCAAGATATCAACATTAATGGAAAATACCTCTTCAAGCTTATTTTCATTGACTCCTGAGGTATTGATGGGTGACCCTTGGTATTTTGATGCTCATCCTCATGCCCTAAAGTAGGCATGACTGATTTTGGCTTCTCCTTGGCTTCCAATGAAGCCAAGTACTGATTGGGTATGATCTGATCTTTGAATGTGCCCATTTCTTCAAATTCAACTCCAAAAATGGAGTCTTCTAGTGGACCTTCTTGGATGTATGGTGTAAGAGAGATGATGACATCCTCTTGCTTTTTCCTTCCTCCTCCTTTGAAGAACATGGAAGATCAAGATCTTCCAACCTTGGTTCCAGAGGGCCTTTATGGAATGTAGGTTGTTGCATTTAGATCTTCTCCTTAATGGCGTAGGTTCATGTGCTTGGAAGGTGGAATATGGAGGAAAAAATGATGTTATCTCCTTAGGATCCTCTTCATTAAAGTAATCTTCCAAGTCTCGATGACAAAGCTTTACCTCCTTGTTGTCCTCGCTTGCATGTACTCTACCTCCTCCATGGTGTCCTCTTGATCTCAGTAAATTGATCACCATGGCTCCCTTCACTCTCAAACATGAAGTTTGAAAGATCAAACTCTTCAACACCGTAGCTTGAAGGGGGTGAAGTGGGAGGAAGAAAATAAGGTTCTTTTGTAGC
This sequence comes from Taxus wallichiana var. yunnanensis, assembly GCA_018340775.1. Classification (NCBI taxonomy): domain Eukaryota; kingdom Viridiplantae; phylum Streptophyta; class Pinopsida; order Cupressales; family Taxaceae; genus Taxus; species Taxus wallichiana. The sequence continues at coordinate 665,780,859 of CM031244.1, read as the reverse complement.
TTTCTCCATACTTGGAGCCTCTAAAACTATATGGTCCTCCTCCATCATGGGTTCATCAATCAAATCAAGCCCTTGGAATGAAAAAGAAAAAAATCTTCAATGATTCTTTCTTCATTGAGTGACTCAACACTCGATTTGATCTCTCCCACTGCTCCTTTTCAATGGGGCTTGAGCTGATTATTCCTCCTCTTTAACTAGTTGTGTAGCTTGGATTAGATCAACATTCTCCTCGACAGAGTGTCATTAGGTACATTACATTCGAGAAAACAAACTAGTGATCTTATTCTTTTTCTTCTTTTCTTTCTCTTCTAAAAACTCAATCTCACCCACCATTAGCTCTTCAACCTTGACCTCCTCTATTAGCTTGACCATCAAGGGATCTTTGTAAACCCTAATTTGGCAGCCTAACTCTTCAGATTGTCTGTCATTTATTTTCTATTGGGCTCCTCTTCTTGTTGTTCTCCTTGACTAGATTCTTGAGTCTCTTCCCAACATGGGATTGGGAAAGCAAGAGGAGTATCAGGTTGGGGTTCAACCAGCTTTGTAATTTTTTGTGGTGGGAAGGGAGGTGGAACTTCTTGTTTGTTTGGAGGGGATGATTGTTTGAAGGGAAAAGGATAGAAGAACTGGGATGAGGTGGAAGACTAGGAGATGGAGAAATGAAATCAACACTTGGGGCAGCAAGTGAGGGGATTGACTCTTACCTCTTCTGAAATCATAAATATTGAGGAAGAGAAAATGAAAGATAGGGAGCTGGTGATTGACTTACCCATTGACAAGGTTGTCTCGCACTTTGCTCATAAGCTTCAATGTCCTCAATCCACTGTGTAAGCTGAGGTATCACTTCAATCATGAAGTCAAGCTTCTCCTGAGGGTTGTAATGTCTTGGAAAAGGGCCTTCCCATGGACAAGGTGCCCTGTAACCAATCTTGAATGCCTTCATTTGTGTTATGGCCCTTGACTGAACCATGCCAGCCTCCATTTTTTGAATCTTCTCCAGCAAACCAGCATTCTCCATTTGATTGTTTTCATTGTATGCATACCCTTGTTCTTGATAAGCTCCATGGCCAAACTGAATTTGACCCTACTCATATGGGTAAGCTTAGTTACTTTGGACCTTATCATAGTACTAGATCTAGAGGAGTTGAAAAATACATTTCAGGTGAACTGCATTTCTACTATAAGTGTGATTTCCATGAAGGAAATGAAGTCATGATTACACAACTTCATGGAATGGGGGAAATGGAAGAGATGGAAGAAGAAAATGAATGAAAATGAATGGAAATGGATGGAAAAGGTCTGCAACTTAGAGGATGGGTTATTGACCAAATGGAGTCGCCATATGTGCTTGAGAGTGCCTCAAAAGGATGACCCTTAATAGGAACACATCAACCTACTAAGATGAAGTGGTAAGGTGCTTTAGACCTATCTTACTATGCCAAAATTGTTAGTGTGGTCACACAGTGTCTTATGATTTGTTGTTGCAATGAGGCACCTTGGAAAGATGGAAGATCTAACCTTAGTCCTAGTCAAGCATGCCAAAACTATTAGTGTGGTCGCATGGTGGCTTATGATTTGTTGTTGTAATGAGGCACCTTGGAAAAATGGAAGATCTAACCTTAGTGTCCCACCGGGTGTGCCAAAAGCTATTAGTGCAAAATCACAAAGACCCCTAAATGAGTCGTCGGATATGCTTTTCTAAGGCAGAGTCATTTGATGTCATTCGCATAACATTGAGTTTTCCCCAAAGTGTGGGACTTTATAAATGGAAAAACTCTCTAGAGAAGGCTGGTTCCTCTTCCTAAACTACCTGCCACAATTTATTCTAGTGTAGGAAAGCTAATCTAATCCTAATCTAACTATCCAAGGAGACAGGGAGAGAAAGAAAATAAGAAAAAATAGAGCCTACACTAAAATGGTGATACACTAGAGAAGGAAAATTGTTGATCATCTAACCAAACTGCCATGAAACGAAGGGAGGTGAGCAATGGAGAGGATGAACAACTACATCACAAGCCAAAGATCATATTCACATAGAAAATGTTTCAAACCCAATAAACACAGCTCCCAGTATCTATAAACAAACATCCAAAACATGCACAAGTACCCTACAATGAAGAGAGGCAAGAAGAAACAACCAAAAAGAGAAAAGGATGGAAAATGCATCACAAAACACATTTTTATTGCTTCAGAAGTTTACACAGAACATCATTCATGAGCAAGAGGAAAAACACCATTTACAGTAGGGGAGGAGGTTTGAACTCCATTTTCAACCTTGAGGAAGAAAAAGAGGGGGAGGTAGAGAGGAAAAATGAACAACCACAATAATAAGCCCCTAACCTTCTTTTATAGATTCATCACAGATGGAAGAAAGAGAGAGAAGCGGGAAAACCATTTTGGAGCTCAACTACTGCCATCAATTTCTCTTACAAAATCTCAGTATCCAAATCTATCTTGACTGAATCAATTTCTCATTTGGCACCTCAAAGGAGGAGGAAATGGTGATCGATTGAATCGATCCGTCAGTTATTGGGAAAAAATAGATCTTGCATTAATGGCCCAAAGATGTTTCTCCATTTTTCTCCCACCTAACCTTTCCAAACTTAAATTCTCAGATATCCATGGCATAGATGAGGCTGATATCTTTCCAATGGTGTTAGATTTGTTAGGTCTCGAGCCCCGAGTCAAAAGATATGGCCATTGAAATTTGGGTCGGTCCGTACGAAATAGCGGAAAAACAGCTTTGAAAATGGGTCCCCCTTTTAAAATGGACACGTGGAGGGCTGGTGCATGTATGAGGGCAGCCTCTGTATTTTACTCTTGGAATGGCGTGCGGTTGATGCATGGCTTCCTCCGCCGACCTACTTAATTTCTATGTTTTTGGCTAATTCCTTTGCTCGGTGGGGTCATATTTCTTGACCGGGACACGCGGTGGTCCGCGCCGCCTAGAAACCTTCTCTTTATTTGACCCTTGAGTTAGCACCGTTTGGACACTTGGCACCTCCACTGGTCTATCATAATACATTGACTATTCAATCCGACTATGTCCCCTTTTTGAAATTAGATGTGTGGAGGCTCCATGCTCACTTGGAAAACCACTTAGGATTTTACCTCTAGGAGGAGTGTCGGGTTGACACATGGAAACCTCCATGGGCTCTTAGAATTTTCAACAACCCCTCTTACCTTTTCAGACCTTGGGCTACGTGGTGAGTTGGTGCTTGTTTGAGTCTCCACTTTTGGATTTACCCTTGGAGATGCGCAGAGTCGACATGTGGCTTCTTCCATGACCACTTTTATACTTAGCCTTTTTTGAGGCCTACCTTGTCCGCCTTTGACTTTTAGCTTTGACTCTGCCTTTGTTTCGGGCCTGGGACATGTGGGGACTCGCGCTTGTTCGAGCCTCCCTTTTTGGGTTCAACTTTAGAGAAGTGTCGTGCTGACACGTGGCTCTCTCCACTGCCTCCTCCATACTTAGTCAATTTTTGACTCGTTCTGAACTATTTTGAGCCCGAGACTTCGGATCTTCGCCGTTTCTTCCTTTCTTTCTCCTGGCTTCTTTGTGACGTTGCTCCTCCTTCTCTGACCCTATTATTTTATTTCTAAGCCCACATGTAACCCGTTAAATATATTTAAGACATGGATTCACTCGACAAAGTTGTTTCTTCTCTTTCTTCTTACATAGGGTCGTTTAGTCTTTCGCAAGCCCCGCCACTCCATTATTGAGTCCTTCTGGCCTGTTTGCAAGATTTAAATGTGTTTTCTCTGGTTCTTTCTTTGCGGGGGTCATGGCTGATCCAATACTCTTCCCGGGGTGAAATATGGATAATAAGCACTCCCGATCATCATCGGTCCATTATAACCATCACCGGTTCCCCTCATCCCCGACCGATGCTCTGGTATAACAGACCAACATTAGTCATACCTTTATCGGCATTGGTCACCGATACTACGCCCAAACTCAAAACCCCAATTCCCTTTACCTACTTTCTTTCCCATTTTCCCTATGAACCTACCCAAACCTCACCTAAGACCCTCCCCAACCCTCTTCCCCTACCTATGACCTTTCCCACCCCTCTTTCACCCATTTTAACCACCAAATTTCCAATTCTCTAACCTACCCACACCCCCTAACCCATATTCCCTTCTACATCTAACAACGATACATAGAAAGGATTAGATCTTACCTCATCTCGATGTCACCTCCATGGTGGCACGTCTGGCCATTGTGTCGGTGGTCCACCCAAACCCTCTCCCACCTCCACCATGTCCAAATCAATCTCCAACCTCTCTACCAATCACTTCACTCTACTTGATCTCGTGGACCCATCTACTTGGCCCTCTGACCAACCGTGATCTCTCCACCTCAGCAGGATATCATCCCTCATCCTTTCCTCCCGAAAATCACAACTCATTTAGTGCTCTGTCATTTTCACAAAATCCAAAATGTACAAATGAATCTGTATTATACATCTTTTTTTCTTTTTATATACCCACATTGACTTGACCGACATCGGTTATACCTAAACCGACATCACCATGTGCCCTAAAGACACATGGTCAACAGACCTAAACCAACATCAATCGTGTGCCCTAAGAAACCATGGTCAGTTTACCTAAACCGTCAATGGTTCAGTATGACCAACATCGGTTACCTATCATACTCCTATCAAATACCCTTTCCCATTTCTACTCCAACCTAACCAACCCAGCCACTGTTTAACCTTACCCACCCTTATCACAACCTACCACCAAGCCTACATTACCTATACCTATCCTTAATTGTGTTTAGGGACCTATTATTTTACTCATACCTCGGCCCTACCCATGTCGTGACCTCTCTACCTGGACCTGGAACATTATTAATGACCTATGAACTCATGTGCTCGCTATACCTTGTGACATTATTACCCGTGTTGTTTGACCTAATGACCTTACCTTACCTATTGTCGTGTCATTTATCCTGACCCAACCTTTGTGTACCAAAACATACCTAAACATTCTTGCACCTGACCTGTGATGTGCTTCCGCACCATATCCTATACCTTGGATACCAGAATCACTTCAACCTTGTTTAGATAAACCTATCGACCTTGGACGATGTAGAGTTTGCAAGCTCTTCACCTAGAACCATGTCTATAACGTGTGTGTGTGTTTAACTGCCACTACCTTTGACCCTGGCCCATTTACCTATTTTCCTATCTTTGACCTCTACCCTTTCCCACATTCGCCCACATCTACGCTCCTTTTTAGCCATATCCACCTTTTATCAAACCACTCACCACTTCTGTCTTCTACCTCACCAGTTCTTGGTTTGAGGGGGATCACCTTCACCCACGCTTGGGGCAACATCACCTTTACCCACACATGGGGCAACCACATCTTATTTTTTTCAAAGCATCGCTTACCAATACAAGCAACGTAACAAAAAGGGGCAAAATGTAGACACCAAAATTGGGTCACACTCCCCTTGGCGCCCCGTCAAATAACTAACCCAAACATACTCACCTAACCACACCCCCTCCACACCACATTAATATTAATTTAATTAAATTAATACCCATCCTCACAATATTCATCATTTAATTACATTAATTGACCTAATTTCCACCTCACCTAGACATCTCATCCAACCACCTCACCCTAGACCTATTCTTGGCATGTTTCCATAACTAACAATGACTAAGTCTTACTTGCCTTAATGAGCTAAGATTTGTTCTAAACCCTAAAATCTCTCTAACCACATTCCCACCCATTAGAAGGGAATTTTCTATTCTAATCCGCGAGAAGAAACTAATTGGGCCCAAGAAATTAGAAAGATCTACCCATTTTAGTAAACCTAGGGAATCCCACCTTAACGACGCCAATCACCCCTAAACCGATGTCGGTCAACTTGGAACCATCATCGGTTACCATTTATTCACCTAAACAACCTTGTTTTTGTTAGGAATATCCATGTTGTAGTGTGAACATAGAATATTATGTGAGTGATTATATTATCTAGGATAATATAATATGTGTTGTAATAATTAATTACATTATTGTAAATGTAATTATGAGTGGGTGAGTAAATATTGTTATGAGTTGTTGAGTAAACAACTCATTAACAATATTAGTTTTGTGAGAAAACAAAATCTCACGTAAAATAACATGGAGTTGTTTTAGGAGTTATGTGTGGAGATATTTATGGAGATTATATCTCCTTAAATATAGGAACAACATCTCCTATTTAAATGGATGTAATAGCAAAGAAAAAAAGAGTAAGATTTCAAATTTAATTTATGCAATTCTGATATAGTATTTTTAGTTTTTGGGTTGGCACATTCTAAGAGCAAGAAGACAATAAGAGAGTTGCATGCAAGCAGAACCAAAGTCTTTTCACGCACCTGCATATCCATAACCAGCACCAGGATAGATCCAAAAGCATTTGCACTCATGGTAACATTCTGGGAAGCGTCATTATTACACCAAGCTCCATTCCACCAACCGATCATCACCACCACCCAACCATTGGACCTGCAACATTGGTAAGTGTTTTATCATTAATCATTTCCATTCTTATTTTGTTCATAGAGTTGTTATCATTCTTCTATTAAAATTTCCATTCCTCCATGTAGCCATCTTTCTAACAAACCCAAAAATATCATCCACCCACTTGTCGATCACCTATTATGTCCATTCCACCTCTCTAAGTATTCTCAGTATTCCCACAAACCTTGTCATCCCCTCCTTTAGCTCTATATAACCTCACCCAGACTCTACAACAATATTTTATTGAATCACCACATCCGACTATACCAACGCCGCTTACACATGACCATCGCTAGTATCCTCTAAACCATCGTTGGTTATACCCGACCGAAATTGGTCTCTATGTTTTATACCTTTTCCAATAACAGAGCCACATAACCTACTACCAAGTGACCTAAACAACCCAAAACCTGACCCTGACTAGTTCCAACAACCTGACACCTACCTATCATTTAGATCTGACTATAACCTAGCCTGTTATATTAGATTTTCTTATTGTGCTTGAATGAGATACCTAAATCATATCAACTACAGTAGGACTTTACTTATTTCTTACATTAATTTGTTTTAAACAATGGATTGATAGCCATCTAGGAAGTATCACACTTCCCAGAACTAGCATGCACTAGGTAGTCCACTGTCATATATCATTTAACTTCTCTTTCGTGGTCTTGTTTTCTATTACAGGTAGTTCCTCCTAGCCAAAAGGAAGCTCTCGCAATCGACATTAGATTGAGAAGTCGAATATGCACGATAACCATCAACTGACTAGCATAAATAGGTATTCCTCCTTAGCCCTTACCCTCATTTGTTTTGTCATTCAAAACGTAAAGAAAACGGTAAAACAGTAAGACACAATTATGATAGTCACCACAATAAATCATGTTTCGTCATTTTATCAAACACCGAGCATTTATATAATAAAACTACCTTTTTGAAAATTTAAATGTTCATAAGGCATATTCAATAATCTCATTTTGTCAAATTTTGACACTTTCCAACAAAAAAAACTTCAAAGGTGGACTTCGGGGAATAGGTCCAAAATTGATACACACCACAAAAGTCAAAAGAACAATCCTTACATTTATTTTTTTCAATCCTATTTCTCACTTTTTCTTGAAATGGCCCACCTAAAATAAATGTCTACCAACTTTAACACAACATTCCAATTTGCATGCCCCACGCATTGCTTTTGATAATTTATAGGGCCACAATCTCTCTACATTTCAATTTTATCTTTCAAACGATTTGAATCAAAGATCGCGAAACAAATAAAGCTCTTTAAAAAAAGGCTTTACATATCTATCAAAAAGAGTGCAGATGCATGCCCGCATAAAGTCGATTTTGAAAACAAAAGCACCGACAATTGGAAAAAAATTGCCTTTTTATCATATTTCGCTTGACTTAATAAATTGATTTTACAGTGACAAATTGTTTCCCTCATAAGCTTTCAAGACCAATGACCTGGTTTCCATAGATGAAAAAAAAAAAAAACATTCATCCTCAAGGAACGACTGGTCTGCAATTTACACACACACAAAAATTAGTCAGGGAAGCTCTACGATTTCTATTTCCAATGTCAAAAGGAGAGGGCATAATTTAAATCATCTGACCACACACTTCTCGATAATCTAATCAAATCTTGCAGAGAAAACATTTAAAATTGGAAATATGGAAAAAAATTGCATATTGTAAAAATTGCATTAAATGAACATCCCAAATTTTAATTTAGTAAAAATTAAAAAAAAAATTGTACATCGTATGTTGCAGACAATTGTTTTGGAAAAATGCGATGGGGGTCGAGGGATTTCTGGTGCCGTTGAAAATGTTACCCCATTTTTGTAAAAACCTACACAATCATGTCGTGATGTTTCGAGAATTGAGCAAGAGAAAACACTGCAGGAGCTGCTCCAAATCATTTCCAATATAAGTGAAAATAATATTTTCTCTAGGTCTCAAAACACGGTCCACGTCCATCATATAAAGCCCATCTGTAAACAAAAACGTTAAGAAAATCAATATATGAATCAAAATAGTTAAGAAAATGGACATCAAACAAAAAACTTTAACTGTGAAGAGCTCCCCTACCATTTGCAGTCCAAGGAATCAAACAACGTGAACACTGATACATATCAAAGGCCCTGGAAGGGTAAGGAAGTCACTCAGTGCCTATGACATTAATCAACACACCACGCTCCAATTTTTTCTTCCTTTTCTGTGTTGTTTTTCCATCAGAATTGTTTGCTTCAGGTAAAGCTCTGCACTCTGAGTTTTTGTGTTTTTGTTTTAAAAGTAAAAATGCATTGTGCATCTCTGTAAGACTGCAACTGCAGAATGAAATGATTTCTCTTATTACGAATTCAAGAATGGAAAATCGGATTGAAGATTATATACAGTCCAAAAAGTAGATAAAAATTGTAGCTGCAAACAAAATTTAAAGTAGAACAATCAGATTGTTAGATATTATTATAGGAAATATCTAAAATATGTGGATATCTAGGATAGTAAATATCTAGGATTGTAAAAAATATTTAAAATCCGCAACCTGTAAATATTGGAGCCAGCCACCTGAGTTTGACACTTTCCAACCAAGGCATCTTCAAAGGTGGATGCCTACCGCGAATTATAAATCATAATATGTATAAGAAAGTATTATTCACATCACGTAGGTTATAGGATATATAAACTTTTATAATATAATATATCTTACATATCATATAATAATTGTACCATTATCTTGTATCATCTTATATTTAATAAAATATAAGATCCTTTTTCATCAAAATATAATAATTGTTATATATTACATTAAAAGAAAATATATAAATATATGACCTATTATATAAGGTGTGTTTTAACTTATATAATATAGCATTTATATTATAACATATAATATATGTTATATATTATATTTACTTTATAATATATATAATATCGAATATATAATAAGATATATTATAGTATATATTATGTTATAATGGTTATCATGGTATTAAATTAATATAAGATTTATAGTGACATTATAATGTTATTTTAGAAATTTACAAGGTGGATTATAGTAACGATTACAATGGAATAATATTTATTAAGTTTAAATTATTATTAAACCTTTATTTTATGTTGTCTATATTATCATTATTTTATACAAATATTATGGTATGGTGTAAACATTCATTATATATCATGATCTTATTGTGGTGTCGATTGTAATAATGTTTATAATATAGTATTTAAATATTATCAATGCTTATGAAGGTTGTTATTAGACGTTTATATTATATCATTGTTATAATTGGGTAATAGTATTATAACATCATAACGAACACAATATTGTTGTCAAAATGTTATAACGTTTACATTAACACATCACTATAGAGTTATAATATAACGTATTATATTAGGTTATGTAAGATTATATAATAAATTCAATATAGTGTAACATACTTTACTGGCCATCTCTTCGAGACATCCGATAAAATTGGAACGATACAGGAATATTAAGCATGGCCCCTATATAAGAATGACTCACACAATCAAGGAATGGTCCATTAAAATCTCATATGCTGCAAACCAAAAAAATGCTATAATTTTCTACCTCTTAGTTAATTATTTTGTGAGTGAAATTATTGGGGCGCCATAGGGAACGCAGAATTTACTTGAGAATTAAGATAAATAATCCAAATTAATAATGACCTCCTTTAGTGATTACCAATATGAATTGTGCCATCCACTCTTATACTTCCTTGTATGCTCTTCACCCATCACTCTACTCAAGAGTACAATTACATCTCGAATATGCCTCATGGAATTCATTCTGATAATGTCTTGGGCATTCAAGAAGGTTTTATCCCCTACTTGAGCCATAAACCAATTACAATTCCTTGAAGATAGGAATCAGTCTTTGACCACTCTTGAGATGAAAACTCTCGTGTGATGATGACCATGTGACTCCGGATGGGAATTTGTAGGCATTGTGAGATTCCTTTTGGTGTGAGAACTGCAAGTAAAGAATTGTCCTTAACATGGATGGTTCTCGTGGCAAGATCATAATGCCTCACACAAGCTATAACTAGCTCAGTGCTTTGCACAAAGAGTGGATGTCCTCCTACTTTGAAGAGTCCTCTAGTGAATAACTTCTCCTCAATGGGCCCCTATGGTTCCTTTAGCATCCTTGTCTTCAAATCCTCCAAGTCCAGATGTGTAACATCGTTGTCACCCACATGTGGATACTCGGTAGCCAGAGTGGATATTGGATCAAATATGATGTACTTAATCTTCATGATGATTTTTATGGTGTTATAATGTTATGAAGAAGGTTTGGTGAAAAAATCAAGTCAATCCGAGTAAATCAATTTTTAGTAGATTTCAAAACAAGGTCTATTTTTAGCAGTAGCTTTTTCCCGATTTTCAATTTGTCAGATTTCATGTCCTTTGAACATGTGGAATTGAATTATGAAGTTTGAATTCTTCACTTTTATGACCCTTACCATTTTTATAATGCTTTTGGTTTATATTTACTATAAATAGTAAATTGAGTTATAGAGGTCGAATTGAAAAAATTTCACTTCCATCAGCTTAGGAATTTAGCATTGAGTTGTTTTGCAAAATTTCAACTGATTTGGCTCAAGGAATGAATGGGAAATTAAAAATATATGTATTTTGTTATAGGTTATTAATGGCTTCTACAACTGATTCAAGGCATCAATAGAACTGGTTTTTGTTTCATTCTTTTTAGTTTTTTATAAAGAAGGGGTCAGTGCAAGTTTTAGGTGCAAAAATGGAGGTTTGTGAGAGATATGCAAGTTTCTTTTTCCTCTTCAATGGTGGATGATATACATTTTTGTAGAATAATAGTAAGGGATCACATGAGTGAGGTTTCTAAATGACAAAAATGTTGAAAATGGCTAAGTACAACCTTTATACCATCCCCCTTTATTTCCCCTCTTAAAACCTAGTTAACTCACCCTACACCCAACCCCCGGTCAACCCAATGCAAGTGGAATCACATACTCAGTTTTTTCCTAAAAATAGGGGGTAAATGGAAAAAGAGACACCAACTCCTCAAAATTATGCCATGGGTAACCTCAACATGAAAAGGGGGCATGAGGTTTTGAGTTGGTGAGACTAAAAACACTTGCCTAACCACCAAGTTGTGAAACTTAAGTGACAGAGGAAGATCTCTCATGCGGTGGAACGCTTTTGAGTACCCTAGGTACCTTTGGAAAATACACAAAGGGAAACCAAGTCCTCTAAAATAAACCAAGGGTCAGCGTGTCATGAGGAAAGGGCCGAACTTAAAAGTGAGTCGACAACTTTTTTTAACCGCCTGTGTTGTCACTTAAGTGATGCAACTTCAATCCTCATGTGGTGGTGCATTATTGTGTCTTCCATGCCTCTTTCGAATTTTTCAAAAGGTAAAAAGGGACATCAGGGGTCTCCAAGTGTGCATTTTCCATTTTTAAAACATTCTCTCACCATTACACTGTTAAAAATAGCATACATAGTGCTTTCTTTCCCCAAGAGCTTCCTTGGTGTTTATTAGGCCAACCTTATATGACTTTGAGTTTAAAACCCCAAGGAATCTAATTCCACCATTTTTAGGACTTGATTTTTCCTTCTCTTTTAAATGTAGTCCCTTTTTCAATTCTAGTCACGAGCGATTCCCAGAAGGTCAAACTGCTACCAAAGAAAAATATCCCCTTTTGTCTAACAAAACTTATGGAACATGTATAGGGTTCCATCATATCCACTTTGGCCTTTGAATTAGCTTCTAACTCTCCTCAGTAACTCCCAAAGTCCTCGCTTAAATCTTCACTAGGATTTCACAAGATATTCTCGTTATTTGGTATAAGAATTTGTCTTGCTTTCACATCTTTACATTAGTGAAAGTCATCTTCTTTGCTTCATCGAATATCATTTTCAATTTGGGTTTAAAACACGCATCACATTCTTGCTTTCCGCTTTTCAATTCGAGTGAACATAGATTAAGTAACAAGTCGACACGTGGGGGTGATATCCACTTGTATTGACAAGAAATTAATCTTACTTTCACCGCACAACACATACCGAATCACATCATAATTAACACAACACTCAAACATCCCCCTTTTCCGCGTATTCCTTCACCCGATTGAGGTAACTTTATAAGCCAAGACAAACTTGACATTTCCCCTAAGTCTTCTCGTTTAGGATTGACATCATCTCGCGCTAAGGCATAAGCCCAAAGTGATTAAAACTAATCCTAGGGTTAGTCTCATTAATTTGCTTGTGCATCTTGCTTGTTTTTGGTTCTGCTTTCTCTCATACATCACCGCTTTCTCGTGATCACTTCGTAACAGCTTGGTAGGCATACTAAGCATTGTTAACCCCAAATCAAAACTTCCTATAGCTTTTACACCGGTCCTATTATACCGACATCGGTTAACTTATCGACGCTGCTATAGCCGACTAAAGATTTGTTATCTCGACCGATATCGATTCTATCGTTTTCATGCTTCCCAAAACCAAGAACCCACCAATTCCAACACTTTGTTGCTTCTTCTTCCCGATAGATTGCATCCTCTCGCTGTACTCTTGTCCATGGTTGTTATCACTTAAAACAAGCTGCAGCCATGGTTTCACATGCCTCGCTCCATGCATTTGCCCGAATCACCCCCTTCACATCCTCGTGGGGAATCTACTGACACCAAAGCAAGGTTCCCAAAATCCCCGTAGGAGATAAGGAATTTGTGAAATTTTTGGACGCTAATCCTAGCACTCAGATAAGACTATTTGTCTCATGCCCCTAACCGTACACCCGATGGTCAACTCCTTGTTGGCATGCTTATTAGTATAGCTACTCATTTAGCTCCTCTCCACCTCGATAATTCCACCTTGCCTTCTTCATCCTAAGCCCCGTCACCCAACTCAAGTGACTTCGAGGTTCTTACGACATACGATTGGCTTTCCTTTTGTTAACTGGGGCCCCACGTATCATTACCGCCAACCGCTTCCTACCTCATCTCTCTTGTAGATCGCTCCTTTCATAACTTGCTCTTCTCGCCACCTATTCACACAAGCTTTCCTTCTCAAGCTGCCCACCTTTTCATTTCCACACACGTATCCTATGACTTCAACATCTTATATAGGACATCCCTATTCGGTCACCTCAACCTATTCATCCTCAATACCTTATCAACATTTAACCCCACCATTGTTTAGTGGTGGCCCTTGGCCCAATCCTCCGCTTACTGGCAAATCGCACCATCATCTCATCCAACTACCGATTTAATCAAACAAATGATGGACAAAATGCAAAATCTGAGGCTTCTATTTCAGAAGCCGTAGCACTCTCGACATACGAGCAAGTTTGTCGGGAGCCTATTCATCCTTCTCGTCCCCTTCATTCATATCCTCCTCAATGGGAATTACCAAAATTCACTCGCTTTTAATAGTAAGGAGGATCCTCAACAACATTTGCGGTCATTTAGACATGCCTCGCTATCCGATTGCTTGCATGATGATGCCTTACTACTCCACACCTTTCCCATGTCCTTATCAAGACCCACCTTGAGTGGTACAAAGATTTAACCCAAAGACTCAATCTTCTCTTTTAACCAATTAGCCCAATCTTTCTTGGATCATTTCTCCATTAACATTGCTAAGAAAGTATCTATCACCGACTCTATGTGATCCGACAATTTGAAGACGAATCTATCACAAATTTCATTGGACGATGGCGGGGCCTTATCAACCAACTTACTTATGCCTTGCCTCGCTCAAGCCAAACTTATCAAAATCTTTACGCGGCCTGCGCTAAGCACATTTCTCCTACCCTCCAAATTCAAACTTTCCGCACATTTGACGAGGCCTTTACTATGGCTTCAAAACTAGAGATTCGAGCCTTAGAGGAAGAGAAATTGCGGTCACAAGCAACAAAAACCCCACCCTTCAACCCAAGACTCCACCAACAAACCTAACACCACCAATTCTCACGCATCGACGCTTCAAATCAAAAGGAGCTGTCCATGCGGTGATGGTCAAATCCCAAGCACCATCTAATACCCCGCCAAAACCACCTATAAGTATAAAGCCGAGCCCATCAATTACACTCCTCGGGAGAAACTTATGGTGTGATATTGGAAAATTGCTCAAAGTAGGAGCTATTACCTTACCTCCCCGTCAAACCTCACTCCGGGTTTGATTCCACCCATGCTATACCTTCTTGGTACAAAGAAAATGACTTCAGAATTTCCACCGCGTGAAGGGACACAAATATGAAAACGCAAGATGTTGAAAAACATAGTGCAGAAATGGTTGATGCAGGGGATATAGCCCTCGATAATCCTAATGCCCATGCTAACCAAATTTGAAAATCTTCAACAAACCATTCCTCAAACCACTCATCTAACAAGAATAACATAAACCAAGATATCTTAGCCGAGGAGAGTGTTCATGAAATCCATGCAGCTCTTCCTCCTACCAAAAATCCTCTATCGAGAAAATTCTGAATCAAGCCTCTTCACTAACGCAGGAACCCGAACCCCTTCACCACCATCAAGACAAGATGAAATCCTTGCCATTCCTTTACCCATAAAGGAATTAACCGCCCAGAGTTCTCTTCTCACAGAGGAGCCTTCTTACACCACATCTCTGCAAGACTGTGAGCGGATGTTATCTAGCTTATCTATTTCCCAAACATCTCCTTCTACCACTCTTGTTGTACAAGAGGAAGACTCACCACTTTTTTCGTCATCCTTAGATGAGAAACCCCTCGAACCGACATCACCAAATTCTTTAATCATGATGGATCCTCTCAAACATGCCCTCCTACCTATTAGTTCTTCATCGCCTAAATCTTTTCAAATGATCGGTTGACCTCTTAACGCCTATTGATACAAAGGCTCGCTTTACCCCCTCAGTATCGCACCCACAAAGGGACCGGAATCACAACCCACCTTTCTTCCATACAAAATTTCCTATTCACACGTGAGGATTGTCACCCTCGTAAGATAGACGAGTCCTATGGGAACATTTGAGTACACCATATTCTACTCAAATGCAGATGACCGATCCAGTACACCTCTACCATATATCCAAGTGTTTATAAAAGCTTAAAATGCCTATGTCCTCATCTTCACCCCCCTCATCTCTACCAAATACCTCATCCACCTCTATTGACCTAACCAAACCTTCCCCTACGCTTGGGACCTCACCAATACCCAGTCTAACACACCCACCTAAACGGTTAGATTTATCCAAAAGTAAAGCCGTCCATCCACCTACGAGACAAACTCGAGCCCCTAAAGCCCAAGTCCAATCTATGCCTCTGTCACAACTAAAACCCTCACCGTCACACCTACCTTCTATATTGGGACCTCATCCCTCCACCTTGCATCAATACATCATACCTCCTGCGTTTTCTTTAAAACGACCTACACCTTCTGCACCCATACAAAGATCCAAGGGTATATCAACACCGTCACCCCAAGTATCCTGTCCACCTATCAACTCTAAACAAACTCCATCATCAAAGGATTTGTTTATTGTCACTCCTCTTTCTCCGTGGTTGTTTTCTGCTACCACGTCATCTGACCAGCTAAACATAACTTCTGCGCCGAAGAAGTCACGTGTAGTTAAATCCAATTATCAAAACCCCTTGGCTAAGCCGCCACCCGTACAAATCAACCATACCCAGTCATTACCGAAACCTACCTAGTCAATAGCCTCATCTTCCTCTGACTTTGACCCGCTCAAAGGGTCTTATGCCAAAATCCTTGCTATGTTGGTGGAGAATGTGACCATTTCCCTACCCCCACTTAGACCCTATGATCCATCTAAATCTCGACCTATAGGTTATGATGAGTCTAAAATCTGCGCTTACCACCGCACACCAGGACATGATGTAGAGGGATGCAAAGCGTTGAAAGCCATACTTCATCAATCACCTCTCTCGATAGAAAGGTTAAGAAAGACAATTTACGAAGGGAGAAACCTTTAGCTTCAATCCCCTCTCCTATACCACCTGTCCCCTCCTCACCAAGATCTATCATTATTACAACCCCACCTCTCGAAGACCATGACTTATCCCTACCATCTTCCTCCTCTCGTGTTCACGAGATCAACATGATTAGTGTTGCTACTGAGGCGTAAAAACAATGGGAAAGCTAAAGAAAGCACACCTGCGCCTCTCTTTCTCCGGCCCACCATCCCGATCACACCACCACCTAAAGTGGTTATTCAGGACCTCCTACCCTGCCTCTCTCTAATGGAGTTTCCCACCGAACCATGATCAAACAACCTTCACCAATCACCTCGTAAAAATGACACTATATGATCTCATTCGACCTCTCAATCTCATCGCCAAGTGCTTGTTGAAATTCTTCAAGGGATAGAGGTCTTACCTAATGAAACCTTTCCCATACTCTCCATCTTAACACCCAACCACGTTGCTTCTCTCTCACCAAACAATCTACCACTTTCGTCCCCAGGCAAAGAAACCGCCGCCGTTTCTCTGAAGATGAAATTGTTGACTTTGGTGCAGAAGATCCTGACCCCGCTCTTTTCATCTCAGCTTATGTCCGGGACATCTGCGTACATCGTGTTATGATTGACGGGGGCGCTAGCCTAAACATCATCTCTTCCAAAGCCTTTCAACAAATGAATATCCCCTCTAGCTGCATGTGTGCCAACCCCACCATGCTGCGTTCATTCAACGATGCTATTACTTCTACCTTAGGCACTGTGATCCTTAACATTCGTGTAGGGCCACGTACCTTACTTGAACTCTTCTATGTCCTTGAGGGAGAATTCCAATACAACATGTTGTTAGCCGCCTCGATCCGAGCTATGGGATGCGTTCCTCCACCTTACATGATGCATAAAATTTGAGTACGAGGGGAAGTCCTACACCGTAAAGCTGATCCTCCCCTTCAAAACCTGCAATATGTTATATCGCCCTAATGATGTGCTTGTACCAATCAAGACACCCATTCATCCAACCCAACCATCCACTTCAACTACACCTCTACCATCCACCTCAACCACACCTACACCTTCAACCAATGAAACCACCGCCATCGCAAATACCACTTCCTTTCCCGCGACAACATCCCAACCTCGCACTTCTTAGTAGATGTTTTTCAACACCTTACGCTGGGGAGTATCACCTATATAACGTTAGCTCTTTCCATACCCCACAGAGGTAGTACGGATGCTACATGCGCATCCTACCTACGACTGCCGTGGGGGGAGGTAATCTCCTACGGACCACCTAATTGCCGCACCAACCTAACGTATGGGGTGTCGACGCATCCTCCATTACCCCCGAACCTCCTTGGTGTGGTTCCCTTCCAATCTGATTTTCAATACCGACAAATCGCGCTTTCGCTCTCACCTTCTTGACTCACTGTGCTTGGAAAGGTTTTGGTTTTGGTCTTTATGAACAAGGCCGACATACAATCATTCCCGTGACTACACGCAAACACAAAGATCGTAGTGGTCTTGGATTTCCTAAACACTCACACCCAAGAAACCTCATGTCAGCCAGATTCAGGAAGATGACGATGTCACCCCTACCGAACCATCATCATCACCCATTTTGCCATCGTCACCCACAGAGTCGATAGACCCTGAATCTATCCCTCCTAACTTTTTTTTTTCATAAACGCTATCTTCCTGGGTCCTCTCACTTATCAACGTGATAATGAGGACCCATCTTCTCTTCCCCTTCTGTATCCAGACATGATCGAAGAGGATTCACCTTCAATTAATGTTGTTGAGTGCCAGGATGATGACTCCATCCTCACTTACCTTGGTGCGGATGACTCTTATATTCAACGCGCCTTACCATCTGAAACTCAAACCATGTTGAATGAGTCAACTATAGAAATCAACATCCACACAGAGGACGATCCTCACATTGTGAAGATCAGACAATCTCTTACCGCATCGTAACAAATCGCCTTTACTACCTTTCTCCCATGCCCGCAACCAAGCTTTCGCTTGTCCTACCGACATGCCAGAATTGATCCCGACATTGCTGTCCATAACATTACCCTAAAACCCGATGCCAAACCAGCTTAAACAAACCGAAAAAATGCATCCACGCATTGCCCTCTTGGTCAAAGAAGAGCTTCAACGACTCCTTTCTATTTCCTTCATCTTACCTATTGACTATCCTCAATGGATTCTAACATCGCACTCAT
Organism: Taxus wallichiana var. yunnanensis; assembly: GCA_018340775.1. Taxonomy (NCBI): domain Eukaryota; kingdom Viridiplantae; phylum Streptophyta; class Pinopsida; order Cupressales; family Taxaceae; genus Taxus; species Taxus wallichiana. The sequence continues at coordinate 665,762,146 of CM031244.1, read as the reverse complement.
TACTAAAGCAATGGGGACTTCGATATGTACGGATTTCGACCTTAACCTCGCTTGCCCAAAGGATGACTTCCTCCCAAGTATTGATCAACTTGTTGATCTCACCGCGGCCATGAGATGCTTTCTCATGGATGGCTTCTCGATACAATCAAATTTTGGTAGCCCCGCCAATCAACATAAAACTACCTTCATAACTCCTTGGGAACCTTCTGTTATCGTGTCATGCCATTTGGCCTTAAGAATGCTGGTGCGACCTATCAACAGGCTATGACTTACATTTTTCATGACATTATGCACACTATCCTTGAGGATTATGTCGATGATCTTCTTGGCAAATCTAAACATCGCAGTCGAACATCTCAATGTTTTAACCATTATTTTCGATCACCTGTTACAATATTGTGTTCATCTTCAACCAAAGAAATGTGTCTTTGTGTCCTTTCGAGAAAACTTCTTGGGTTTATCATCTCTTTGCATGGGCATCGAGGTCGATCCAAATAAAGTCAAAGCTATCCTAGAAATGCCCCCACCTACTAACCTCAAACAATTACGTAGTTTGCAAGGTAAGCTCCAATCTATCCGGCGTTTCATCTCCCAACTCTCGATCGATGTCAACCTTTCCATCATCTCCTTAAAAAGGACATTGTCTTTCAATGGAGCGAAGAGTGCCACCAAGCCTTTGAGGCTCTTAAAGCCTATCTCTTGCAACCACCCGTGCTTATCCCACCTCAAGATGATCGCCCTTTTTATCTTTACCTTTCTGCCACCGACCATGCTGTAGGAGCCATGCTCGCACATCGTGACTCCGAGCATCGAGAACAAGCCATTTATTACATAAGTCGTACTCTCGTGGATTACGAGACTAGGTATACACATGTAGAAAAGTTGTGCCTAGCCCTATCATTCGTAGCCACCAAACTCCGACACTACCTCCTGAATCACAAAACTTTTGTCATCACCAACGCGGACCCCATTCATTATATGTACGCCAAACCTCATCTAAACCAACGCATCACCCGATGGCTTATGCTCCTCGCTGACCTCGACCTTGAATTTGTACACCATAAGTCAATCAAAGGACAAACTATCGCAGACCAACTCACTCGCGAAGCCCCTTTACCCGGGAGTAATTTACCAATTTTAATTTCCCGACGAACTCATTGCCACTCTTTCACTCAGTGAGGAGTCGTATCCAATGACCCTCTTCTTCGATGGATCCAAATGCCGCCAGCGGCGGGAGCCGCGTTGTTCTCATTCCTCTTAATGCCGAGCCTATGCCTCTTTCATTCCGCTCGATTTCCCGTACTAATAATACAAATGAATACGAGGCCCTTGTTTTTGGGTCTCTGTGTCATGTACACTTAGGTGTCAAGTCTATTAACATTTTCGGTGACTCCCAACTGGTAGTCAATCAAGTTATGGGCATCTACCAATGTAAAAATGAGGAACTTCAAAAGTACAAACATTACGTGGATTCACTTTTGACCTTATTTACTCATTATTCTATCCAAACCATTCCCCGCTCCACTAACAAATTTGCGGATACTATGGCTTGCTTAGCCTCGCAAATTCCTACCTCACCAACTGACTCTGACATATTCATCTTGGTCCAACAACTCTTTGCCCCATCTTACTCCACCCCGGATGTTTGTATGATAAATAATGTGTCTGCTAATTCGCAGGATACCTAGTATCACCAATTTCACGACTACCTTACAACTTCTGTTCTCCCACCTGACCTTACTAGTAACGGAAAACGTGCTTTTCTTAAAAGTGTTTCTCATTATGTCATCATGGGGGGACTCCTCTATAAACGTGGCTTTGATGGCATCCTCCTTCGATGTCTAACCGGCACGGAGGTCACCTATACCATCCAACAAGTCCACGACGGTATTTGTGGTGGACATTTTAGTGGCCTTGCCGTGGCCAAACGAATCCTTCGCCTAGGCTATTATTGGCCTACTCTTAATAACGACTACTACAAATATGTTAAGCATTGTGTTATGTGTCAACAACATGCCAACCTTCAACATACTCCTAGCCATCCGCTACAGGTCGCACGAGATCTTTGGCCTTTCTCACAATGGGGTTTAGACCTTATTGGTGAGATTCACCCACCATCTTCGCAACGCACCGCTGATAATCACAAAGAACCGAATATTACACTAAATGGGTGGAAGCCATTCCACTCATTTCAACCAAAAAGAGAAAATCGTCGATTCATTAACCATCACATTATCTGTCGTTTTGGCATTCCTCATCGCCTGATAATAGATAATGGAAAATCTTTCAAAAATAAGTTGTTACAAGACCTTTGTGACAACTTTGGTATCAAACTTAGCTTCTCATCACCTTACTATCCACAAGCAAATGGTCAAGCCGAATCTTCTAATAAAACCCTAACCAAAATCCTCATGAAAGTTGTTAACGATTCTAGAAGCAATTGGCCTGATCACATCCCCTTTGCCCTTTGGGCTTATCGACTAGCATTCGCACCTCCACTAATGCCACCCCATTCTCTTTGGTATATGGTACCGAGGTTGTCTTGCCTCTCAAAATACAAATACCCTCCCTAAGAATATCTCTTCAGGATATTCTCACCAATGATGATTTCCGCCAAGAGCGCGTTAGCCCAATTGAGCTTCTTGACGAGCATCTTTACAAATCTTGACCATCTTCAAATCTATCAAAAACGCATCAAGCGTGCTTATGATAAGTGACTTCATGAGCGTACCTTTAAGGTTGGTGATCTTGTCCTCAAAGAGAATCAACATGTAACCAAACTAGAAAAGAGCAAACGTGGAAAATTTGCTCCTAATTAGATTGGGCCCTACATTATCACTCATACTTACGGATCGTGCACTTACCGCTTAGCTTCGCAATGGTAAACCCGAGCCCGAACCCCTTAATGCCTCGTATCTCTTCGACCATTCTACTATTGAATTTAGTGTTATATCACTTCTTATCTACCTTGCGCTCATCCCTTGAGCTCATTTACTACCTCATACATTTTTGTTCCATGATCTCAAAATAGAATCAAGCTCACGTGGTTTGGTCATTACCTCCTCTTAAAGATGCCTTCCCTTTTTAGTCTAGTCCATGACTTAAAAGTATCAAAATAACATGTTCTCAATTGTACACTTATGGGATATTCTTGAGTCAAACTTCCTACAAAACTAGATGCTTCATGCCAAACGGACATCTAGACTCTAAGTTATACATAGATCGCTCCTCAAGGATAGCTATGTGCAAAGTCACTTCTACTATTATAAATAGATCGCTCCTCGAAGGACAAATATACACAAAAACTACATCTCGCTACTATAAATAGATCGCTCCTCAAGGACAACTATACAAAGTCATCCTTTATCAGAAGCTTCTCGTATTGATCAGCTTCGTGAAGACCTCAAGAACAACAAAATACATATCCCCTATGGACTTCCCGCATTAATCAGTCTATATCCAGAAAAATAAAAGCAGTATTCCAAAGCACTTTTGAGTCATGGACTTGTCTATTTAGGTTTGGTTTTCTTTCGTTAGAATAATCACCTTATAATAAGTTCTCTGCACCCCAGCTATACCAGCCACCTCACCTCACCATTCATCAACACAACAAAACTCAAGGGACGTGACGTATATCCGATATATTGTGATAATACGACTCTTTTCACCTATTGACTTCACCTATGCAAGGCACCTAGGGATTCAAGCCCATCCTATGTTAATATATGTGGTTTGTTTAGCTCTTCTCAACTACGGGACACTTCTGCCTCTTTTACTCGACTCTAGGGTTATGTGTTGACCTTAATCAGGACACGGTTCCCTACTACTTGGGTAAGCTAACTTTCGTTTCACCTATACCTACACCAACATCGCCAATCCCTTACTAACACCAATAACATTACCCTACCAATATCAATATTTTTACCAACCAACAAATTGCCTAACCACAACCAAATTGCCTGAATTCACCTCTCCCTGGTCCTAAGGGAGAACTACATCGGTCTGAGGCCCCTCCTTGCTTTGTGCAATGGGCTATGTAGGCAGCACTTAGGAGACATGGGGTCTCCCAAGGTTAGCTCGACCATCCCCTACCATAACATATCATGTGTGATATATATAAATCTATTTGTGTATTTCTATTTGCTCACATTCATCTTTATCCTTTTTCAAAACAAAACATTCAAAACACAACCATTCTTATTATTATCTTAACTCAAATCCAACATACATATTTAGTTTTATTTAGATGTTAAACAAATACATCTTCTCTATCATCGACGCGTAGGTCGGCATCCTTATTTATTCTTATACTTTTATGAAATTCACTTAGACCCTTGCGCCTCCTCCCGAATCGTGGGTGATCGTGATCGCCGATGCCACTCACTTGGCCTCTCCATCCTCAAAGGTGCCACGCTATTGGTTCCTCCCACTGATCCGCCAACATCTCCTGTAACATACGAATACGTCCTCTCGCGTGGAGGAATCTTGCCTCTAGTCTCTCCACTCGTGACTCTGCAACCGCTAACAATCCCATTGTCTCATTCACCCGCATTTGGAGCTGATGAACTAAACCCTGCAGATGATCTCTCTCGCTGTAATCACAAATATGTCGTGTCAGATGATCACGTACACCTCGCAGCTCTACCCACCATAATCTATAGGCCTCACCGCTCCCGCATCCATTACCTCGCGATCGGCCGCTATCTCCTCTGGCCCTTCTGGAGGTGTTGGCCGGGGAGGTGAGAATGCTACCTCGGCGATCCTCATGTATGGTCTATAAGCCATAGGTATATCCTGAACAAATCCAAATTGTCACCGCACGCGATCTAGAGGAATCCTCTCGTACTCACTTGGCCTGTGCCCTGCGATCCACCTCAATCACTCTACACCCCTCAACTCCTCAGCTATGTGCTCCGTCACCATATAGTTCCCGTAAGGTCTCCAACAAATATCCGCAATCGTCACCATCTCCCATACCTACCTATAATACTCGATGTCATCTATCACGGCTTGGGATCTCGCCTCTTGTTCTGTCTGGACCCATCGTCTGAATCCCAACCTCTCACTCCTCTCTCTCCCGATCGATGGGTCGGCCTATTGGCCGCACACACAAACAATGTGCTCATAGGCCCAACAATGTAATAAGTATGAACAATCCAAAGTGTCATCCTCCGTGTTTTCACCGCAGCCCATAAACCCCTCGTATAACTCCCTGAGATATGCGGTGCCCATGCGAAAGTCACGCTCCTTTCTATCATTTCCCAAATAACACTCATCAATGCTTTTGAAATCTTCCCCTCCGCCCTCGGTAATGCATAATACCCCACCGCTATCATTAATACCACTGCCAACCTTGTTTCCTCAGGGTGTGTTGCATACATTGTACCATAAGTGAATGTCAAACCTCGCTGTGTCAAATCTCATGCAGCTGAACCAAATACTGCTGTTATCGCTCCCCGCCCTGCACGCTAGGCAACGCCTGATACACTGGTCTTCCTGTAATTGGGAGCCTCAAAATTCTAAACACATCTTCCAACGTCACTGTCATCTCCCCTGTTGGCAGATAGAAGGTATTCTTTTCCGGATTCCACCTCTCAATCAACGCCTGCAACATAGCATGATTGCGTGTGATTCATGAATAATAGCGGATTCCACTTAACCCCACACGGTTTATCAATGCCCATTCAGCTGGTGTTACATCCGCTCGGATTCGTGACAACAAAGCTGGCACACTATCATTCATCCTCAACCCTGCTCGCCTCGCATACATCAAAACGACACACAACCATTCAATAAATCAAATCCCCAAGTGTTTTTTCTCACATTCTGGAAATTCCTACAGTAACCGGTATCGGTTATAGATAACCGATACTGGTTTACTAACCGATACCGGTTATCTCTAAACGATATCGGTCACTGTCAATCCTATACACCCTGCTTAAAACCACCACCTACGATAATTATTTTTGCTCGTTTACTCCTCTCTATACCTATAAACATACGTGAACACCCTGCTTACCTACCCCATAACACTCACTCTATCCCAAACCCTTGCCTATCACCTTTTTTTTCTCATCTCTACCCTCTTACCTTTTCTCAACCTATTCATCAAAACATGCAAGAATTAAAATACAACCAAACAGTTTACCTCTCTGGGATGCAAGCTTGGGGTGGAACTTGTCTTCCTCTCGCCCCTCGCCTCGCTGATGTTTCTCCTCGTCCAGCCATGTTCATCACCCTCTTCAAATATAACTTGCCTTTCTACCTTCTTAATCTCAGCCCACACTCACTTTACTTTACCTCTCTTTCCTCCTTATCACTCAATTCTTTCATGCAATTACTCAGATCACTCACAAACAAATACGCATTCACGTATTTAACTTGTTGCATGACTAAAAATAAGAACTCTAAAAATAAGAACTTAAGTTTACCCAAGCTTTTCTATTTTTAGAAAATCTCGTTTTGGAATAACCGGTATCGGTTACCTAACCGATATCGGTCCTTAATCTACCGACGTCGGTTACATAACCGATATCGGTCACATGTCTCGCTTTTGCTTAAACCTGGGCCTTTTCTTTATTTTTTGCAAATTTTTGTGGCGCCCACCTCTTTTTCCTGCATAACGACACCATTATCAATATTTGTCATCAAAATCACATCAATATATCATCACAATTTCATCAACATCATCTATCTACAATAAAACAACCATCAACACAAAATACGTACGACATTTCAATATCTACATCAAACCCATCAGTATATACACCATTTGGATCTAACTCATCATCTATACACATTAAATTTCAAAAACCATCGACAAAACACATAAAACATTTTATACACACCATCTGGATCAAAATCATCATCTCTATATATATCAATGTTTCAAATATACAACTTGCCTTCGCACATGGGGCCTCTCGTGATCTCAAAATAATACAAAGCCGCACGCACGCAGCCGCTATCACCGCTATCAAATCTCGACTCTCGCTCGCAGCCGGTCTCTCATGTCAAAATATACTCGCTCAGGCCGGTATCAACTATACAACCTGTACTCGGCTCGCAGGCCGGTATATACAACAAGAATGAATAAATGAATCATATGTGGGCACGCAGCCTCTATATACATACCCGGTTCACGCAGACCGGTGTCTATATCCAAAATCCAAAAACCCCTCTCTACTCCAGGGATATCTCAGCTCTCCCCACCACCTCACCTCTCCCGCTGGTCCCGTGCTGCTCTCGCCTCCTCCTCGTCACCGACCCACCGGGCCGGGCTGCGCCCTCGGGATCTCTGGCTCCGAGAGGTCTCGGCTCGGTGCGCCGCATATGGCTTGAGTAGTCACCCCTACTATCAAGACATCCTGATAATACCGGCCTCCGCTCTCACCTCCATATAACGGGCCCGTGCCACCATGGCTGCTGGGGCTGGTCCCCCGACTCCTAATAATAGTGGCCCCTGCCCTGCCGGTACACCCTGTGCCTGTGGTGGTGGCACTCGTACTGTGCACTCTGCTCGTGGCCGCAGTGCAGTGCTGTGCTGTGCACTGTGGCTGCGCTGTGCGTGCCTGCTGGGTCGTGCACCGGTGCCGTGGCCGTGCTCGAGCTCGTGCTCGGCTCAACACCTCCTAATACCCCGATCTCATGCCTCGCAGCAGCAAGCTGCCTCGTAATAACCGCACTGCCCTAGAGGCGGTCCTCTCTCTCCGAATATAACCACCAAATCTGGGCCGTGTGGGGGCTGTGCTATCCCTAGCCGCTTCTCTCGACTCCGCCCACCAAACCAAAAAGCACTCACTTACTCGACATCATCCACTCGTATCGCCCGCCGGCTCTCTCGCTACCCAATTGGGTCCACGGCATGTGTGTAGGCAGTGGGGCTCTACATCATCCCTCCCAGACGAGGGAAGGGAGGTGGCTCATCCTTGCCGCAGCCCCAACTGCCGCCGTACCATTCTCTCTAGGGGTATCCGCTCATGCTCTCCAGGCCTCCGTCCTGCTATCCAGAAAGTATACTGGATCCAGCGCATCTGTGCTCGGGCTCCTCCTCAGGGCTGATGGCCTCTGTAGGGCCTCCATACAATGTCCAAGCATGGTCAAGCCTCTAAGATATGACGGTAAGTAGCTACATCCCCGCCTGCGAGCACCGCTCGGCCATGGCTGGCCCACGACCCCAACCACCTCTGAAAGCCATACCTATATATAACTTGTGGCCCTGGCTACTGGGCAGCCCTACTGGTCGTATACATATGATGTGCTCATATGCCCAGCAGTGTAACAAAAATGTGGAGCAAATCCCAAATCACCTCATCCGGCGATAACCCCACAGCTCTCTGTATAGCTGCACCAGATATACTGGTGCCCAGGCATAACACGTATGCTCCTCTACCATCTCGTGCAACACTCCCATCAAAGCCCATGGGAAGCGGCCTCCCTCTGAGTCCGGGAGGGCGAAGCAGTGATACCTATCATCATCAACACGGCAAGCCGTGTCTCATGTCTGTGGGCGCGATACATGTCCCCATAGGCAATGCTCGCACTGTGATAAGTCAATAATGCGGCTGCATCCCCAAATACTGAAGGATACTGTCCATAGCCGTCTCTGCATCTACCTGGAATACTACCTCCCCTACGATCGGCGCCTCGTGGATGCGATATACATCCTCCAGGGTAATAGTCATCTCTCCAGTAGGGAGATGGAAAACATTGGTCGCCGGATCCCATCTCTCGATGAGGGCAACCATAAGGCTGTGGTCCCTATCCACAGCCCTATACCGCTGGACTCCGCCGAGTCCCACCTCGCGCATAATGGCCCACTGCACATGTGACACATGTGGCCGCATCCATCTCAATAGAGGGGCATCCGATCCCGCATCGTAAGCTGCTGACGTGCCTGCAAAAACAACCCACTTCATTAGACCTACCCTTTACAAAAACAACTCCTTTAACCCTCTATACCCCCTTTTACCCTCCCGACCACACCCCGACTCTATAACACACATCTACACCCACCTATCTTACCCTAAAACATCTACGATATCCCCTTTCCTTATCTCACACCCTACCAATCACCCAGATCTACTCTCGCCATCTAACTATGCCCCTACCAATTTAACACCTCCTAATTCATACGCAACACTTAATCTATCCTAACCGAACCAACCACACAACCACCCCATTTCCCCCATCCCAATCACCTTTCCTATCAACTCTACCCCCTCCCTCTTCACCCTAAACAACAACCAAACAACAAAACACAAAACAAACAACCAAACAACAAAACACAAACACCAACAACGAAACAAAACAAAAATAAACCTAACTAATGACCGTACCGGTCACCCTTGACCGGCACCGGTCCCCTATAGCACTTGATATACACCGGCGCCAGGTCGACATACGACCGACGCCGGTCTACCCACAACCCACTTTGCCTAAAAATTTCGTGACCGATGCCGGTCGCCTAGTGACCGACATCGGTCACTGTCCACGGCCGGAGCCAAACCCGACGCGGCCCCCAAAAACCCATTTTTGCCTATTTCTACCCTTTTACCCATTGAAAAACCCTAAAAACCTACCCACCCTGCCGCCTTGACCTAACTAACCTACCTACCCACTCCATTTTTCAAATAACTTCAATTTATTCATTATTTTATTCAAAACTTGGATTCCTACCCAAAACCCACATCTAGCTTAAACTCATTAAATTCACAAAGGTAAGAGCTCAGAGCCTACCGGTATGACTACACGTCGTCATGGTGGGATAGGTGGTGGTCCACCGGTCCAAAGACCTCCTACTCCTCCCCGGGCCGTGCCATGGCTCCAAATCTCCTCAGCTGGGTTCTCCACCAATCAAATTCTACCTCCTACTCACTGGGGTCTACCAACCACTCACTTCTCCACTCAAATAATGCCACCTCAGCCGACAAACTCAACAATATCACTAAAACACCTCAGACAACTAAATTTGGTTTTCAAATTGACAATGTGACAATGACAGGCCGTATTTTTCTTTTTATAGGTTTTTGACCTATAACCGATATCGGTTATATTGTGCCCCAAAAATACCGATATCGGTCATCTAGCCGATACTGGTCATAGCTAACCGATATCGGTTTAATCCCTATTTTACCAAAATTTCTACCCTTATTCACCAATCTCCCTTTCTCACCACATCGCCTATACCCTCCTTTGCTAAATAGCCTTTTTTGACTTCATTGGCCACATTCACGGCCGCACCCAACCAACCAGGCCCGACCCAAGGCCGCAACCAACCATTTGGCCCGACCCAAGGCCGCAACCAACCATTTGCCCGACCCAAGGCCGCAACCAACCATTTGCCCGACCCAAGGCCGCAACCAACCATTTGCCCACCCAAGGCCGCAAAACAATCAATCGCCCGACCCAAGGCCGCAACCAACCATTTGGCCCGACCCAAGGCCGCAACCAACCATCAGGCCCGACCCAAGGCCACAACCAACCAATCAGCCCGACCCGAGGCCGCAACCAACCATTTGGCCCGACCCAAGGCCGCAACCAACCATTTGGCCCGACCCAAGGCCGCAACCAACCAATCAGCCCGACCCATGGCCCTCACTAATCAATCGCCCGACCCAAGGCCGCACCAATTAAATACCTCACCCAAAACCAACAAATTACAATTTTATCCACCCATCATGTAACCTTTTGTTCAATCGAGCTCACCTGTTCGTGTTTCAGCATGATTAGGGTACTTGACTTGATCAGTCGACCAACTTTGCCTAGACCGAGACCGTGACGTTTATCTCAACCAAACCAACCATTCGTACTCGCCGAACATGCCTAAACGCCTCGTGTACCTTACCCGTTATATCCCCCGAGCTACTTCCTATGCCTTGGATACCAGGATTATATCACCCTTGTTTGGATAAACTATCGACCTTTGCCTATGAATTGCTTGTTTGCTCTTCAAATCATGTACCCTGGTCGCACTACTGCATTTCAACGTGCGTCTGCTTCCTTGAACTTACCCCACCATCTTACCATCATCTCAACACCATTTACCCTTTATCAACCCTATCCCTGATTTCACGTTACCTCAATCTATGATAGATTTGAGGGGGATTACCTATACCCTTAACAGGAGTAACCACTTCTTATTATTGTCAGTGCAGCTTTACAAGACAAGCTACACGACAACAAGGGGCTAATGTAGACACCAAATTTGTGTCTTACGACCCCCCGTGCCCCGCATCTCATTTCGCAACCTAGCCTCATCACCTAAACCTTACACAATTATTTATTAATTACCTTATAATTAATAAATCCACATCTCCAAACCTGCCACCTCATTTCGCCACCTCATCATGACCTAGTCCTAACCCTAAACTAACCTAATTAAGACCTATAACTTGGTCTACATCCACACCCATGACTAATTACTCCTCACCCGCACCAAAATCAACCTAATAATGACTTGACCAAGCCCACAACTAATTCCTCAGAGAAAAGGAGGGAAAGTTGGCTATTTTACTAAAAATAGCTCACTTTGACTTAACCGATATCGGTTCCTACTCGACCGCCGTCGGTTACGTAACCGCCATCGGTTCCCTGTAAATGACCTCCCCCAACCAAAAACAAAGGATCTGGAACCTGGGAATTCATTGGAAGGATCGGGAATTCACTTGGCCGAGCAGAGACAAGTGAAGGAAAGAGAGGAGTTTGCAGAGAAGGACATCAAGCCCAAGACTACAACTGAGTAACCAGAGCCCAGTGACACTCATCCAAGCATTGGGAGCGAAGATAGCTCATCTTGGATTGTCAGATCATCCTACCTGAATCCTGCCTTCATCATCACAGTCCTTGGACCTGTATCTTCATCAGGAACTAGTAAGTAGTGTCTTATACGTTCTTTTAATAACATTTCTTAGATTTCTGAATCACAGTAATTACAAGTCTATTCCTAGATCTACTACCCGGTAACACCCTCCATCTAACTATCATTCCTCTACCCCTACACTTCCCCAAGAACAGCTCCCATACCCTCTGAGCCTTCTCCATCACCCCATTACCTATCCCCAATCATTTACTAGCCTTATAAACACCATAGCCACCTTATAGCCAACCTTCACTAAAAGCCCCTAAACCACTGCCCCTACCGATATCGCTAGCGTAAACCGACGGTGATAAAGCTGACCGATCGGTCACTGTGATTCAAAACCAAAACTAGCCCTTTCCTCTATTGTTTTAACAAGGTAATTAAATTGTAATTTTGCAATAATTTGTGTTAATTCATATTAGCAGGGGAACTGACCACCTTCGAAAGGAAGTTTAATACTTCCTGGGCCCAAGGCAGTTCCCTCATTTATTGTCTAATTAGAATCTGGTGGTCTTGTATTCTTACTTGCAGTAGTAGTCCTCCTGCATAAAAAGGAGTTCTTTGCAATCGATCCGATCTCTCTCTCTACGGTACGCGCACACCCTCTCAACATTCAACAGTATTCCTCCTAGCCCTAACCCTTATCTCTTTCTCAAAGGAATGAAAGGAATGCCTAGACTTTCCACAAGTGCCAACAAACTATCTTGCTTTTGGATTTTGACCTTGCCCGATCCTTTGATTTTCCACGGTTTCCTCTATTCTTCCTGTCTCCCTCTAATTTCCACTGTCAAAGCATTCCCTGAAGTAGAAGATTCACCAGATCTTTTTCTTCACATTTCCTCGCTTAGAATCACCCCTACAACATCCTCAAACTTCAACTTTGAGTTAGTAGGAACCGAGTTGCTTATCGCCATTACTGTGTTATTCCAACTCTCGGGGAAAGAGTACGTAACTAATAAAGCCCTAACTTATTCATCAAATTCTATTGTAATCAAAGCTAGCATATTTACAACCGTATTAAAATCATTTAGATGATATGCTACTAAACCATTCTCAGACATCTTCATATTAAACAACTTTTTCATTAAAAATATCTTATTAGAGGTAGAGGGTTTTTCATATAGCTTCCCTAATGCATCCATTAATTATTTTGTAGTCTTTTCCTTTTGAAACATTAAATAATATCAAGATGCAAGACACACGACGGATCATTCCAAGTGCCTTCCGATCCAACAAATCCCATTCCACATTTGTCATACTCGAGGGTTTGTTCACCTTCTCAGATAACAGAGTATAAAGATCCTTCGATAAAGGTAATCTTCCATCTTGCATCTTCCAAAGACTGAAATTCTACCCGTTGAATTTATCAACCCTAGATCTTTCATCATCTCGCCATAGCTCCCACTCAAGCTAAAAACTTTCCCTGTGATTCAACACTTTAGCAAACCAAACCAGGATTTGATACCAATTGTTAGGAAATAAGAGATAAAATATGTGGAATAATCCCTTACTAAATTGCAATAGTATAAACTAATATGTAGAAAATATTACGGATCTCAAATAAAAGTTCGTAATAAATAACACAACATGAGAGACAATATTTAACGTGGTTCACCCAATTTGGGCTACATCCACCAAGAATCACTTGCCGATTTTATTACAAGCCTCCACTCTTAATACAATACCTGTGATCCATTTGGAGCTATGCTCAACAAACTTTACAAAATTCACACCCGAATTCAAAGCACATATGCAATACATTTGCGTGTCTATCTATCATATGCATAAGACCATATAAATAGACAATTGCTTAAGCAATTTGATACAAAACCGTGGGTATCAAAACCATGGGCAAAACCGTGGGTATCAAAACAATGGGTACCGAAAAACCATGGGCCCAAAAACAACCCATAACGGTTACCCATTACCCATGGGTTAATAAACCACCCATGAACATTTGCTTCGGGGGCTTCGCCCTCAACCCCTTGATCCGCTCACTAGCGAGCGGACCACCGTAAAAATACCCGAGTGTAACACATAGAAGGTGTACCACACTCTAACATGAAAACAAGCTCCACAAACATAGCATGAGATGGAGCTCAAGTACCCCAAGTGTCAACATTGAATGCACAAACTCAACCATTAATTGAAGAATGATTTTCTTCACTTATATACAAGCCATAAAATCTGAAAATGCTTACAAGAGAATGAATCTTCATACATATGAAAGTGGAAGATTGCTGCCCTATCATGTGTAATTTCTAGCAACCAACCTTTTTCCCATGCAACTTCAATTTTCTCCTCACATGAATTGGCCCCAATAATGCTATCAAAACTGAATTGAGTAGAAACAAATTCAAGTAGCTTACCACAACTTGGAGTCATGCACTTGCTGCCCTTACTTTTGCTTGGACTGAAATCTAGAAGGTGTTGGCCTTCTAGCTTAGAATCCGGATCTCCCAAATGCAATCCAACACTCATGCCCTCCAAAAATAGCTCTAAACTTGCATGTATGCTCAGAAAATCAGTCACAGTGATTAGAAAATCAGAATTGACACCCGGATCCCATACCTTAGAGTGCCCATTAATGGGACTTCGATCCAAGGAATCTTCTTGCCCACTTTTGCTGCCCTCAATCTTTGTGTCATCATTATTTCTTGCATGAAAACAAATCTGAATTGGCAAGACATACAACAACAAACTTACCACACTTGTATGCTTCTTATGGGTGGCTGATCCGGAATGTACAACAAGCGGAAAACCACTATCCTCCTTTGGTGTTTCACCCACCAAACTTGTCTTTTCAATGTGCAGATCTGAATTTTTTTTTTGTTCTTCTTTATCATGTATGTGTTTGACACCAATGTCCCCTTCATGTTCATCAAACAAATCCTTGCAACCACTCAATTTCATACAATCATTAGATGCCAAAATTTCATCATCAAAAACAAGGGAACCCATACCTTGGATGCATGACTTTATTTTGCTTGAACATTGCTCCACCACTCTTCTTGCTAAGGTGTGAGCTATACATGGCTTCTTTTGTCTCAATTCTTCCACAAGTATCACTAGCAATGAGTGCGGAGGCTCCTCATACTCATTCAACATTAGAGTCATTATAGTTTGCATGGCATCTATTATCTCATGTGAATGGTCCTCATGTAGAACACCAAAGAAGACTTCAAACATATGGGAAATGAGATCTTCACAATTGAGATCTAACATGGGAATGCAAGACCTTACCTTAGCCATGTTCTTCAAAATTTTGACCCTCTTGCCAAAGTGAGGGTGGGTGGTATCCCAAAGCTTTTGGAAACTTCCCACCATGAGCTCATAGATCTCCTCCATAGTGATGTCATCATAAGGCAAGCTTGGGGCTGCTATCCGTGTGATCTCACTAATGCATGTGATGACCAAGAGTCTCACATCCACCTCCTCATGTCCCAATAAATCTGATCTAGCCAAATGTGCCACCAAGGGATCTAAAACTGAAGACATAGTGTCAAAATCTGATTGCTCTAACAAACATAGACAACTTACCACCTCTTCAAGAGTGATGAACAATACACTTTTCTCAAGTGAAGGCCTCTTGAGCCGTCTCCCAAGCTTATAGAGCTTGGTCCTCAAATCTCCGTCACTAGCAAGCTCCATGATTCAATCTCTGCAAACAACACCCACAAGGAGTAGAGGAAAGTAGCTTTGATACCACTGTAATGTCCCCTTTTGGGACCAATATGTTATCACAATAGATATTAAATAAACTAACACCCAGTCAACTGAAACTTAGATAATTAATAACTTGCTCAATACATCCTCTTTTGCATTGATATAAAGTGTGTGATAAACTAGGGGGTTAGAGCTTTCAAATGCAATATCAATTGAATATTTATGAACATTACAACTTTACCAACACAGGCCCATAATCTTCAGACCCAATTGCTACCAAATATGATTAATGGAATACCCCTGAAATCCTTCTAATTGCAGATATGAACTGAATACCCAACTTTAATACAATATCACTACTCCAAAAATGCATATAAAATTATAGCTTGATCACTAATGCAAGTTGCCACAATAAAATCTGCTTATCATTTAGACAAGCATGACTTTTGCTGCCAAGGAACACTAAAGATCACATCAAAAACACCCATATACATATGGTTGCACCCAGAACTTTATAATACCCCCAAACTCATACTCTAAACTAGTCGATCCACATAATAGAACACTCAAAATTCATCATAGTTAAGTCTACAACAAGAAATCTCAAAGCACCATGCTATTATGCAACCTACAGCTCTCCAAACTTGGAATATAACAGCCAATCAAAGGAGAATGTTATCTAGAGTGAAATCGCTGCCAAAGGAGGTTAATGAATGCATACAAACTTAGACCAAACCCCTTATACAGTTTGCTGATTATTTATGCCTTCAAACATGCATCCAACATACCTTATGAGCTTCCAAATGAAGTCGCTAGGGCTCGAAGGAACAAAAAAATTATAAAGGTAAAAACCATATCATAATCACAATATTTCCTTACCAAAATTGCCTCTAAACAAGTCGCCAAACAACAACATGCATTTGCTAGGGTTGGAGGATAAAATACTCTCACAAAGCAATTCACTACAGCTAGCAATGAGCACAAGAAAAATTGCTGGGTAAAGAAGACTTCACACACAAGGAAATCGACTTGAAATTGCACCAATGAATCTTCACTTTGATATTCAAACCAACTTCAATGCAAATAGATTCTTCAACAAATGAAAGAGAGAGAAAGAGCATCAAGTTTGGGCATACATCCCTTCTCCACACAGGGAGTAAATCCTCCATGCAGGAGTAAATTTTAATAATTCATCAACATGCCAATAAAGGAAATGTGACCCCTCTTTTATAGAATTAAGAGGTGCAATATCCAATGACCAATCATTTAATGTTTTCACCCTAAAACATAATTAAAATAAAAATATTTAATGAACTACTACCATGTGCACTTTATTATTTTTAATTAAATAATAAAGATAACTAGCCTATGTGCACATTAACTAACTAAAGAGCCCTCCAAGGGGTTACAAAATAGATAACAGACATCTTAGGACAAATTTCGAGCTCAATCCTCAAACCCATTGGGTTGAGGGTCTTCAAATCTTCAATGTGGAAAATGTCCCGAGAAGGGGACATTACAAATTATCAATATACAAGAACACACAAAACATACCAATGAATACAATACGCATCAAAACATGTAACAATGCTAATACATATGAGTCACATTTATTATCAAAATCAAAGAAAAGTAGTATACAAATCCCTTCTAGATGGGTCTATGATAGTCTAAAAGTAATTACGATATAAATTCTAAAACAAAATAATATCATATTGGCATTCTAAGCCTCTCGAATACATACAAAGGGGGTATTGAATGCCTTACAATAGTCTAGATAGTTTTGTCACATGTAATGAGATCAAACATAAAAGAGAAATAATGCAATGTGAAAATAGGTCCGACAATATCAAAGTGGGCCATTATGTAGATACCTAATTTTAAGTATGGGACTAGTCATTTGTTATAAATTTTTATTGTTCTAACGCATTCATGTTTGTAAATTATTGTTTCATATTAAGCTCTTATTAGCGCATCTTCCTTATTTTGGGACCATCTCCAAACACGTTCCCTCTATTCTTCCCTTAACTCTCTTTGTTCTCCTCCTATTTTCTCTCTCCTCACACATATTCTCTCTCTTTGACATGTTTCCACGATTTCTAGATTCTTCTCAAGAATTGTAATGTACAATTTTGGGTACTTTTTTAATTGGGCTCTTTGAACCTTAGCTAGGCCCCTATGGTCTTTGGCTTTTCTTTGTCATATTTTCCTATGTGTGTATTGATGTGTGCAACAAAAGGGTCCTGATTTGAATTCAAGAAGTCTATAAATACACCTATGGATGATGCATTTAGGACAAAAATTTGAGAAAGGAATGAATTATCAATTAGAGTGATAGAGAAGCATCCCCATGCAAACAACAATCACGAACATTTAGAGCAACATTCAAATATTTAAATCAAACCAATCGCATCTAACAATTATTGTTGTATTGATTTGGTCATTGAAAGTGATAAGGGTTGGGTACTTACATTACATTGCACTAATTGTCAATATGCATTATATTAACTGTTGCCTTTAAATTACTATTCTCATCAAGGGGCCTAATAATAATGGAAGGATAATACATGCCCGCTCGAATACCCCGATTTTATTACATTTATAGAAGATGTTACTACCACATTAAGGTTCCAAAGAAGAATATCGATTTCCTAAATATTGACTTCAAATTTAATAGCTTACATAAAGATACCCAAAATTCTAATTAATGTTCTCGCTTGAAATAATTTTTTCAAATCTAATTTTTAAATAACTATCTCCACAATTATAACAAATTAAAGATTGTAATATGTATAGATCTGAATTGTTAATGTAAAACCATTTTCCACATCAAATGGTTGAAAGGAGAGTGAATAAGCCCATATACCAACCGGGTTTTGAAATAGCTCTCTTTCTATTCTGAGTTATTTATAAGCGTAAGATTTGGTGTACCCTCGTTTTCATGCAAATGAATGTTTATTCAGTCATTCTCGTGTGTGAAGTTTATTCTAAGGAAAGTAGTTGCTTTGGTGTTATGTCATCCATAATACCAAACATTCGATAACTTATTTTTAAATTGAACTTCCACATAAGCAACAAAGAAATGTCCAATTAAAAATGCTCATGATTTAAATGGAGAATTTATTAAATAAAATATAAAATATCATGGAGTGGTAATTTAGGTGGGGAAACAAACCAACACGCTATGCCATTTTGTTAACTACTGGCTTGCAGATGGTGATAGGAATATTAAATTATTCCATTATAAATGAATTTAATAGGGAGTATGTTAAGAGGTATAGTAGTTCACTCATCACTCTCATTTCGAAGAAAGTTTGTAAGGAAAATTTTGTTTTTATTTAGGGAAGATTATTGCCTTTAGATTGATATTCGCTCTCTTAAAGTTTTACTCTTCAAAAATTTAAGTGAATGAATATTTACGGATACTTTTGGATTATTAAAAAAACAACAAATATAATTTTTCACATTTTATTATTCAAACATATGTTTAAATGAGATGTTGGGTTCATACTATTTTGCGCGGATGTTTTTTCTCGCATGTGGCTCCCACAAATTTGTTAGTAGATTTTTGTTGATAGCTTGATAGTCCTTCATGTCATGGTACCTACTCTTGTGCTTTTCACACCACATCCTTGTGTCTTTTCGTGGATTTTCTTTCCATGTTTGCTTCTTGTCCTATTTCTATGGTGGTGCATCCCTTCCTTGTTTGGTGTCATCTTTCCCTTTCTTGGAATATGAAGTATCTTTATTTCCCCTACATTTGGACCTTTCTTCAATCTTGACTGCATATTGGTAGGCTTCCTCAAGAGTATTGATGTCTACAAACTCCATCTCTTCCTAGATGTAATATCATGCAACTCATTGTAGTATTTGGGAGTTCAATGCTTCTCGGTGTCCCGTCCACCCATTTTAGCCGATAGGGTATGGAACTTAATGATGTAGTCCTACACTATTTGATCACAACCTTGCGCAACTAGTACATTTTATTTAACCGGTCCTCATAAATCTTCATTGGAAAATATCCTTCTTTGATGGCCTCTATGAAATCTCCCATGTTTTTGGAGGTTTCGTATCAACCTTTATATAAAGATTATCATCCTCTTGTAGAGACTATGATTCCCACCATTTTTGACATGAAGAGATGCTTTTAGAAGTGAAAACGTTATCTTTTCACAATAAAAAAATATTGATAGAGAAAGATGATTCTAGTTGATTAAGCCATTAATTTAATTCATCAAGACCATTTTTTCCTTGAAATTATGGAATGTCAAATTTTACTTGTACCTTGAATGGTATCGGGCCCTCAAGGGTTTACTTGATACAAGTGTAGTTATAGAGGTGGGGGCGGTTACAGGATGAATTAAGAGAGGACATTAACAAATTGTGCCATCATATCCCTCCTCTACTTCTCAAGGGATTCATCAGCATTTTTCTTTGAAGGGATATCCCATTTCCTCTTGTGTTGCTTGAGATCATTTGAAGTGACAAGGAAGGTAATACAAAGGATCGCAAGTTTGGACATTGTGCTTCCGATAGTCCGACCTTGTGTGTTCGACATACAAGATTGGAATGAACCTTGCTATGATAACATTGATCTAGATTGAGGTGCAATTCGGTGGACAATACACTAACAATGGTGCTTAATGTGTTATAACAATCAATTTACAATGAAAGAGATAAAACAAACTAATTTTATTACAATTCCAAATGTATACAAACTGGAAAACTCCATAAGAGAGATGTATGCCTAGAGATCTATCTCTTTATTCAAAACAAGTTGCTTTATAGTTATACAATGGAGAATATAAAAAATTACTAAAAATAGAATATGAAGGGTTCTAGAGGGGAACCAAAAGGTCATCCTACATGGAGACCATTCATATCCACCTTAGGGATGAATTCGAAAAGATAAAAGTTGAAAAATATGAAATATATCCTATTATTATTATTATTTTATTTAGTGTTACTTGTTGAGGTCATATCTCCTAGCTTATTGACCTATTTTGCGAACCACAAGATCCTTTGGAAAGATGATGGAAATAACTTGAAAAACATGGCTATGACAACATTGCTTTAGCAATCATCATTCAAGTCAAAGCCCAGAAATACTCCAAAGACCACCCAAAATGCAAAATACTAAAAGTTTCCTAAAGCTACTAAAAAAAATATTTTCTAAAAATAGAATTTTATAAATCCTATTCTAGAGCATCATATTTTAGTAAAATAATAAGAGTAACGATGCGAACTCGGTTCCTTTCTCTCCTAATCATGTTTAAGATGCTGATTACACACATCATGACCTTCCTAACTTCTCTCCTAGTCATGTATCAAAGGTTGATGAATCTCCTCTAGATTCTCCATCTTTATGTCCATTTCCTCATGTCTCACAGCCTTTTGGACCACTTCCTTTTGACATTCGAACTTCTAGTCTTATTTAGACTCGACAAACACTACAAGATGCGATGATTTGTTTGGTGATCCATCAAACAACAAACAAACTCACATTTCTAAGATATTCACATGTTCATTTTACCTTTACCTTCGATCCACAATATTTTAGTGCAACATCTAGCATTCCTGATTGGGATTTAGTCTTCACCGATTCCTCTTTTGACAACATGATTATGTATCTACATGAATTTTTGGGAGTTCGTGAGGCCTCATCTTCTAGGGGGTTTCCTAGTCCTCTCTTCTTCTCTTCTTCTCTCTCTCTCTCTCTCTATTTTAGAGAATTTTCTATGTCTTCTAGAGGGCTTATCTACTGAGGGATATTTTCTACGTACTTATATTTTCTCTCTTTTGGGAGGATATTTTCCTATGGTTTTTCTCATTTTCTCCAATTTATGAGGGATTTTCTTTGTATTTGGGCACCTTATCAAGCCTTTTTGTTGGGACCCATTTCTTTCTACCCACCTAAGCTATGCTTAGGGGGTGTGAGTGTAAGTTTGTTATTCCATTGCATGTTTTTGCAACACATTCATTGGGATAAATGGGAGTTACACTTCTCCACCTTTTTAGGTAGTGGTTACACTTCTCCACTTCCTATTTATACACTTTTTGTAAAGCATTTTCTCATGCATTGAATATAAAAGGTCTATTTTTGCTCATGCTTGGTTCCTCTCTCTCACAACAATACTCTCTTTGTGTGTTCATATTTTATCAATGCTTGATCTTGGCCCACATTCTCATAAAATAGTAACTAGATATATGACATCCATACCCATAATGACAACATGTTTGACTTCACATGTTTTAATGCCAAGTTGATTTTTGTCCATATGAATACTAGGTTTGACTTCACAAGAATGACCTATAAACAAAGGATCAACTTGATTTTTATTAAGAATACCTCAATATATAAACCCAATATGTGAAAAATGAATAAATACTATGGTACACTAAAATCCACCTCTATTAATTTTTTATTTTCTCCTATACTTGCATTACATGTGTAATCTCAACAATAAGAGCATGATTACTTGTGTTCAAATCTGTTCTAAATGAATTTTATTTTTTTGGTGTATAAACAATAGGTTCAACAACATTCTCTACAACATGAGTTTGTGCACTTGTGGATGGTTAACTTGGGATGATCAAGTTCTTTAATTGGCGAGGATTGAACTTGTTTGTTTTGAACATCTACTTCACTTTGTAGTTGCTTTATCTAGGTGTAATCTCAACAATAGGAGCATGATTACTTGTATTCAAAGTTGTTCAAAATGAATTTTAATTTTTTTGGTGTATAAAAATAAGTTCACTAACATTCTCTACAACATAAGTTTGTGCACTAGTGGATGGTTAACTTGGGTTGATCAATTTCTTTAATCATGGCGAGGATCAACTTGTTTGTTTTGAACATCTACTTCAGTTTGTAGTTGCTTTATCTATACTGTAAGAAATAATAATTTTGATTAAATTTCGCAAATGGAGTTCAAATTTCTACCAACATTTAGAGGTTATGTCCCCTCATGGTTATTTATAAATTGAGTATTCAATAACAAGAATTCTTTCGAATACATTATTAACCTTATATGTTAGATATAATAATGAGGAGGAAAATGAGAACATGTCAGTAGATACCTAAATTTGGTAATTTATCACTGATAATGCTAGTAATGGCTTAATCCCTTAAATTATGATTTGGCACCTATTTTTAGCTTAACTCATATATCCAAGTCCATACCTAGTCTTATCAGAAGATCTACTCTCCTGCACACTACTCAATCACTTATATAAATGCTTAATGCAGTCACAGGTATTCCACTTATCCTAGTTTTATCCTAATTTTCGTGCACATAACTTCACAACATTGTACCTTCCTCATGGACCAAATTCTCCAATAGTCTGGACTAAATGATCCCATCTAAGGCCACCCAATGACCACTTTCTCAAGTACAAATCACCCAAAAATCATACAAAACTCTTCTAAATTTCCTCATGGAAATAATAGACATTAGGAGTAGCCCCACACAGTATTAAGAACTCTAAACCAGGTTCAAGAGTCAAGATTCCCAAATTATAAGCCCTCAAAGCCAAGTCAAAAACATTTAAACTAATCCATGTGCAAAGCATTATCAAGTGATCTAGGTTATCAATTATAGTTGTATACATGCAATATTATGTCGCATCTCTCGTGTTATCAATTATAATTGTATAAATGCAATATTATGTCGCATCTCTAGGTGGATAGTTACATGAAGTTTGAGGCCTCTTCAAAGTAGTGTCTATGTAGGTAGTGTACATATTGCACTTCAACCCAACTATTAGCTTTTTGTAAAGATTTTACCTTTGGTTAGGGTTTTGGACCAAGTTGGTTGAATACATAGGGTTTTGCATATTGTTGAGACCTACTACTTCATTGCAAAGCATATTACAGTCATTCACAAGGGTACACAAAGTCATGCGAGTGCCATTTGTTATTCGTACCAAATTGTCCAATAGGGCGAGACTACCAAATGGTCTCTGCATGAAAGGATCGATTTCGGCCCATGTGAACTGTGAGGATCCAAAATCGTAGATAAAGCAAATGCACTAGATTTCCAACTAGTTTATCACTTTGTCACACCTGCATTAGCTTCCTGACTAGTCAAAGAGCTAAGTGCACTCATCTTTTCACGTTCTACTCCATTTAACACATGTTCTAATTGATTTATCTTGCAATTACTCTATATGTATATTCATATCTTAATATTAATATTTGATTAATAATATGCATAATAAATCATATCCAACTTTAATTTGAAATTTAAATAAATACAAAGAAACCATCACATCCCCGTATTCATTTTTATAATTAAATCACATACACACCATGTGAATTGAGCACAAAGTCTGCACAACCAATAATTATTATTATTTTTTTCAAATTACAATCCTTGTATCTCCAAATTAAACCTAATGATACTACTTTTTGAGACTTGAAAAGAATGTGCCCCTATCCCATAAATTCAATGATAGTTAAACTTCTTAATATCCCCATCACCTACACCATTTTTTCACCCAAATTTTCCAAAATACAAAACAAAAAACAAACGGCAATAAACTCCTTATATTTCTTCTTTCAATATCATTATATTTGAACCCCATATCTACTTCATACGGCTTTACATGTTAGAAAACATTTGGAAATTTTAATTGACTTTCTTTCCATAAGAAAAACATTTTCAACAAAAAGCAAAGACTTTGAAAACTTAATTGTTTGTCCCTTTTATTTTTAAAAATCAAAGACTTTCCAAATTAAATTGTTTGAAGCTTTTACTATTAAAAGCATTCCTTATAAATTTTAAAGCGTACGGAAAGTGATGAATATTTATGTGAAAGTGATGAATATTTAGGTAAAACTTTGCAGGCTCTTCGTGTTTTCCACGCATTTTTCCTTTTTCCAACGTTATTTGACGTTGACGGATCTTAAATCTTTTGTATACTTTCTCACCGATTTTGAACGCTCCTAAGTAGTGAATATGTGATAATTCTTAGACGGGAATTTTTTTTTAATAGACATGCGGGTTAGTTGTGGAAGATCCATTGTAAATTTGTATTGTTTTAATGTATTTGTGTGTTTGTTGATTAATGGTTTGAATTATGTGTTTTTTTTGGGATCATATGTCTCAATATTCTATTCTTTTCTATCAAGTTGTTTTTTCCTTTATTTATTTTTTTCTCTTTTACATGTTTTTTCTATTGTTTAAGATTTTTCTCTAGAACTGTACATGTACAATTTTCTCCCTAGAATTCATCAAACCATTTCTCTATCATCTTGGTGATCTTTTTATGTGGGCCTTTATGACCTTTTTTGGGTCCCATTGGGTTTTTTTGCCTTTCTTTGTTTTGACTGTCTGCTTGTGTGTTAACATGCATACCAATAGGATCCTAATTTGAATTTAAAAAGTCTATAAATATAATAAGGCATTGGTGTGTTTAGGATATTTTTTTGATTGAATGTCGAATCATTACAATGGGCAATTTACTTACATAGATTCTCGACATCGCTGCCCATGTTTCAAAGGAAACATATAACGAAATTACAATATTGAGTAAGCGTATAAACTAAATTAGTGAGCATCTTCAACTAAACAACTATGGGTAAGGGGCATCCACACCATCAAAATCATGTAGGGCAACCTTGGTCTCACCGCTGACTCTCTCGTGTCTGAGTGTCTGGGGGCCTTTGCATTCAATAAGAATTGATTCCTGGTGGGCTCTATATGAGCCAAATAGCTTCACCAATGGACCAAACTTGACAAGATAATAACATTCAATCAAGCAAGAAATAAATTATAAAATTGTATGTTAAGCACCCGTTCTAAAATAAATTACAAGCATTTAGAGCAACACTCAAATGTTTAGAGAAATATGAAGAGCATCTAGCACTTTGTTTTTTTTGCATTACGAGATCATTGAAAAGTGATAAAGGTAAGTATTTGTATTACACTAGACTTGCTATTGACTTACATTTTTGGTGTTGTTTAAATAATCATTCATGTTAAAGGCCTTGATAATAATGGAGGGATAACATGAACACTAAAAACATCCCCACTTTGTATTATGGTTTTACATGGTGTTGCTTTGACCTCTTAACACTTTAGAAATAATTTTCCATATATCCACATTTGATTTGAAAAATTGTATGAAATTTTTGAACCTCGAAATAAATGAACATAATCATAAAATCAAATCCAATCCATTTGATAGTTTATAAAATCATTTCAATGTGGTAATAACTAAAGAATAAAATATTTTCTTTACCTCATTATCTAACCCTACACTAAGTTTGATCTATTTCTAACAACTTCCTTGTGAAAGATTACATATTCACATAAAACAAGCTTTCATCAATTATTTAGTGTTTCAAATGTATTAAGTTTGAATTCCAATGATTTTGGCTAGACGTGTTGTAGTATTAATGCAGAAACACTTTTCCCATAAACACAAATCCGTATGAATAATAGCAACACCATACTCCATGCATAGAGAAACACTCATAATGTGATGGACCTTATTAATCTCATCTTAGGAATTGTAAGAGATTGAATTTGGATGGTTCAAATTGGTCTTCAATACTACCATATAACCATATAAATAATCATGATATTTTGTAATCATCCTCTCCAAGCTTCTTATTTGTTCATTGATGCTAAGGATGATGTAAGAATGAATGTGCTCCTAATTATTATTAAACCTTCTTCCATTACACCTAATTTCCATGGCTCTACCTAAACCCATGCTTAATAATAAAAATGTAAACAACAAACAGAGAACTATAAGACAACCCAATACTTTTGGAAGACACCTTAGACGAGCATGGTTTGGTGACACAATAAATTGAAACCTAAACTTATACCTTTTGGTGAAAGAACACTCAAACAAATACTAATAGGAAGAGTGATTGGAAGGTATTATAAAACAAAAAAATAATAATGATAGAAATGTTTTAAAGTTCTTTATTCTTATACACATTGTTTTTAATTAATTTTTTTATTGATTGGAATGATATACAAAAGATTAACATGGTTCGTGTGTAAGGATTACACACATAAATTTATAAGTGGTCTAAATTTTTATTAATCTTTTTAATGTTGCATTTCACTTCTTATCATGTGAAAGATAAATTAATATTTATATGATTGAAAATAGCACTAATACTTATATTAATAAATTATGTTTAAAAAAATAAAGTTTATACAATTTATAATTATGAAAACCTTTTTAGAAAAAACAAATGTAGAATGCATTATTAATGTCTTAAATCAACTTTCCGATCATATGCCATAATCCATCAATAAGTTATAATTATCTTTTTAAAAACAAGAACATCAAATAAGTTTTTGAAAGTAATCCATCACCACTCACAAAATTTAATTTTTTTCCATATTTATAAATTATCTTAATTGAACACTATACAACTCCAAAATCAATATATTTATTTTCAAAATCTTATTCCCACATTAATTTAAAGTTTTGTTCACAATAATATATAAATTCAATATATATGGTTATAAGATTTGATCTACAATAATATATAAATTCAATAAACCATAAATTAGTTGTCTACTAGCCCTCTTATAACTTATTTATCTAAATTAGAATTTGAAGACCCTAATTAGGATAGAGATCTTAGAAACTAACGTGTAGTCAAATTAATAGTTAAATGCTCCAACATTTAATATGAAAGTATATGTAAAATGATATTTCAAGTTGCATTCAATTAAGGCACATGCTAATTATATTAAAACATAAAAATATGGGAGCATTTAAATCTTTGACTAGTTTAGAGACCGATATAAGCGCAACATAGAGATGGAATGGTTAGAATTTTTTTGCAGATGCTTCACTTCTAATTCTATAATTCTATCATGCTCGTGGACGGAACTGTTTTGTATAGACTAAACCATCGATGGTTCCATCATGTTACATGGTTTGGTATGAGTTGTAAATGAGACTTTGTAATCTTCAAACGCCTTTGTGAATGATTGGTATATGTATCAATGTGAAATGTCATGTCTTAATAATGTGTGAAACCCTATGAAATTAATCACCTTGACCCAAAACCCTAATCCTTGGTAAAAATCCTATTAAAATATTAATGGTTATGTTAAAACGTAATTTTTCGCCACTCATGTCAGGGTACTACTCCAAATAATCCTCCAATCATACATAGTTTCATACCTACATATATGACATAATATCGCACGGTGCAATTATATTTGATAATTTGAACACTTGATAATTACTTGATATCGACATGGCTTTCTTGTGCTTGACTTGGCTTCATATGCTCTTGATCGGGGAAGCCTCTTGACCTAGTTTAGATTGCTTCATACCTATGTAGAGGACGCTTTAGTGATTTTTAGAGATATTTTCTTGTCTTTTAAGTGATTTGTACTGAGGGTCTCTTGGGAATTCAAGATGAGTACTATGCAAGTAAATGAGTGTCTTAGACTTACTTATATAGGGTTCCATTGATATGATTTCACATTGAGGTTAACCCATAATAGAGAGGACTAAATTCTTGGATGGTTTGTTCTAAAGTAGTGAGGAGTGGTGGTATGAATCTCTATACATGATAATATGGAGTAATGGACTACTTGTGGACTGATATGAGCATTTTTGTAATTGGTCGAGCAAGCAAGGTATGAGAGAGAGAAAGTTTTGCAAAAGGACCAAGGATGGACTAGGATATACAAATTAATCTTATAATAGGTGCATAAGTGATGGCTAAAGGAATTAAGTCAATACTAACATTATCAAGTGTTAAATTATCAAATTTAGGTGTTTATATTTGTCCACCTTTAAGCTAAGAAATGAAATTTGTTTTCTTAAAGGGAATATATATACCTAAGTGTGTAAACACATTTTGTCTTTACTCGATTGCTTTCAGATACTTGAGTGGTTTTAAGGTCCCCAATGTGAAACTTATGACATAGAGTGTAGTCAATGTACATAAAGAAAGAAACCTTAAATCTAAATTGAAAATGTACTTGAAACTTGAACAAATTGAAAACAAACACAACATGGAAGGAGTACACTTGTTTACCCTATGGATGTAGGAAATTCTTGGTGAATTATTTACAAAGAGGGATCAAAATGACATCAATGGAGGATTGGGGTGACTAGTCCCTAATTTGTAGAAGTAACATGAACCAAAAGAGGGTCATGTCGCTTGACCCAATGATGAAATAACCAAATGAATTCAAATGTCACTTGATCCAACACATAGAATAACAAAAATAAGAGTTATATGAATGGTTTCATTGAATGGTTCAGGTGTCACTAGACCCATAGAAACCCATCCACCCATAAAACCACATTGTGGAAAGTGGATTTAGATTGTAAATGTGCAAATTTGAAATGGAATGCAATACACTCATGTCCCAACTATGCATTGTATTAGTTATTTTGAAACTTTGAAAATGTAAAAATAATGATGATCATGTTCATGCCCCTACTATGCCAATACGATAATGAAAATGCATGCTAAACATAAAAATTTTAACTTGACATTAGAGATTTGAATTGAAATTTTCACCATGCCCCTATATTTTTTCATAAGATATAGTGAAATTTGTATTAAAAGTATGTATCTATCCCTGAACTTGTATTATAGAGCTCTAAAAACCAATCTTTTTATAAAAACTCTAAAATTGCCTATTAAAATATTGCTTGGATAAGTACGATCCATTAGGGGAAGTATCATTCAATGCTTTCATCCTTTGTTGGATGGTTATGTTCATATTGAAGTTTTGTGCTAGATTTTTATCTTTACTTATAAGTATGTCCATGTTGCTTGTCTTATTATATTCTCAAGTATGTAATTCTGCATGTGTTTCTAAATTGCATTGATATTCTTGTGATAACTCCACTAAATTCCCCCTCTTTTGAGGTGAGTAAAATAGATTATAGATCACTCCACTTAAAATATAAAAAATGTGTCCATATCAGATATAACATATAATCATCATTGAAACATATATAATTGTAGAAGAAAACCATGTATAACCTATCCTCAGTAAGTGAGTCCATGATATAAATCATGGTATAAGAAGATAGTACGAATAAAAAGCATACAAGTATACAAATATAGAAACACATAAGCAAACAAGTACACAAATCATTGTCACACACAACACCATAAAAAAAGATCAAGGGCCACATACATGGGACAAGATAATGTTGCAAAAAATAAAAAGGCTTAAGGGATACCCAAGGAAGGCTATTGCGACCACAAACAAGGTACACAAGAGTGTCACACACACACACACATAGAAAGGCCAAAGGAAATATACAATAAACGCACATTACATAATGTATATAATAAGTAAGTAAATAATTGTAAGAGTTACATGGATTCTAAAAAACCACATGTGTCAATACCAAATATTCTAATAGAAGCATAATATAGTGTAAATCATAAACATGATCAAGATAATTGAAAATAATACAAGTAATCAGAGATATAAATATAGCTCCCGATAGTGTAGAAGATGTCTCCATATTAACAAGGCCACTTGTAAAAGGGTAAGTCCAACATCTATGATCATGTAAAATCTTATAAATCCTTCATCATGCTCACATACCTCATGAAACACATGTGTGAATAAAAGATAAAATATTCTATCTATCAAACCATGTGCTAAACAACATATGTAAAGTAAAGAACTAGTAAATCAAATTATGCCTAGGTCCTAATTTTATATTTTTGAATATTCTAATGTTTATGTGTTTTTTTTAATTTTAAATATTTTAAAGAAGTGCTACCTTATGATGCGATCAAAAGGGTAAGGAGAGGAACCCACAAGTATAATAGGTTTGGAACTCAATATAAAATTATGCACAATAGGAACAAGATATGTCACTTTAAGTTGATGTTGTGAGACATGCTTTAGAGATGGATTTCTTGTAAGAAGATACCTAGGAGAAGACCTTTGTAAAATAGGACATGTAGATATAACATGATTATACTAAAGAGGAATGAGTTTAGAAATTTTTGCTTCATTAGAAGAAGGAATAGGGGCCATGGTTGGTGAAGGAACCTTAGAAGGTATAAACTAAATTGTAACAACTTAATTACAATGAATGTATTTAATGTTTTTGAATTCAGAGTGAATTTGATGGTTTTGAAAGCACCAAAATCCTTTTAAATTATGGGAACCATCACGAGGAAACTGAGTAAAGCCTATTTTATGGCAAGTTACATCTATAATGGAGTGAATACATATTCTGAGTGTTGCGATCTGCAACGCATTCCAACTAGGAGTCTATCGAGCTATATGTACGGTGAAGTGAATCCATTTACTGAGTGTTGCATCTATAACGAATAACTGGGTGTTTCCATTGTAACGAAGAATAAAGTGTTATCACCGCAATGATTAAGATATGACGCATCCTATAACAAATAATGAATCCACATCCTATGGCGAAATCACCTCTGGTGAGGATAATGGCTCAAGGTGATTTGAAATCGATGGACCAACACACAACCATGTGACTTAACTACACCACTCCCACCCCATCGGGAAAACGCTTGATGGTAAACACTTTTATTATACCAGAGCTATGAACTAGAGTGGTGGAGGAGAAATATCTCAAATCGGGACATGGGGGTGGGCGTGGGTCCTTAATGTATAATGAATGATTCACATTTGGAGCACCCCATTGTGTTCTCCTTGGTATACATGGAGAAGTTTGACCCCTACCTCAAGGTGTCCCCATGGCCACTTATTGAAAGTGTCCAATGGAAACAATGTGAATGGAACTTGTGTTAATGATTACAAACTACTTATAACTCACCAATAGCCCAAGGCCTTGAGTTTAGAATGTAATTAATGTTATGATAAATATTAGAAGGAATATCCCTAAGCTTATGAATTTGAGGGGATCCTAAAATCATGTCACATTTTAAAATTATTTGAAGACCCAAAAATATAGATAAAAAGCTACCCCTACTTGGAGGAGTAATGTAATATGTCCAAGATATCTATGAATAACTCGATAAGTGGGTTGTTATTGTTGCTTATCAGTATCTCAAAGATTTAAAACAATGTCATAGTTCATAGGTTGACTAATTAATGAAATTTCATTTCAAGATCTAAGTATGTAGTAATTGAAAATGTTTTTTCATCATGCTTGCTAGTTAGTTATCGTTGTCCAAAATTACACCCCATGTAATTTTGAACAACTCATCCAAATGGACTTAGACATATTTTTCTCAGGAAGATCCATGAGACACTATCTTGGTGTTCTCGCAAAATGTAAGAAATGTAGTTTTCCACAGGTTCTCCTCACCCACGAAACAAATGAATGAGAAATCTGGGACTTAGGCATATATTAAAAAATTTAGCGTTCCATGGATTATATTAAACCTTCACGACACTAAATCAATATCTTGCAGGTCAAGTAAAATTAGAGCACCAAAAAGTAATATACTCGTAGAAGATTGAAGAAATTGGCTAAAGAAAAAATCATTGGAGAAAATGAAAGGAGAAATCAGTTGGCCTTCGCGGAAGGGAAAATGACATTCCACATAGTTGGTCAATCCCATGAAATAAAGGATGGGTTATGCTTAGGAGAAGTTGTGGTACACATGGTACAAGTTTGAAGAGTCTCACGACAAAGAAACAAAAGTTATGAATGACTAAGTTTGAAATACGCAAAAATATCTTAGTCTTCAATGGGTTTTCTAATATTACAATGAATCTATGGACCTCAAAATACATGGAATAAAAGGAAAAGGTTCGTCATGGTCAAATACTACGAGATCAAAGAATTATACCCTTGCAGTGTTGTGAAGAATGTTTTGCATCGAAACAAGTATTAAAAGCCACGAAGGTCGGAAGAAAGAAAGATATTTCAATATTCGCATGATAAGGTGGTAGTCTTCTATGGGTTTTGAGTGCAAATGAAAGGTCATGGGGTCTTAACAAAAGTAACTACCATGGGAGGTCTCAAAGCCGCACCAATTTTCAAACTAGAGGGCTAACCACCCCAACCACTAAAATTTAATTAAGTATAACATCCTATTGCATGCTATGATGGTGGGCGATATAATCAAGGGTCATGCTATGGTTTTTGTATTTCATCCGAGGGTACCCATGTCTATACTACAAGTAAACTCTGCAATAAATCATGAAATTCATGCTTAATCAACATCTTTTCAGGGGCTTGAAATCCAACTCAAATCTCCTTTCTTCCTTCTCCTCTCTCTCTCTCTCTCTATTCCATGAGTTGTATAATTAGAATTACTCACTAACTTTGTAGGCATTCTTCTTCCTTTTTATTCCTTATAATTTTTTGGCTCTTCTCTCAGAAACTCAAAATTCCATGCTCCCGAACTTTGTGACTCACGAATGGAGATTTTATTACCTTAACTATGTGTGTAAAATATAAAGGATCAATTAATGCAAGTGTGGTTTATCTCTTTCCCTCAAATAATTTGTGTTTGATGTGAATATATCTACCCTCTTGTGTATTTTGTATTTTTTAGTTGTTTTCATTGGAATCATGTGCATCTTCATAACCCCACCTCGAAACTTGCATCTATGTCATTCGAAATTGAGGAGTTTCACCTTCTTTCTGGTGCTATCAATGCCCTTGTTAGCTTATATTTTTATTCCTTGCATCTCCCCTCCTCTCGGATCCTTAGATGTTTTAGAGTAGGAATAGTTATATGAGTAGTTTTAGTAGTAGGGTAAGTTGTGTTTTGTGAGTTCTCCTAATACACATAACAGAGGAAGCCAACCTTCTCCAAATTTCTGTCTCAAGTTGTAATTCCCTTACTTGGGGATAGTCCCATGTTGCCTAAAACTTCTATATCTTCCACAATTTAGAGCAGGATGAAATTTTGAGCTTTAATATTTTTGGCACGCACATTCTGGGACCAGCTTTGATTATCTCTACAACATATTTACTAAGATAGGTGTGTGAATTAGTGGAATCCTACTTTTCGAGGAATCCTTGAACATATTTAGTGAATCACAAGCTTAAATATATTGATTAAGCAGTCTAGTGTCCACTTTTATGAGAAGAGTGCAAATGAGGGTGAGCGTTTCCAAAGGTGAACCATTTGATTATCTACATCTCTCCATGCCAAGAAGAAGAATATAAATATCTCTATAGAGATCAACAACATCTGTAGACAATTTTTTTCAACTCCACTTCAAGGTAGAACATTTCCATGTCCTATCGAAGTCTCAAACCCATTTCATTCATGGAAATTCAAAGTAATTTACTATTTATAAGCTTCAGTAGTGGAAGTTTGCTGCTCTTAGCTATGAAATGTGATATCCCAATAATCACCTTGAAGAGTGTCCCCTTATTCACATGCGAAAATTCTACCACACCTACAAAACACATTCAAGACATTTCAAATGTCTATTCTATGCATGTGGTCATAAAATATGATGTTGTGGTGTGGATTTTGGCATCGTCCCTCAAAGGAAAATACTTGCAATTGTACAAAATCTTGCCAACCATGTTAATCAGACTTGGGATGAAATTAGGATTTTTATGTCGTAGTTTAATGAGAAGGTGGATAGCATCTCTCTTCTAGATTAGTTAACCACAATCAAGTAGGCTTTGAATGAGCTCATGAAGGATTTCAACTTCAGGCTCCATAAAACATGGGACATAATTCTAGTTCTTCTAAGACCAACCCCTTAAGGTGCATTTGTATACTTTCTTAGAGCTTTAAATTTCGATATAGTAGTGATGATTCTATCTATTGGTTCTATTCAACTACTAAATGCTTATATAATAACCACTAAGGCTGAAAACTATTTAATCCAAGCAAAAAAATTAGCCTCTATATTACAATGCCCATTTTCCCTGAAATTATCGCAAAAACACTCAACCCACCATTATTTCCACTCTTCAACCATCCAATCCATCTTATGCATCCACCTATGGTTCCTCCATGAAGTAAGATGAAATTGAAAGCCTTAGTGTTCAACTTAAAAACTTAACAAATGCGAATATCTCCTTAAGATATAACAAACTTAAGTTCCAAAAAATTAATCTAACCATCCTCAAGATTATTCAGTAATAAGGATTTCAATAACAAAATAAGAGATTTGCTCAAAATTTCCCTCCAAGAAAACCGCTAAATCTAAACCCACGGCCCCTACTAGCTCCTAGCTTAAGCAAATCTATTGTTTCAGTCCATAATAATATGGCCCAAGGTTTTGAATGGTGTTATCCTTGTGATCAAACACATAACCAATATACATGTAAGATTGGAATGAATTCTCTTCAGGAGAAATATCTCAAGGTGCAAAATCCATTTTACAAGAAAGAACAACCCACAAATCCATTAGAAATAAGTGTTGAAGAGGTATAAAAAGCCACTCCCTGAGCCTAACTTCATGCTTTTTGGACTTGAATATTTTTGCATAATTAACTGCCTGCAAACAATTTGAACATGCCACAACTTCATGTGTCAATTAATATAAGGTATAAAAAGAGACAAATGGATGTAAGGTTTCTCCCTCATATTTCTCTAACTCCACATAACAATTCAAATCAATCCACGGAATCGGGTGGAAATTTAGCTTTAAAAAGTGCTCCGAGGACCGCAAAAGTATGCACACTCTAGAAAAGCCATGGAACTTGGTAGACTTAAATAGAAAGAAATTTTCGAAGACAGAAAAATATGCAACTCAATGAAAATCTACTAAATAAAGTAATTCCACTAACCAAAGAGCTTATGTGGATAGATAAGAGAAGTAAAGAACATATCACCCCTTCATTACAAAAGGTCATGGGTATTCCCCTCAACATTTTGAAACAAATGAAAAGAAAAAATCTAAATGTCACAATGTGGGATGCCATATTTATCCCATCTCAAATAGATCTCTTGCACGAAGCTTTGAAGCATCTCCCACCTATAGAAGTCGTAATACACACACAAAAATATGTAGTCAACATCTCATTAATCCAAGGAGGAACAAGTAAGTTCAATTTTCAAACCTCGCACCCTTTTCGCATGTCCCTTATTGTTGGAAACCACTTTATACAAAAATGCATGATATATTTTGGGGCTAATACCTCAGTAATTCCCAAAATGATTGCAAATAGATAGGGAATTAAATACAAACTAACTTCAAAGGGTGTTTTACACTTGATGTCCAACAACACAAGTATCGGGTGTAATAAAGGATCTAGAATTGAATCTTCATTCTTTCCCAAGCTTAACTATAACACAAGACATCTCTTCAATTGACTTGCCACATTTGCTCGCCATCTACCTCTCTAGATATTTCACAACCAAATTGGTTGGATATTTTTCTTCATATTGATCTCATATGCTACTAAGAAAAAGGTATGGAAATAGGTTTACAATAAAAGCTAAGCATATTTCAGCTTATCATGTTAAAACTCATAATCCAAGTCCTACCAATGCAAACTACATGGTCCAAGGAAAAGTGAGCACTCATCCCGATTCCTCTGGGACAATGCATTCATTAGTTTCAATTCTTGATCTTATGTTAGATGAACGGGCTAGGGATAACTATGAATTTGATCCCTATGATATAGTTCTAGAGTCTGGTCTAGGTACTTATTGCATTCATGAAGAATAATTCACAATCCACATGAGATGAAAGGAAGAAGAAGACACTTTTGGGTTATGGAAGACTTTCTTTGATGGTTTTAAAGGCAAGAATGGAGCTGGGGCAGGTGAAGTTCTTGTCTCCCCAAAAAATGAGATTATTTTCTTTGTGCATAGACTACAATTTGCATGTTCAAACAACTTAAGGAGTATGAAACATTGGTCCATGGTCCGCTTATTTTAGAAAAGAGAAAATCAAAGATATGCAGATATTTGGGGACACTGAATTGATTATTCACCAAGTCAGAGGCAAATGTTTAGCCAAGGACAAGATTTTGATAGCTTATAGGCACCGAGTTTGGGACCTTTTGGAAATTTTCAAAGTTGTCAACCTTAAAGTGGTGCCGAAAAAAGCAAAACAAGGAGGCAAATCAAATGACAACCATTAGTCTCTCATTTCTCTCCTACGAAAGACCTTTTCCAAGGAAACTAACATGTCAAGATGGTTATAAGACCATCCTTTCAAGTTAAAAATGTCAATTGGAAAGTTTTTGAGAATGATGAACAAATAGTCCAATTCATACATAACAAGGTTGAGTTATCGTCTAGCTTGCAATCTGGTCTACAAGAGAGTTATGGTGATCAAACCATTCAACTACAAACAAACAAGATATCTCAAGGATTGATTAACCTCATGTAGACATTATCAATTCTAATGATGAGGTTAAAGGGTAGAATAGAAGCATGTCCACGGGTCGAACATTGCAAGTTAGTTACCATTGCACAAGGTAATGAGTTACTTCTTGGAAGGGCGTGTGATCAAGTTCAAGAGTAAATTTTATTTTATTATGTAAGTAATATAATGATATATTCTCATGGAATTATGAGGATATTAAGGGTTTTGACCCCAAAATTGCTCAACATTCCATTAATTTTGATCATAATGCTAAACCAATCAGATAAAAATAGAGACTAGTAAACCCCAAGATTGAGTCCCTCATGAGGAAGGATTTATCCAATCTCATTGAGTCAAAAATCATATTCCCATTAAAGTACTCCTCTTGGGTGGAGAACCTAGTCTTGGTGCAGAAAAATAATGGAGAAATAATGCTTTACATGGATTTCAAGGATTTAAACAAAGTTTCCTTAAAGGATCATAATCCTCTGCCCTTCACGAAATCATATTTTGTAGATGGTGGATGGATATGAAAGATTATCTATGATGGATAACTACTCGGGATTTCATCAAAATAAGATCGGAGAGGAGGATCAATACAAAACGTGTTCACAACCAAGTGGGGAACATATGCATATTAAAATATGCCATTTGTTTTACCAAATTTGGGTGCCACTTTTTAGAGGGTGATGGATGTTGCTTTCCATGCAGACTCATCAATCAATTTTTCCTTATTTATTTAGATGATATCACATTTTCAAAGCAAGGTCAACACCACATGCAACATTTAAAGAATTTTTTGTAAGAGATTTATATAATTTGGAGTATCCTTAAACCCCAATAAATGCATTTTTATAGTTATGAAGGGTAAGCTTATGGGTCATGTTGTTTCAAAAGATGGTATTGTAATTAACCCCGAAATAATATCTATTATTCTCTCTCTCCTTTCCAACTCACACAAAGGTGTTGCAATATTTCTAGGATAAGATAATTTTTTTAGGAAATTCATTCCTAATTTTGTGAGATTAGTCAGATTCATCACTCGATGGTAAGGAAGGATGTAACTTTCAACCGGTCCGCAAAGGAAGAGAAATCTTTGTCAAAATGAAAGTCGCGATTCCTCAAGTGCCAAAACTTATCAATCTATATTTTACAAAGGACTTCATCCTTTATGCTTATGGTGTTAACCTTAGTATCACCATGGTTCTCACTCAAAATACGTATGAAGACTTTGATCAACATATTGCCTTTTTTAGCCAAAACACTAAAAT
Source organism: Taxus wallichiana var. yunnanensis (assembly GCA_018340775.1). Classification (NCBI taxonomy): domain Eukaryota; kingdom Viridiplantae; phylum Streptophyta; class Pinopsida; order Cupressales; family Taxaceae; genus Taxus; species Taxus wallichiana. The sequence continues at coordinate 665,724,134 of CM031244.1, read as the reverse complement.
ATTTTGAGCTAAAGTATAGTCACTTAGAGAAGAAGTTTTTTTCTATCACAAGGGACCTACAAAATTCAAGCCCATATTATCTCGCCAACCACATAAATAAGTTCTAGTCTCACATCCTAATGTGAGATACTTTATCATGGGAGTAGAAATTAGTGAAAAGAGAGTTAGATGGGTAACCAAAATCATGGAGTTTGACGTGACCATCAAGGTCACAAAGTTGGTGAGAGGTAGAACACTATGTGAACTAATTTCTCTAGAGGATTAGGAAAATAAAGACACTTCTTTCTTCAGAGAAGAATAACTAAAAAAATCCTTGGAGGATCCATAGAACTTAGAGGATCCTTGAGGCAAAGATCTCGTAGAATGTTCCAAATCCATGCAACACTAAAATTATGTAAGGAAAAGGAGGTCAACTTAGCCACATCATTTGGATCGAGACAATGTGGCATTCTTAGAAACTAACAACTACCCTCCTCATAGAAAACATAGAAAAAATAAGGCATCTCAGGCTATAATCGGTTCCTTATGCATTGATTGCTGGAATTTCCTTCAAAAGGAACTCTTGATGGAGTGTTTCTAAGGTGCATCAAAGGTAAACAGTGAATAAAATTTTAGAATAATTCCATGATGGTTTTACCAAGAGACGCTTTCTCAACTAAAGCCACAATAATGAAAATTATGAAAGCGGATACTTTTAGCCTACATTATTCATGGATGCCCATTAATGGGTCAGAAATGCAAAGAATGTGCCTTCTTCATTGATAATAAAAATATGGATATCCTTCCCTTCATCCTATTCAAGTGGATGAACCCTTTTCTCAATGGGGACTTGATTTCATAGGTATGATTAATCCTCCATCAAGTGCGGGTCATAAATGGGTCTTGACAACAATGGATTATTTTACCAAGTGGACAGAGGCCATACCACTCAAGGAGGCTATTGAATCAGTCATCCTTGATTTCCTCAAAGATATTGCAACAAGGTTTGGGGTTTCTCAAACCATCATTTATAATAATGCTAAAACATTATTATGTTCCACAATTTCTGATTGGGCTCTTAGACATGGAGTATATTTGAAGACTTCCTCCAATTACTAGACACAAGGTAATGGCTTGGTAGAATCTACCAACAAGAAGCTGATTAGGATCATGAAGATGACTATGTAGATAAATCAAAGGCAATGGCACACAAAGGTGAGAAGTACTCCCTGGGATGATAAAATCACTCTAAAGAAGGCAATTGGAAAATCCCCATTCATACTTGTTTATGGTAGAGAATTTAGGCTCCCATTATCACTTGAATTACCTTCATTAGAGTTGACAAAGTAGTTAGAACTTGAGGATGAGGATTAGAGAACAATTAGAATGGTGGAGTTGGTTGAACTTGAAGAATTAAGGCAATCCTCCATGAGCAAGCTAGAAGAACATTAGAGGTCAACCAAAAATGGTTCAATAAGAAATCTAAGCCGTGGGATTTCAAGGTAGGTGATTAGTCCTTAAGTGGGATATGGATAGAGATAAAGTAGGAAAACATTCCAAGTTTGATTTTTATACACATAATTTTTCAATTTTCATATTTCATACTCATTACTAAAAATTTCCTTTGTGCAAATAAGGGTCAATGATGCATCTATTTCTTCAATAGGTGCCTTAAGGGGTATGGCTTTGGGAATGGGGAATGAGGAATGGTGTCAGTGTTAGGTTTTTCCTAGCATTTTCCATCACCCATAGGACAAGGCATATTATATATACATAAACACCACACTTTAACATTCAAAAAGGAAGGAAGCCATAATCAAAGAAACTCGACATTTTCTCTCGCTTCTTTGTGCCAACTTTGCATTTTCTCACTCAACCCTTGGTTCATCTTACACTTGACTCGATTGAAAAATATTCTTCTTGGGTTGATTTCTTGCACTATTGAGTCATCTATAATGAGTATAGGATAGGAATGATGTTCCCATTCTCCCCCAATAGTGTTTCTCTCTAGTGTACTACTTCTCTAGAGAGATATATACATCATCGACCACCCCACAGGTAAGGTCTCTAACTCTCTTTGTCATTTTTCATACAATTGTTCATTTCCATTCCTAATTTCTCTATGTTAGCTTAGTGTTATATGTACATTGATGCAATTTAGCACAATGCTCTTATTTTGTGAGCTCTTTAGCTTTCCTTTATTTACATTTTAGTTATATTATGCATGCTTGTCTTATCCATTATTGATTTATACCTCTTCTCACTTGTTTACCGATATCCTAGAGGTTACTCTCATCTATCTTTATTGTGGGCCTCTAAACCCTAGGTTTTCCTAGTATTGGGATTACTGCCCTCTAGATATGCGAATTTAGTGCTCGTTGTAGCCCCTTTAAATCAACCTATTGTGTGTCGATTCACGTGTGTCTCTTATTCATTTCCTCAACACCCTTGTATAATGGAAGACTTAGGAGTGGAAGCCATTGAGACACATTCTTGCCCACCATAATTTTTTTTTGTGAACTCCGATGTGAATCTTATAGGCTTCCCCGATCGAGCATAACTTGTTAAAAGCATTCATCTTTGATCTTAATCTCACTTCAAAACAAAAAAATCTAGAAAAACCTAATAATTTGTTTACACAGACACCATCACCTAGGGGCAATCTTGTCTTTTTAGTCACATATGATTTCGCATACCTTTGGCCCATGTGTAAACCCTTTTGCATGACCGATCATATCTATTTTTGTTCTTACATTTCCCAGATGCCTTTGGCCCCAGTGCAAGAATTTTGGTAGGGCCGATCTTTTCTGCTCTCGTAAATTTTTCTTCCGACGTCATAAGGCCCTTGTGTAAATATTTGAGGAGGTCGATTGTGTCTTAAGCACATTTTTCTAAAACCATGTTCTTAGCTTCTAAATCACATAAATGTCACCTTTGAGGATATTTTTGGCATAATTGAACCCTCTAAATTTCTCCGTGAGATAGTCTTTTGTACCTACATCTGCTCTTCATGCTCCTAATTTTTCTATTCCTCATCATATGAGCACTAGCCCTCCTAATTACCCCAACCTCACCCTTGAGACTTTTTGTACTCACATTTTCCTTTAATTAGTCAAATTAGGGTGACTCAAGAGAATGTAACATGGTTGAGATCAGTAAAATAGATCCTAGATCCATCATTAAGAATCTTGACAATAATGAGTACTTTACTCCCAACAAGGATGGAGTTTTCCGAAAGATATCCACCATTGCCATGGAAATTACCATGTCTCGCCCTAATTGGGAAGTACCCCACCATGATTAGAATCCTCTCGTAGGACTAATAAGGGTGGTTTTCCCAAAAACTATATCAATGAGCATGATAATCACAAACAAGTACCACCTCTAAAGGCCATTATTATTATATGGTCCCAACATGGTGATAATAAATCTCCTAGATGAGATTACATTTTCCCAAGCTGCCACCACAAGTAACATGATCCAAATACAAAATCAAATTTTGCAAATAGCATCTCGAATGAAATCCAACATGGCTTAATTATTCAATAACCCTACAATAGGATCTTTGGGTACCATGCCCCTCCTTTGCCAAATGGGCCTAATGGGGTGCCCATCACCCAACCCCTATCCACAACAAAGTCCTAAGAGTCCCTTTGTACCTCAAATTTAGGCTTCCCAAAGAAAAATTTAACTCCTCCAGACGCCATCAAACACTATGAAAAATATTCTACATGGTTGATGGTTCCCGAAATTGTTTCTCAACCTATAAATACCCTTGGCCTTTATGAAAATAATACTTGCAAGACCGATGGCATAGAGGCTACATAGATTTTTTTTTAAAGTCTCCTTGATCACAAATGCTTCATTCAACTTTGTTTGCGAGGAATCCAACACTCTCATCCTATCGCGCATCTCAATCATGATGAGTGGGATCCTTTTGAGTACTTTCCCAACTTCCTAGCCAAGTCCTCTTCTTAGAACTTATGCGTATGTTTCCTCATCGTTCTAAGATCTCATGGTAGAATTATTTAACATTAACTTCCCTTTCCTCCTACTTTGGGAAGATTCCCATATTACATGGCTCGAGGGAAATATCCGCTAATAGTGTGAGGAAATCTCTATTCATACCAACGCTTTCCATAGATGGTCAATCTTGAATCAATCCATATAATCTCTATGATACTGTAGACACTAAATTTGTGTCTTACGACCCCCTCGTGCCCCGCATCTCATTTCGCAACCTAACCTCATCACCTAAACCTTACATAATTATTTATTAATTACCTTATAATTAATAAATCCACATCGCCATACCTGCCACCTCATCATAACCTAGTCTTAACCCTAAACTAACCTAATTAAGACCTATAACTTGGTCCACATCCACACCCATGACTAATTACTCCTCACCCGCACCTAAAACCAACCTCATAATGACTTGACCAAGCCCGCAACTAATCCCTGGGAGAAAAGGAGGGAAAGCTGGCTATTTTACCAAAAATAGCCCGCTTTGACGTGACCGACATCGGTTCCTACTCGACCGCCGTCGGTTGTGTAACCGCCATCGGTTCCCTGTAAATGACCACCTCCAACCAAAAACAAAGGATCGGATTTTCATTTGATCAAAAAGGAGGAGAAATCATTGAAAGGATCGGGATTTTCTTGGCCGAGCAGAGACAAGTGAAGAAACAAGAAGAGTTTGCAGAGAAGGACATCAAGCCCAAGACTGCAACTGCACAACCAGAGCCCTGTGATACTCAGCTGATCATCGTGAGGGAAGATATCTCATCTTCTGATCGTCAGGACGTCCTATCTAAGTTCTACCTTTGTCATCACAGTTCTTGGACCTGCATTCTCGTCAATAACTAGTAAGTAGTATCTTGTATGTTGTCTTTGATAACATTTCTTAGACTTTTGAATCACATCCATCATAAATCTATTCCCAGATCTACTACCCAGCAACACATTACATCTAACTATCATTCCTCTATCCTCTCATCACCCCGTTACCTAATCCCACTCATTTATTAGCCTTACAAACAACACAACCACCCTACAACCGACCCTCACCAAAAGTCCCTAAAACATAGCCCCTACCGATATCGGTTAGCAGAAACCGGTATCGGTTATCGTGACTCAAAACCAAAAACCAGCCTTTCCCTCTACTTGTTTCAACGAGGTTATTTAATTGTTATTTTACAATCTTTTGTGTTAATTCATACTAGCAGGGGAACTGACCACCTTCGAAAGGAAGTTTTGTATTTCCTGGGCCCGAGGCAGTTCCCTCATTTATTGTCTAATCAAAATCTTGTGGTCTTGTATTCTTATTTGCAGGTAGTCCTTCCAAGATAAAAAGGAGTTCTTCGCAATCAACCTGATCTCTCTCTACGGTACGCGCACACCATCTCGACATTCAACATGTATTCCTCCTATCCCTAACCCTTATCTGTTTCTAAAAGGAATGAAAGGATAGAAGCAACTCTATTCCCAAAAGCTGAAACATTCCGCGCGAAACATTTTGGCATGCCTGGTGGGACCCATTTCGGGTTTCTTTCTTTCTTGCTTGCTTTCATATAGGGAGCATACTTGCTGTTTTCTTCTTCTAAAGATATTCACAAGGTATTTTGTTATTTTGGTAAAAGAACTTGCTTTGCTTTTATATCTTTGCATTAGTGAAAGTCATCCCTTTTGCTTCATCGAATATCATTTTCGATTTGGGTTTAAAACACGTGCATTACATTCTTGCTTGTTGTTTTCAATTCTAGTGAACATAGACTAAGTAACAGTGTCGTACACGTGGGGGTGTGATTTCCACGGTATTGACAAGAAATTAATCTTACTTTCACCGCACAACACATACCGAATCACTTCATAATTAACACAACACTCAAAACATCCCCCTTTTCCGCGGTATTCTTCACTGATTGAGGTAACCTTATAAGCCAAAACAAACTTGACATTTCCCCTAAGTCTTTTGTTTAGGATTCTGACATCATTCTACGTCTAACGGCATAAGCCCACAATAATTAAAATTAACCCTAGGGTTAGTCTCTGGATTTGCGTGTGCATCTTGCTTGTTTTCAGTTCTGTTTTCTCTATCATACTCTGTCTTCTGTGATCACCTTAGAACAAATTGATAAATGTACTAAGCATTGTTAAGATCCAATCAGCAGCTTCTTATATTTTCTCATACCAGTCTTATTACACCGATATCGGTTAACTGACCGACGTCATCTATAGCCTAACCGACATCGGTTATCAGACCGATATCGCTATCGCTTTTCTACGCTTCGACAAACCAAAGAACCTACCAATTTCACCATTCTGAGGCTGTTTCTATTCCCGATAGATTGAAGCCCTACTGTGTACTCTTGTCCATGGTTGTTATCATGTGGAAGCAAGCCGCCGCCATGGTTTCACATGCCTGCTCTGTGCCTTTACCTGAATCACCCCCTTCACATTCTATAGGGAACCCTACGGACACCAGTGAGATCCCTAAAATTCCTGTAGGAGATAAGGAATTTGCCAAATTTCTGGATGCTAATCCTAGCGCCGTACAATACTATTTGTCTCATGCCCCTGACCGTACGCCTGATGGTCAACTCCTTGTTGGCATGCCTATTAGTATAGCTGCTCATTTAGCTCCCACTCCGCCTGATAACACCGCCTTGCTTTCTGCATCTTTAGCCCCATCTCCCAATCCGACGGCTTCAGAGGTTCATACGACATAGATTGGCTTTCCTTTGGTTAATATTGGACCCCATATATCATTACCGCCGACTGCTCCTACCTCAGCTCTCTTGCAGACTGCTCTGTTCATGACTTGCTCTCTGCCACCTATCCACACGAGCTTTCCTTCTCAAGCTCCGCCTACCTTTTCATTCCCATACACGTACCCAGTGACCTCAACATCTTATATAGGACATCCTTATTCGGTCACCTCAACATATTCGTCCTCCATACCTTATCAACATTTAACCCCACCATTGTCTAGTGGAGGCCCTTGGCCCAATTTGCCTCCGTTTACCACAACCGCACCATCATCTCATCCAACCACGGATTTCATCAAACAAATGATGGACAAAATGCAAAATTTGGAGGCTTTTGTTTCGGGAAGTCGTAGCGCCTTGACATACGAGCAAGTTTGTCAGGAGCCTATTCACCCTTATGTCCCCCTTCATTCATATCCTCCCCAATGGGAATTGCTGAAATTTACTCGTTTTAATAGTAAAGAGGATCCTCAACAACACTTGCGATCATTTAGACATGCTTGTTATTTGATTGCTCATGATGATGCCTTGCTACTCCGCACCTTTCCCATGTCCTTATCAGACCCGCCTTGAGTGGTATAGTGCTTTAACCCAAAGACTCAATCTTCTCTTTTAACCAACTAGCCCAATCTTTCTTAGATCATTTCTCCATTAACATTGCCAAGAAAGTATCTATCACCGACCTCTATGCCATCCGACAATTTGAAGATGAATCTATCGCAGATTTCGTCGGACGATGGCGGGGCCTTATCAACCAACTCACATATGCCTTACCTCAGACTGAACTTATCGAACTTTTTACGCGGGCCTGCGCTAAGCACATCTCTCCTACCCTTCAAATTCAAACTTTCCGCACATTTGACGAGGCCTTTACCATGGCTCGAAACTAGAAATTCGAGCCTTAGAAGAAGAGAAATTGCAGTTGCGCAACAAAAACCCCAATTTCTGAACTCTAGATTCCACCAATAAACCAAACACCACCACTCCTCACACATCCACTTCTTCGAAATCAAAAGGAGCTGTCCACGCGGTGATGGTCAAATCTCAAGCACCGTCTAATACCCCACCAAAAACCACCTATAAATATAAAGCCGAGCCCATCAATTACACTCCCTTGGGAGAAACTTATGGTGTCATCTTGGAAAAATTGCTCAAAGCCGGAGCTATCACCTTGCCTCCTGTTAAACCTCACTCCAGGTTTGACTCCACCCGCGCTATACCTTCCTGGTACAAAGAAAATGACTTCTGTAACTTTCACCGCGTAAAAGGACATAGTCATGAAAACTGCAAGATGTTGAAAAACATAGTGCAGGAAATGGTTGATGCAGGGGATATAACCCTCGATAATCCTAATGCCCCTGCCAACCAAAATTTGAAAATCTTCAACAAACCATTCCCAAATCACTCTTCTAACAGTAACATAAACCAGGATATCTTAGCCGAGGAGAGTGTTCATGAGATCCATGCAGTCTTTGACTCCCAGCCAAAAACCTCTATCGAGAAAATTTTGAATCAAGCCTCTTCACTGACACAGGGGCCCGAACCTCCTTCACCACCATCAAGACAAGGCGAAATCATTCCTTTACCTATACAGGAGTTAACCGCCTAGAGTTCTCTTCTCATAGATGAGTCTTCTTACACCACATCCCTACAAGACTGCGAACGGATGTTATCTAACTTATCTATTTCCCAAACGTCTCCTTCTACCACTCTTGCTGCACAAGAGGAAGGCTCGCCACTCCTTTTGTCATCCTTAGACGAGAAACCTCTTGCACCGACATCACCAAATTCTTTAACCATGACGGATCCTCTCAAACATGCCCTCCTACCTATTAGTTCTTCATCGCCTAAATCTTTTCAGCGACCGGTTGACCTCTTAACACCTATTGATACAGTGCCTCATCTACCTTCTATATCACACCCACAGTGGACCGGAATCACAACCCACCTTTCTTCCATACAAGAGTTCCAATTCACACCTAAAGACTGTCATTCTCCAGAAGATAGACGAGTCCTATGGGAATGTTTGAGTACCCCCTATTCTACTCAAATGCAGATGACCGATCCAGACACCTCTACCATATACCCGAAGTGTTTACAGAAACTCAAAATGCCTATGTCCTCATCTCCACCCCCCGCATCTCTACCAAGTATCTCATCCACCTTTATTAGCCTAACCAAATCTTCCCCTATACTTGGGACCGCACCAATACCCAGTCTAACACACCCACCTAAGCGACTAGATTTATCCAAAAATAAAGCCGCCCCTCCACTTAGGAGACAAACTCAATCCGTGCCTCTATCACAATTAAAACCATCATCGTCACACCTACCTTCCATATTGGGACCTCATCCCTCCACCTTGCATCAATATATCATACCTCCTGTGTTTTATTTAAAACAACCTACGCCTTCTGCACCCATACAGAGATCTAAGGGTATATCAACACTGTCACCCCACGTATCCTGTCCACCCATCAAACCTAAACAAATTTCGTCATCAAAGGACTTGTTTGCCGTCACTCCTCTTTTGCCACCATTGTTTCCGGATACCACGTTATCTGAGCCTCATCATCTAACCAGCTAAACGTAGCTCCTGCACCAAAGAGACCTCGTTTAGTTAAAACCATGTATCAATACCCCTTGGCTAAACCACCACCCATATGAACCAACCATACCCAAACATTACCAAAACCCACCCAATCAATGCCCTCATCTTCCTCCGATTTTGACCCACTCAAAGGATCTTACGCCAAAATCCTTGCTATGTTAGTGGAGAATGCGACCATTTCTCTACCCCCACTTAGACCTTATGACCCATCTAAACCTCGACCTATAGGTTATGATGAGTCTAAAATCTGCGCTTACCACCACACACCAGACATGATGTGGAGGGATGCAAAGCTTTAAAAGCCATACTTCGTCACCACCTCTCTCTCGATAGAAAAGTTAAGAAAGACAACTTACGAAGAGAGTGACCTTTAGCTTCACCCCTCTCCTATACCACCTCGTCCCCGCCTCACCAAGATCTATCATTATTACAGCCCCAACTCTCGAAGACCATGACCTATCCCTACTGTCTTCCTCCTCTCGTATTCACGAGATCAATATGATTAGTGTTGCTACTCGAGGGCAGAAAAACAATGGGAAAGCGAAAGAAAACACACCTGCGGCATCTCTTTCTCCGTCCACCATCCCGATTGCACCACCACCTAAAGTGGTTATTCGTGGACCTGCCTACCCCGTCTCTAATGGAATTGCCCACCGAACCATGATCAAACAGCTTCACCAATCACCTGTAAAAATGACACTGTATGATCTCATTCAGACTTCTGAATCTCATCGACAAGCTCTCGTTGAAATCCTTCAAGGGATAGAGGTCTTACCTAATGAAACCTTGCCTGTTACCTCTATTCTAACACCCAATCACGTTGCTTCGCTCACCAAACAATCTATCTCCCCAACCACTTCTGTCTCTGAACAGCAAGCCACTGCTGTCAGTTTCTCCGAAGACGAAATTATCGACTTTGGTGTGAAGATCCTGACCCTGCTCTTTTCATCTCAGCTTACGTTCGGGACATTCGGGTACGTCGTGTTATGATTGACGGGGCGCTTAGCCTAAACATCATCTCTTCAAAAGCCTTCCAACAAATGAATATCCCTTCTAGTTGCATGTGTGCCAACCCCATCATGTTGCGGTCATTCAATGATGCTATTACTTCTACCTTAGGCACCGTGATCCTTAACATTCGTGTAGGACCATGCACTTTACCCGAACTCTTCTATGTCCTTGAGGGAGAGTTTCAATACAATATGTTGTTAGGCCGCCCTTGGATCCGGGCTATGGGATGCATTCCCTCCACCTTACATAGATGCATAAAATTTGAGTACGAGGGGAAGTCCTACACCGTAAAAGCTGATCCTCCCCCCTTCAAAACTTGTAATATGTTGTATCGCCCTAATGATGTGCTTGTACCAGTCAAGACACCCATTCATCCAACCCAGCCATCCACTTCCAACGCACCTACACCTTCAACCAATGAAACCGTCACACAAACCACTTCCTTTCCCGCAGCTAACATCCCAGCCTCAGACCCCTTAGTAGATGTTTTTCAATGCCTTACGCTGGGGGAGTATCGCCTATATAACGTTAGTTCTTTCCATACCCCACAGGAGTACGGACAGGTACATGCACATCCTACCTATGACCGTCGTGTTGGGGAAGTAATCCCCTACGGACCACCTCATTGCCGCACCAACCTAACATATGGGGGTGTCGACGCATCTTCCGTTACCCCTGAACCTCCTCTTGGTGTATTTCCTTTCCAATCTAATTTTCAATACCTGACAAATCGTTGTTTCACCCTTACCTTCTTGACTCATTTGTGTGCTTGGAAAGGCTTTGGTTTTGGTCTTTATGAACAAGGCCGACATACAATCATCCTCGTAACTACACGCAAGCACAATGATCGTAGTGGTCTCAGATTTCCAGGAACACTTACATCAAAGGAACCTTGTGTCAGTTATCTCCTGGAAGATGATGACATCACCCCTACCGAACCATCATCACCCATTTTGCCATCATCACCCACAGAGTCGATAGATCCTGAATCTATCCCTCCTAACCTTTTTTTTCATAAATGCCATCTTCCTAGGTCCTCTCACTTATCAACACGATAATGAGGACCCCTCTTCTATCCCCCTTCTGTATCCAGACATGATTGAAGAGGACTCGCCTTCAATTAATGTCATTGAGTGTCAGGATGATGACTCCATCCTCACTTATCTTGGCGCGGATGACTCTTATATTCAACGCGCCTTACCATCTGAAACTCAAACCATGTTGAACGAGTCTACTATAGAAATCAACATCCACACAGAGGAGGATCCTCACATTGTGAAGATCGGACAATCCTTAACGCATCGTAACAAGTCACCTTTACTACCTTTCTCCGTGCTTTCGCACCAAGCTTTCGCTTGGTCCTACGCCGACATGCCAGAATTGATCCCGATTTGCTGTCCATAACATTACCTTGAAACCTGATTCCAAGCCAATTAAATGTAAAATGAGAAAATGCATCCACGCATTTCTCTCTTGGTCAAAGAAGAGCTTCAACGACTCCTTTTTGTTTCCTTCATCCCGCCTATTGACTATCCTCAATGGATCTCTAACATCGCACTGCACTAAAGCGACGGGGGACTTCTGATATGCATGGATTTCGAGATTTTAACCTCGCTTGCCCTAAGGATGACTTCCCCCTACCTAGTATTGATCAACTTGTTGATCTCACTGCAGGCCATGAGATGCTCTCTCTCATGGATGGCTTTTCAGGATACAACCAAATTTTGGTTGCCCCTGCCGATCAACATAAAACTACCTTCATAACTCCTTGGGGAACCTTCTGTTATCGTGTAATGCCATTTGGCCTTAAGAATGCTTTAGTCAAACCTATCAGTGGGATATGACCTACATTTTTCATGACATTATGCACACTATCCTTGAGGATTACGTCGATGATCTTCTTGGAAAATCTAAACATCGCAGTGAACATCTCGATGTTTTAACCATTATTTTTGATCACCTGTTACAATATTCTGTCCATCTTCAACCAAAGAAATGTGTCTTTGGTGTCCTTTCGAAAACTTCTTGGTTTTATCGTCTCTTTGCGTGGCATTGAGGTCGACCCATCTAAAGTCAAAGCTATCCTAGAAATGCCCCCACCTACTAACCTTAAACAATTGCGTAGTTTACAAGGTAAGCTCCAATCTATCCGGTGTTTCATCTCTCAACTCTCGGATCGATGTCAACCTTTTCATCACCTCCTTAAAAAGGACATTGACTTTCAATGGAGTGAAGAGTGCCACCAAGCCTTTGAAGCTCTCAAAGCTTATCTCTTGCAGCCACCCGTGCTTATCCCACCTCAGGACGATCGCCCCTTCTACCTTTATCTTTCCGCCACCGACCACGCTGTAGGGGCCATGCTTGCACATCGTGACTCTGAGAATCGAGAACAAGCCGTTTATTATATAAGTCATACTTTGGTGGACTATGAGACTAGGTATACACATGTAGAAAAGTTGTGCCTAGCCTTATCATTCGTGGCCACCAAACTCCGACACTACCTCCTGAATCACAAAACTTTCGTCATCACCAACACGGACCCCATCCATTATATGTATGCCAAACCTCATCTAAACCAACACATCGCCCGATGGCTCATGCTCCTCGCCGACCTCGACCTTGAGTTTTTCCACCGAAATCAATCAAAGGACAAACCATCGCAGAACTTACTTGGGAAGCCCCTTTATCTCGGGGTAACATTTACAATTTTAATTTCCCCGACGAACTCATCGCCACTCTTTCCCTCAGGGAGGAGTCGTATCTAATGACCCTTTTCTTCGATGGATCCAAATGCCAGCGCGGCGGAGGAGCCGGCGTTGTTCTCATTCCTCTCGACGTTGAGCCTATGCCTCTTTCATTCCGACTCGATTTCCCCTGCACTAATAACATAGCAGAATATGAGGCCCTTGTTTTGGGTCTCCAGGTTGCATTACACTTAGGTGTCAAATCTATCAATATTTTCGGCGACTCTCAATTGGTAGTCAATCAAGTTATGGGCATCTACCAGTGTAAAAATGAGGAACTTCAAAAGTACAAACATTACGTGGATTCACTTCTAACCTTATTTACTCACTATTCTATCCAAACCATTCCCCGCTCCACTAACAAATTTACGGATACTATGGCTTGCTTAGCCTCGCAAATTCCAGCTTCATCAACTGACTCTGACATTTTCATCTTGGTCCAACAACTCTTTGCCCCATCTTACTCAGCCCCGGTTGTTTGTATGATAAACAATGTGTCTGCTAATTCGCAGGATACCTGGTATCACCAATTTCACGACTACCTTACAACCTCCGTTCTCCCATCTGACCTTACAAGTACCAGAAAACACGCTTTTCTTAAACGTGTTTCTCGTTATGTCGTTATGGGGGGACTCCTTTATAAACGTGGCTTTGATGGCATCCTCCTTCGATGTCTAACCGCCTCGAGGTCACCTATACCATCCAACAGGTTCATGACGGTATTTGTGGTGGACATTTTAGCGGCCTCGCCGTGGCCAAACGAATCCTTCACCTAGGTTATTATTGGCCTACTCTCAATAACGACTGCTACGAATATGTTAAGCGTTGTGTTATGTGTCAACAACATGCCAACCTTCAACATACTCCTAGCCATCCGCTACAGGTCGCACGAGATCTTTGGCCCTTCTCACAATGGGGTTTAGACCTTATTGGTGAGATTCATCCGTCCTCTTCGCAACGTCACCGATGGATAATCACAGCAACCGAATACTACACAAAATGGGTGGAGGCTATTCCGCTCATTTCAACTAAAAAAGAAAAAATTATAGAGTTCATTAACCACCACATTATCTCATGCTTTTGGTGTTCCTCATCGCCTGATAATAGATAATGGAAAATCTTTCAAAAATAAGTTGTTGCAAGACCTTTGTGACAAATTTGGTATCAAACTTAGCTTCTCATCACCCTACTATCCACAAGCGAATGGACAAGCTGAATCTTCTAATAAAACCCTAACCAAAATCCTTATGAAAGTTGTCAATGAGTCCGAAGAAATTGGCATGATCACATCCCCTTTGCCCTTTGGGCTTATCGTACTAGCATTCGTACCTCCACTAATGCCACACCTTTTTCTTTGGTATATGGTACCGAGGCTGTCTTGCCTCTCGAAATACAAATACCCTCCCTCAGAATATCTCTTCAGGATATTCTTACCAACGATGATTTCCGCCAAGAGCGGTTAGCCCAATTGGAGCTTCTTGACGAGCGTCATCTTACAGCTCTTGATCACCTTCAAATCTATCAAAAACGCATCAAGTGTGCTTATGATAAGTGACTTCATGAGCGTACCTTTAAGGTTGGTGATCTTGTCCTCAAAGAGAATCAACATGTAACCAAACTAGAAAAGAGCAAACGTGGAAAATTTGCTCCCAATTGGATTGGGCCTTACATAATCACTCATACTTATGGATCAGGCACTTATCGTTTAGCTTCGCTTAATGGTAAACCTGAGCCTGAACCCCTTAATGCCTTGCATCTTCGACCTTTCTACTATTGAATTTAGTGTTATATCACTTCTTATCTACCTACCGCTCGTCCCTTGAGCTCACTTACCACCACATACACTTTGTTTCCTACATCTCGAAATAAAATCAAGCTCACATAGTTTTCTTCTCACCTCCCCTTTAACGATGCCTTCCCCTTTTTAGTCTAGTCCATGACTTCAAAGTTTTAAAATAACACATTCTTATGGGATTTTCTTGAGTCAAACTTCCTACCAAACTAGATGCTTTACGCCAAAAGGACATCTGGCTCTCTAAATTATATATAGACTGCTCCCTCGAAGGACAGCTATATGCCACACTATTGCTGCTATTATATATAGACTGCTCCCCCGAAGGACAGCTATGCACTAAAAATGCATCTGCTACTATAAATAGCCTGCTCCCTTGAAGGACAACTATACACAGTCAGCCTTTATCAGAAGCTTCTCGCATTGATCAGCTTCGTGAAGACCTCAAGAATAATACAATCAATATCCCTTATAGACTTCCCGCATCGATCAGTCTATATTCAGTAAAATAAAAGCCGCATTCAAAAGAACTTTGAAGTCATGGACTTGTCTATTTAGGTTAGGATCTCTTTCGTCAGGACACTCACTTTATAACAAGTTCTCCGTGCCTCAGCTATACCATCCACCTCACCTCACCATTTGTTAAAACAACACAACTCAAGGGACGTGACGTACACCCGATATATTGTGATTATACAACTCTTTTCACCTATTGACTGCTCGTCTATGCACGGTGCCTAGGGGATTCAAGCTCATTCTACATTAATATGTGGTTTGTTTAGCTCTTCTCAACCACGGGATCACTTTTTCCTCTTTGACTCGAATCTAGGATTATGTGTTGATCTTAATCAGGACATGATTCCCTACCACTTGGGTAGGCTAACTTTCGCTTCACTTATACCTATTCCAACATCACCAATTCATTACCAACACCAACAACATTACCCTACCAATATCAATATCAATATTTTTACCAACCAACAAATTGCCTAACCATACCTAAATTGCCTGAATTCATCTCTCCCTCTTGGTCCTAAGGGAGAACTACATCGGTCTGAGGCCCCTCCTTGCTTTGTGCAATGGGCTATGTAGGCAGCACTTCGGAGACATGGGGTCTCCCAAGGTTAGCTCGACCATCCCCTACCATAACCTATCATGTGTTGTAAATATAAATATTTTTTGTATTCCTCTTTATCCTTTTTTCAAAACACAAAAGTCAAAACACAAACATTCTTATTATTATCATAACTCAAATCAACATACATATTCAGTTTTATTTAGATGTTAAACAAATACATCTTCTCTATCATCGACACACAGGTCGGCATCCTTATTTATTCTTATACCTCGATAACATTTACTTAGACCCTCACGCCTCATCCCGAACCAGGTGATGATCGTGATCGTCGACGCCTCTCGCCGGGCTCTCTCGTCCTCAAAGGTACCACGGCTTATCGTGGTACCGCCCACTATGCCGCCTCTCGTCTCCTCCTCGTAATGCACCCACCGGCTGTGGCTGCACCACCCTAGGATCTCTGGCTACGCGAGGTCTCCGCTCTATGTGCCGCATATGGCTGATAGTCAGCCCTGGTACCATCAAGAACATCCTGATAATACGGAGCCTCCGCTCTCGCCTCCATATAGCGGGCCCATGCCACCATCGCTGCTGGGGCTGGTCCCCCGATTCCTAATAATAGTGCCCCATGTGCTAGTGCCACTGGTGGTGCTTGTGGCTACACCGGTGGTGGTGCTTTGGTACACTGTGCTGTGTTGCAGTGCACTCGTGGTGGTACTGTACTGTGGTGGTACATGTGGTGCTACTCAGTACACTGTGCTCAAGCTAATTGCCCTTGTAAGACACCTATCTGTGCCTGTGCGGCGGCCAGCTGCCCCTCGTAATAACCTATACCTACCCTCTGAGCTGGTCCCTCTCGCTCTAATAGCCGCCGCAGTCTGCGGATGTGCGGGCTATGCTCTCTCGCGGCTCTCTCCCCCTACCACCATACCAAAATGATCCATGCACCCGGCGTCATCCATCAGTAGCGTCTACTGTCGCTCGGCTACCCAATCTGGGTCCATAGGCGGTGGAGCCTCTACATCATCCCTCCGAGTGCGAGGAAGGGAGGTGGCTCATCCTGTCGTAGCCCAGCTCTCATCGCATTCTCTCTCAGTGGGAATCCGCTCATGCTCCCCTGGCCTCCGTCCCGCTATCCAGAATGTATACTGGACCCACTGCAACTGTGATCGGGCTCCTCCGCGGGGGTGATGACCTCTATAAGGTCTCCATATAATGTCTAACGCTGTCAAGCCCTCTAATACATGCCGGTAATATGCTATATCTCGTCCAGCGAGAACTACTCGTGGCTGGCCCACGACCCCCAACCACCTCTGAAAGCCATATCTCAGATCACTGTGGCCCTCGCCTTTGGGCAGCCCTATTGGTCTAATGCATATGATATGCTCATATGCCCAACAAAGCAAGCAAAAACGTAGAGTAAATCCTGAATGCCTCATCCAGCGATAGCCCCACGCTCTCAGATAAGCGCACTGTATACTGTGCCCAAGATAAGATGTATGCTCCTCGACCATCTCATGTAAGACCCCCATCAATGCACGTGGAAAGTGGCCTCCCTCGAGTCCGGAGGGCGAAGCGAGTGTGATCCTAATCATCATCAACACGGCCAGCCATGTCTCTGCGGCAATGGGCACGGCACGACATATCCCCATACGCGATGCTCGCGCTGTGATACGTCAGAAGCACAAACCGTGCATCCCGAATACGTGTAGGATGCTTTGCCCATGGCAGTTTCTACGCCCACCAAAGACTTCCTCTCCATCAATCAATAATCTAAGGATGCGATACACATCCTCCAATGTAATGGTCATCTCTCCAGTTGGGAGATGGAACACATTAGTCGCCGGATCCCATCTCTCGATGAGGGCGACCATCAAACTGTGATCCCTATCGATCACCCTGTACCGCTGCTTGACTCATTTGAGTCCCACCTCACGCATAATACCCCACCGCAGTCTTTGTGGACACGTGTGGCCGCATCCGTCTCAACAAATGGGGGCATCTGTCCCCACATCGTGAGGCTGACGTGCCTGCAAAACCAACTCACTACATTAGCCCTACCCTTTCAAACAACAACTACTTTAACCTTCTATACCCCCTTTTACCCACCCGACCACAACCCGACTCTATAACACACACCTACACTCACCTATTTTACCCTAAAAACTTTACGATATCCCCTTGCCTTATCTCGCACCCTACCAATCACTCAGCTCTATTCTCACCATTTACCTATGCCCCTACCAATTTAACACCTCCCCATTCATGCCCAACACCTAATCTATCCGAACCGCACCAACCACACAATCACCCCATTTTTCCCCCCCACTCACCAATCACCCTTCCTATTAACCTCTACCCCTTCCCTCTTCACCCCCACAAACACAACACCCAAACCACTAATACCTAAACACCCAAAACCACAGCCCCAACAACCACCAAACACCCCAAACCATAGCAAAACCAACCAACAAAATAAATATTATTAAGTAGGGACCGGTACCGGTCACCCATGACCGCCACCGGTCCCCTCTCCACCGACGCCGGTCGACGTACGACCGACACCGGTCACCTACTAACTCACCCTGGGCCGAAAATTTCTTGACCGATGTCGGTCGCTTAGTGACCGGCATCGGTCACTGAAAAATACCCGAGCCGAACCCGACGCGGCTACCCCATTCAATTTTTTTCCTATTTCTCCCTATATACCCACCCAAACACCCTAAAAACCTACCCACCCTGCCGCCTTGGCCTATTTCACCTATCTACCCTCTCCTTTTTTCAAATAATTTCCATTTATTAACTATTTTCTAAAAACCTTACATCCCTACCCAAAACCCAAATCCAGCTTAACACAATCAAATTCACATAATGAAGGGTTTCGAACCTACCGGTACGACGACACGTCGTCGTGGTGGAATGGGTGGTGGTGGTCCAGCTGGTCCAGCACCTCCTGCTCCTCCTGGCTATGCCATAGCTCCACCTCTCCTCTGCTGGGTCCTCCACCAATCAACTGTTGCCTCCTACTCACTCGGGCCCACTAACCACTCACTTCTCCACTCCAATAGCGCCACCTCAACCAACAAATGCTCCAATCTCAACAATACACCTCAGACAACTCAAATTGGGTTTCAAATTGACAATATGACAATGACCGGCCGTATTTTTTTTTTTTATAGGTTTTCGACTATAACCGATACCGGTTATATTGTGCCCTAAGGAACCGGTATCGGTCACCTAACCGATATCGGTCATGGACAATCGATATCGGTTTTATCCCACCTCTTCCCCAATTTCTGCCCTTATTTACTAATCGTCCTTTCTCACAACATCGCCTATATCCACCTTGGCTGAAAACCCTTTGTTAACTTCCTTGGCACGATCCAAGGCCGTAACCCACCATTTGGTTTGACCCAAGGACCGTAACCCACCATTTGGCCCGACCCAAGGCCATAACCAACCAATTTGGCCCGACCCAAGGCCGTCACCTACCATTTGGCCCGACCTAAGGCCATAACCCACCATTTGGTTTGACCCAAGGACCGTAACCCACCATTTGGCCCGACCCAAGACCGCACCCAACCATTTGGCCCGACCTAAGGCCGCACCAATTAAATACCTCACCCAACATCAACACAATACACTTTTATCCACCCATCATGTCACTTTTTGTTCAATCAAGCTCACCTGTTCGTGTTTTAGCATGATTAGGGTCCTTGACTTGATCAGTCGACCAACTTTGCCTAGACCAAGACCGTGACGTTTATCTCAACCAAACCAACCATTTGGTATTGCTGAACATGCCTAAACGTTCCTGTACCTTACCCGTTATATCCCCTGGAGCTACTTCCTATGCCTTGGATACCAGGATTATATCACCCTTGTTTGGATAAACTATCGACCTTTGCCTATGAATTGCTTGTTTGCTCTTCAAATCATGTACCTCGTCACACTCTCGCATTTCAACATGTGCGTCTCTTTCTTGGACCTACCCCACCATCTTACCATCATATAAACACCAGCACCCTTTATCAACCCTATCCCCGATTTCACGCCTCAATCTGTGATAGATTTGAGGGGGATTACCTATACCCTTAACAGGGGTAACCACTTCTTATTATTGTCCGTGCAGCTTTAACAAAGACAAGCTACACGACAACAAGGGGCTAATGTAGACACCAAATTTGTGTCTTACGACCCCCTGTGCCCCGCATCTCATTTCGCAACCTAACCTCATCACCTAAACCTTACATAATTATTTATTAATTACCTTATAATTAATAAATCCACATCGCCATACCTGCCACCTCATCATAACCTAGTCTTAACCCTAAACTAACCTAATTAAGACCTATAACTTGGTCCACATCCACACCCATGACTAATTACTCCTCACCCACACCTAAAACCAACCTCATAATGACTTGACCAAGCCCACAACTAATCCCTCGGGAGAAAAGGAGGGAAAGCTGGCTATTTTACCAAAAATAGCCCGCTTTGACGTGACCGACATCGGTTCCTACTCGACCGCCGTCGGTTGTGTAACCGCCATCGGTTCCCTGTAAATGACCACCTCCAACCAAAAACAAAGGATCAGATTTTCATTTGATCAAAAGGAGGAGAAATCATTGAAAGGATCGGGATTTGCTTGGCCGAGCAGAGACAAGTGAAGAAACAAGAAGAGTTTGCAGAGAAGGACATCAAGCCCAAGACTACAACTGCACAACCAGAGCCCTGTGATACTCAGCTGATCATCGTGAGGGAAGATATCTCATCTTCTGATCGTCAGGACGTCCTATCTAAGTTCTACCTTTGTCATCACAGTTCTTGGACCTGCCTTCTCGTCAATAACCAGTAAGTAGTATCTTGTATGTTGTCTTTGATAACATTTCTTAGACTTTTGAATCACAACCGTCATAAATCTATTCCCAGATCTACTACCCAGCAACACATTACATCTAACTATCATTCCTCTATCCTCTCATCACCCCGTTACCTAATCCCACTCATTTATTAGCCTTACAAACAACACAACCACCCTACAACCGACCCTCACCAAAAGTCCCTAAAACATAGCCCCTACCGATATCGGTTAGCAGAAACTGGTATCGGTTATCGTGACTCAAAACCAAAACCAGCCTTTCCTCTACTTGTTTCAACGAGGTTATTTAATTGTTATTTTACAATATTTTGTGTTAATTCATACTAGCAGGGGAACTGACCACCTTCGAAAGGAAGTTTTGTATTTCCTGGGCCCGAGGCAGTTCCCTCATTTATTGTCTAATCAAAATCTTGTGGTCTTGTATTCTTATTTGCAGGTAGTCCTTCCAAGATAAAAAGGAGTTCTTCGCAATCAACTTGATCTCTCTCTATGGTACGCGCACACCATCTCGACATTCAATAGGTATTCCTCCTAGCCCTAACCCTTATCTGTTTCTAAAAGGAATGAAAGGATAGAAGCAACTCTATTCCCAAAAGCTGAAACATTCCGCGTGAAATAGATACCTAATGATCTCTTTCTCCATGTAGATGATCCACCCCTTTTCATTTTAGTTCAAATTGGCCACACTTTGCAGCTTGAAATTGCTCTTATCGTGAAGGATCCGACACATGTGTCACATCATTAGTCTTCATCAATACTCTTGGTTATTCCCCTACACCAAGTTGACAACATCATCACGGACACCCTACGATCCTTTTCCCTCATGGATATCTATATGTAATACTTTAACTACATACTATTTTATTCTTTGGCTTGAGCTCTCACCTTTTCTTGCGCTCCCAACCCCATTTTGGGTTTTAGCACATTTCTTTATATCTCAATGAGCATTCTCATCAAGGCTTATGGCCATGTTTAGATCTACTCCTTTTCTCCTTGGCACCTCCTACCATTGGAGTGTTGCGGTCTTGATGAGCATCCTCGTCTTGACCGATGGACTTAGATATATTATTCCTTTCACTTTGGATCCTCCTACTATTGGAGTTCCACGGTCTCAATTTTGCCTATTTCAGTTCTCACATACGCCCCATTTTTTCCTATTGGATTGCTGTGGTATTATGCATATCCTCACTTAGGCCTATGGCCTTGCTTGGATTTATTTACTTGATAGTGCCTTGATGTCCTAACGTTGGATGTCTTGGCCTTTTTCTACCCCTTGGCTTATTCACATCACATGGGTTGGGCTATCTTACCGATTCTCCCTCCCACCGCTTTTTACCTATCTAATGACATTATCTAAGGTCACGTCTTCAAATAACCAACAAATTCTCAATTCCTTAAAAAAATTTCATGCATGAAGGAGATCAATAGTTTTAGTACTCATCTACCATCTCTCGAAATTTATTCTCAAATTCATCACTTCATCAAAATTTTCTTTATCTTTCACACTAATGACACCATCCAAATTTGGCTTTGTATGCCCTAGTATTTCCCCTGGATCACTGTGGTATTATGCACATCCCTGTTTAGGCTCATGGCTTTGTTTGGATTTATATTTCTATCTAAAACCTTTCTCTTTATAGCATCTACCTTATGTTTTTTTATGATCTTCAAAGGTTTTCTATCTTCCCTTTAGACTAATCATCCATCTTATCTTTAATACACCTTTGGGTTTACAACAGTTCTCTTTTTAGCTTTTACCATATGGTTTTTTGCACCTTTTATCATTGTTACCCGTTGCTTAGCTATGACACTATGACACCATACCACTACTATAACATCTCAATACTATGATATGAAATCCCTCCCATGGGCTCCAAGCTAGGTGATTTATTTCTTATTTTATTGATCATCCTCATGTGTTTCATTTAAATTTGGCTTCTTTAAGGTTCTTGTAGCATTGATTGCACCCGCACATGGTAGGATGAGTGACATTGTCATATACGCATTGGTGGTTATATTTCATTTCAGCTAGTACTTTCATAATTTTATTATCTACTTTTGGTAGTGGTGTTATAAACTGTTTCTTTCCATTTACCACCCCATGTTTCGTTATTGCAACGTATGCAGTGATCAACGAATGGGGCATATGTATACACATAAATTTTCAATTTTCATCTTTCATACTGTTACTAATAATTTCCTTTGTCTAAAAATGAAAGAAATGAGGACGTTAGAGAGTGCTATTGTTTTTCCCTTCTCCCCCTACAATTAGGTTGGCAGTGCCTCCTCCCTCCCTTTAGTCTAGGAAGTTCTTGTGGATCCCACTTTGTTATCCTCTCGCATGTGAAACTAATCTTGGTTCAAAGGATGCCCAGATCAATAATGTCAAAGAATATTTACTCAAAGATGTCATTACTAAATTCACTAACTGTTGGTTATTGACTTTTGACATTCACTGTACAAACATCAATGGGGGAGTGGTCTCGCATATTCACTTCCTAACTAAAGGCTTCTTCTTTTTCCTCTTCGAAGTGAAGCTCAATAATTGGAAACCCTTTAACCTCGCAATGAATATCTTCTCAACTCTATTATATTTCTTCACCCTTGTACACCTAAATTTAATCCCACTAATTCTGCATCGAAGAAAACTTGGTTTGGATTCATTTATACTCCATCCCAGTGGAATATTGGAGTCCTCATCATCTTATAAAGATTTGCAGCTTCTTCTTGCGAGTCTCACACATCAACCCTAAAATACTTGATGGAAATATCTCCACCTTTACCGTAGTTTGTATTTTTGTTTATGTTAATACCCCTATTCCCGTGTTATCAAGATTTCCTCTCCTCTCGATGTGTGATCTTAGCTTGTCGAGGTGGAGAAATGCATTTTCAGTGTGTTTCCTCTGTAAATATATGGGACAAAAAAATGAATATCTCACTAAAAATTCCACTCATAAGGAAAAATAGATTCCTAAACCTCAAACCCTTAACCTCTATGTGTCGCCTTCTTCTCCCGTCATCCCGGCTTCATTTTCTCCTCCTCTCATTCTCAACTAACCCCTCTTGACCTTTCTATCCCTTCCCTCACTCCACACACCCTCATAACATATTCTAAGTAGATAGAGACAAACTCTAAACTCTTTTTAACCTTCTTCAAGAAGGTATGGATGCAGTTACAAAGGCTCTATTGAAGATCTCAACATATGGGTTATGGAGAAAGAAAAATTCATCTAGATCACATTCTCTATGATGAAGGAATATCTCAAGGGGATAAAGAAGAGCCCCCTCTCTCCTCATTTTGATTCCTTCATCTTGTCTCTCTATTTCCTTCTTGGGAAAATCTCCACTTGTGGTTCCTCGAGAAAACTTGGCACAAGATCATTCAAAGATCATTCTTGCATCAAGCTTGTAAACATGTAAAAAAACAATTATAATTTCCTTTTTCAAAAATAAGTGCTAGGAAGTTTCCAACCTCCCGACCTCCTCATGAAGATCATTTCTTGGAATGAAATGGGTTCTAATGCCTTTGAAAACAATGATTATTCAAGCGTTGTATTTTGGAGTAAGAAGGAGATATTTTCCCGATTCAAGAAATGAAAAATGCTAAGTTCTGAAGTGGAATCTCAATGGTTCAAAAAATGGAAAGGATGGAAAGGGTTTTTCTCTTATTCTCATGGGGCATTTGGAGGATTGGGCATCCTATGGAAATCCTCCAAAGTTGGTTTAACTCTTCTCTACAAATATGCCAATTTGATATGGTGTAAAGTTCAAATCTTGCACTCTAACTTTTGTTTATTTCTATGTAATGTCTATGGTCCTCATTACATTCTTGATAAAAAAATATGCCTATGCGGGAACATCTATAAATAAATGCCCTATGTCCTTGAGTCTCTTATTTTAATAACAGGGATTTTAATGTTGTTCTATCGTATAAGGACAAGTCGGAGGCATTGTTAGAAATCACCAATCTAAGAGAGATTTTTTTAAATTTTGTGAATAGAGCTACCTTGTTTGATGTAGAACCAAAAATTAGTTGGTACACTTGTACCAATAGACATTTTGGTTTCATTAATATAGATGAGCACTTGGATCAAATCCTCTACAATGAATAATGGTTCCAACAGAACATCATTCTGAATTACTTTGTTCTTCCTATTTTGGGTTCTGATCACTTTCCCATTGCTTTGGACTTTGCAGTGGATATGGCTCCTAATAACTCTCCCTTTAAGTTCAAACTTATGTGGCTCAGGTATCCTAGTCTTTGTAATCTCTTTCTCAAATGGTGGTCCTCCTTTGAATTTCAAGGGACTAGATGTTTGTTCTCTCTCAAAATTTATTGTTGTTTAAAGGCAAGCTCAAGTCTTGGAATATTTTTCACTTAAAAACATCTTTGTAGAAAAATCTTGTGTGGAAGTAGAGATCGATCCCTTAATCTGGTCATTTTCTCCCGAGGCATAGATGAAAATGAATACCTCCTTAAAAATATTATCTTGTTGTAGACACAAAATCACGCACTTTGAGTCATTATTTAGTCTCGTCTCATACTACTATTCATATGGTTCTTAAGTGAAAAGAGTAATAATTAACCCATGTCTTTGGCCATTTTTACATTTCTTAATGTCATTTTTTTATCTTACACCTGCACTTGCGTAGTATGTATTGTCATTTTGTTTATTTTCTATTTATGAGTCATAGGGTGCTCACCAGACCAGGGCACCCAGGAACCCGAGTCCCCTGCAGGGCACCCCCCGATCCTCTTTGCACTTTACTCTCACCTTTTGGGCACTTTCTAGTCGTTTGAGCTTTCTATATTTTTTGTGGTCAGCCTTTTCGGGGTTAATTATGAAATTAGAACAAGAGAACCATATAAATATAAATTTATGTGATCATAATGAGGGACCAAGCACTAAACATCTACTATCACCATCTAAAGTTGCATCCATCAAATGTATCTAAAGCTACATTTACATCCATCTAGCTCCATCACAAGGAACATAAGGCTAGTTCATCTGCATCACACTTCATATGAGGGGAGTCTATTATTTCCATGCACACATTTACTATATTCTACATCTAGTTATTTTCTCGTTATTTCACAAAGTACAACTGATACAAGAGCAACATAGGGCACAATTTTCACATACACACACATAGCTAGAACTACATTAGGTCCGAGATGTAATGCGGTGCTAAGTTACAAGCCCACTATTGTGGCTACGATTTATAGTTTGAACCCTTCATACACATATTTTTTTTTTAGGGTTTTGATGCTTTGTCTGGGGTTTTACAGGTGATTCTTCCATCTCCTATTCATAGTGACATCTGGTGCATTTCAATGACATTAGTGTGATAGGAAGCGAACATAGGAGAACATCCAACGACACTTTAAAGGAGGTTTGCAGAGCTATTTCACAGATAGGAAGCCAAATTTCAGACCAGAGCACCCAGTGCCCATGTCCATCTTCTAGGTGCCCTGGCCACCCGGATAGCCTAGATCTACACTTTTTGGAGCTCTTGTGTGGTCATTTCCTCCTCCTATCCAACCAGATTGCCAACTGCGACATAGTCCTGAAACATCTTCAAGTCAACTAAGTATTTTCTTGACCCTTCTTAGACACTTAGGGTTTCATATTTTCTATTTTACTTTGTTTAGGTGTATTTTGGTATTTTTTACTTCATTTATTTAGTCATTTTACTACTCCTATAACATTATATTACACTAGAATATTTTCTATTTTAGTTAATCATTTTGGTGAACCCATACTCGATCTTCATGCTTTTAGGATCCTCATTCTTTGCTTATCATCCTATCATCTTGTCCTCATGAATATCTCTATCCATGCTTATTATTACGAATCATCCTGATTGTATTAATAGGCTCAAATCATATTTGACTACTACATATATTCCTCCTCACATATCACTGAATATTTATACCATAATTTTACTTCAGCCTTATCTCTTAATGAAGATCAAATCACTTTCACATTAGATGAACTACATTCTCAAGAAAGCATGACCCCCATTGTATATTCAGGTTTGTATTAACAATATTGGGGTCAAACGTGGCTTAGTTGAATATGGATTTGGCCTTGACATTTACAATGTCACCTTTTTACATCACTTAGGTCTTTCAGAAAGTTGATTGGCTCCTTCATCAGTTTCCATTCATGTCTTTAACAACATTCCCAAGCATGTCTTAGGAACTATTAGTTTGCATGTCACTATTAGTCCATGTATAATCACTATTACATGTCATGTCATTCCCAATAACCTTAATTGTAACATTCTTCTTGGGTGGCCATGGATCCATGCCTTGCATGTGGTTACCTTATATACACAACTTAAATTCCATTATCAAGGAGTTATTTATGATGTTTTGTTTGATCCATCACCTTTCACGTATTGTAATGCTATTGAAAAATCCAATGATACCCCTAGTTCTTCCGATATTACTCAAGAATTTTCTAAATATGGGTTAGGATATGAATACTTACGTCATTATGGTTTCTCCTATACTAACTCAGATAAAAAGAACTTGGAATAATAAAACTTTGGGATTTTCCCACGCAATCTAATAAATTTGGATTGGGATACCATCTACCACCCATCCCTCCTTCAAAATTTATACCGCCTTACACACCTCTTCACTTCCTCTCATCCATCCAAAATTCATTGGTGACAATGCTTCTACCATTTGGGATACTTTAGAAACTTTTTCTACCGATGATGATCTCTTAGAACACATGGGGGTTTATGATCAATTTCCTTCTTTTCACCATAAAAGATGTTATCCTCCTTTGCCTCAAAATACATCTTTCTTTGGAGATCCTGACGCACCTACCAATGACACTGATTCTCCTGACACTATTCCTATAGACCCATACATCGAAGATCACTCCACCCTACTTAATGAAGAAACCATAAATATAACATGGGAACATCTTTGAACCCACACATTATTTTGCTAGCTTCCTCTCTCTCATGCCTAGTGAACAAAAAAACATCAAGCAAGTATCACATTAATTCTTTGACATTTTTGCATGGGACTACAGTTATATGCTAGGTATTGATGCATTTGTTACGATTCATAATATTGTGCTTAACCCCGATGCGAGCTAGTCCAACATAAAATATGCAAAATGTACACAAAGGTGACACTCTTAGTCAAGGAAGAAATTCAAAAGCTACTTGACGTTGGATTTATGTGGGGCATCAAATACCCCAAATGGATCTCTAATATTGTCCCAGTAATGAAACTAGATGGCCGTGTCTGTTGTTGCATCGAATTTCACTATTTAAATGAACCTTTTCCTAAGGATAGTTTTCCCCTACCTCACATTAACGCTATTGTTGAATCTACCGCCGGATATGATATACTCTCTTTCATGGATGGTTTTGCAGGCTATAATCAAATCAAAATCAACCCCTCTCGTAAAAAAAAGACTTATTTTATCACACCTAGGAACGCCTATTACATTATCACACCCTTTATCCTTAAGAATTTCGGGCTACTTATCAACAGGAAATGATGCATATATTCCATGATTATATTCACAAGATTATCGAAGACTACATTGATGACATTCTAGCTAAGTCCAGACATCATTCAACCCATGCACAAGATCTACGGACATTGTTTGAATGCTTATGTCAATACTTTTGTTAGGATAAAATATTATTATCCTAAATATTAATTATGCATAGTTCAGTTATTTAATTAATTTTATTAATTAAATAATAATTGTTATTTTGTTATATGGTTAATCAACCATATTTGTCTTTTATTTCATACTGTTATATTGTTGTGAACAATATATTTGTATCTATTCATTTGCTGCTTCCCGGATGTTATTGGAAGCTTATTCATTCTGGCATTTGGTTGCACCTGTGCAACTTATTCTCCCGTATGTATTTGGCTGTGCAATATCTATAAATATTGCAGCCCATTCTCTGTAATGGTTGATTGATTGAGATTAATAAAGTGATCAGGCTTCCGTCCCTGTTTTTCAATCATCATTTGGTACCAGAGCGAATTGAAGCTCCTGGCAAGGTTGGAGAAGGTTGCAGAAGAAGGAGAATTCGTGGAGAAGAAATCTGCACCAGAAGGAGAGCCAAAGCCGTCTTTCCTCTGCACTTCCCGTAACCCCCTGCAAAATCCACAACCTCTGTTCGGGCCTGTGGTGTTTGGAACGCAAATTTTTTTTTGCACTGGTGCACTCAGCACCAGGCAAAATTTGCAGCAGGTATTCAAAATTTTAAAAATAAAAATTATTACTTTTATCCCCATTTGGGGTTTTATCTCTAATATTAGAGATGTTTTTAGTCTCTGTTTTTTAATCCAACCTCTACATTTAGAGGTATATCTGGTTTTGGAGGATTGCTTGCCATATTTGGAGGCCATGTGAAGAAGGACTCCATATAGGTGCAGATCAGAGAAAGCAGTAGTTGAAGGAGGCGTGGAAACCCCTGCTGGACCTGAGAGTAGTCTTCCACGCACCTGCACAAAGAGACAATCAATAAAAAAAGAAGCAAATCATTCAAAAGAAATGGCATAGCAAAAGAAACAGTGGATGAGTATCAAAAAAGGTGACCAAATAAATACAGTGATCAAGATCCCACGCAGCCTGCTCCAAATCCACGCCAAAGCCTGCAAAAGAAGACAAAAACACAACGGCCAAAGCCTGAAAAAGACTCCAAGCGGCCTGCACACAAATGGTGGAAGAGTATTATTAAAAAAGCGGCCAAAACTCCACGCCAAAGCCTGCAATAGACACAGAAGTGACCTGCACACATGAAAGCAAAGAAAATCATTCAAAATCAATAAGAATAGGCGCCCAAAGCAAGAAAACAGCGGCTGTGGAAAACAAAAGGAAAGGGGGGCGGCCATACAAAGGCAAACAAAAAAAAAAGCAAAAGGAGGCGTTTTTTGATCCATTTTTCAAGAAAAACGAACCCTAAATCCGCCTTCACCAGCTTGTGCCACGTGGAGCCTCTACAAGTCATCTATTTTTAAAGAGGTGAGTCAAATCTGCTTTTATTTAAATACAAGTTTGTTCATTCCTACATCAAGCGCCCTTAAGTGGCCAAGTTGGATAGAGGGAAAGCCTTAGAAGTGGGAGGTGCATGGTTCAAATCCCACCCCCAACTTCACATTTTACATTTGGCGGAATTTTTGGCGGAACTACTAAATTTAGTAGATTTTTTGAATTTAGTTATAACTAACTAAATTTAGCAGAGAAATCCCTAATTTAGGGTAAATTTTTTTCTCCCATTCGGCCTGGTTTTTCATTTTGGACATTTTTTGCAAAAGGAGACCCATCTAAAAATTGCATTTTCAGCTATTTTTTTCAATTTTTAGCATTTTGGGTCGTATTGGGCTCAGGAGGCCACCAGGCCCGCGAAACTGAAATTTTTGCCTGCCATTCAAATTGTCCAGTTTTTTGAATGTAAATTGTATACTGCTACATATTGTACTAATTTGCGAGTTGCCATAATCAATCAACTCGCAAAACTTTGTAATACTCGAAAACTAGCGTAAAATTTGTAATAAAAAAATAGTAAAATTGGTTCTATAACACTCACGAGATCCTAGATCTCATTCGCAGCGTTCGGTATATACAGTGCCTCTGGGAAGCACTTACGGGTAAAGCCGTCATGACTACTACTACACTTAACACCTAATATAGCTGCAACAACGTCATCTGGGCATCGTCCCTATAAATCGATGGGGAGTAATAAGGTCACAGTGCACACACTATGAACCATCCCATCCGTCTGTGAACGATTGCATGACATAAATCCGACTGAGAAATTATCCAAGTATATAGCAAAGTTACGCGCACGTATGAGGATATTTCTTTGAGCCGTGTCAATAATCGTCATAGACCCATCGATTTGTCTTGGTACCACGTATTGAATTCTTTCACGTACGTTAACGCCTCTTTCACGTACCGCCGGGTATATAGAAAGGGCGAGCTTCTTCCACGTACCGATGGGTATATCGGAAGGGCGTGTATATAGAAAGGTTCGGTATATCGGACTGATGGTATATAGATTGGGAGACCTTATACCTGGAGTGATAAGAGCCAAACCCTGTTAGTGATCTCTGCAAAATGGGCACCAATGCCCCCAAATTTTTTCTTCCGGATTCACAATTGCTCAGAGGAAGCAACTATGCTGCATGGAAGACAAAAATAAAGACACAACTTGAGTTTGAAGAAATCTAGCCTATTGTGAATGGTACTCTAACCAGATCAACAACTGATACAACACAACAACGACAATTTGATAGAGTAGATCAAAGGCAAACTCATCATCTTGTTTGAGTGTCCGATGATGTACAAGCCCACATTCGAGATGCCACATCAGCAAAAGAAGTGTGGGATAAATTAGAGCACAATATATGAGGCCAAGAACAAGAATGTCATACTAAATTTGTAGAGTCAATTACATACATTGAAGTTCAAGCGAATGAGAAAATTGAAGCTTTCCTAAGAAGAGTTGCAGAGTTGAGGGCTTCACTTCTAGCCCTGGAGAAGAGGTCAAGATGAATCTCTCATTCCCATTGTTCTCGAGAGCTCTCCTTCTTCTTACAAATTTTTGTCACAACTCTAAACTTGTCAGATACGACAATTAGTTTTGACAAGCTAGTAAACCTACTGCAACAAGAGGAAGCAATGCACAATAAGGATGATGAAGAGGAGCAGGCATTGTCTTCACATCAAAAATGGAAAGGAAAAGGTAAAGGAAAACCTAAATCCTATCAGAAGTCCCAACATCAGAATCAGTATCATGGGGACAATCAACAGAAGAAGCAATGTCCAATTTGCAAAAGAGGACATGACTTACAAGATTGTTGGTATAACACTTATAAGAAAGGTTCATCAAGCAACTTTGGACCACAACAACAACAATCTTACAAGGGACATTCTAACAACTATCATGGGTAGAAAAAGGGGAACTGGAAAAGAAGACCCCACTAGCAAGGTAATATTGCTGAGCAACAAGAACAGTCAGACAATGAAGACTTCTTGTTCACTGCTCGATCAAGTGAACCATCCACATCATCTAGTGATGTCGGTATGTTGATTCAGAGCCACTCGACACATGACCGCCATAGAGACTGGTTTATTTCAATGAGGGACACGCCATCGAAAATCATGTTTCGTTGGGAGATGATTCTTCATATACAGCCAAGGGATTGGGAAACATTTCTCTACCCCTTGGTTCACGCAAATGCAGACTATCAGATGTTCTATATGTCCCTGGGTTGACAAAGAATCTTCTTTCGGTCAGTCAACTCCTAGATCACAACATGAAAATTGACTTTGATAGTCAATCCGGCAAGAAAATGTGTTTGATTCGAGATAAATCCAGGAGGCTCAAAATAATTGCAAAAGCCTCAAATGTGGGATGAATGTTTCAACTTGATTTCATTCACAAAAAGATCAAGCACTTATAGCTAAAAACTCCACCTCAAAGACAATTGTGGCATCGAGATTTGGTCATGTAAGTTTCAAATATCTCAAACACTTCGCCAGTGTAATATGGTACATGGGCTACCATCTCTTTAGAAGGATACAGACAAGTGTCCTCACTACCTAGCAGGAAAACAACACAGAGTTTCATTCCAAAGAGTACTTTTCAAGCTCATGGTAAACTTGACCTGGTTCATACCGATCTTTGTGGTCCGATGCAGCCAAGTCATTCTGGGTTCCAGTACTTCATGCTTTGTGTTGATGACTATTCACGAAAAATGTGGATTTTTTGTCTTCGCAAGAAAAGTGAAGCCTTTGAAACATTCAAAAAGTTCAAAGTTGCAGTTGAGAAAGAAACTGGTCATCACATCAGAACTCTCCACTCAAATCGAGGGGGGGAATTCACCAGTGATGAGTTCAGAGACTACCTACAAACTCACAAGATTCGTCGACAAATGCCTCCTCCACACACACCGCAGAAAAATGGTGTTGTTGAGAGAAGAAATCATACTATCATGGAAATGGTGCGATGCATGATCGATGATTCTCGAACTTACAAAGACATTTTGGGAAAAAAAAGAAAACAACAGTGTATTTGTTAAATAGAGTGCCCCATAATGCTCTTGATGGAATTACACCACAAGAAGCATGGTCAAAAAGGAAACCATCCATTTCACACCTCGTAGTATTCGGGCAAAGCAAGCATGCACATACCCAAACAGTAATGTAAAGAAATTGGACATGAAGTCACAAAATCTCATCTTCATTGGATACAGTGAAGAGACTCTTGGGTATAGATTGATGGATCCTAAGACCAGAAAAGTCTACACAAGCAGAGATGTTGAGTTTTTCGAGAAGAAGGAAGCAGAGACTCCTCCTCAC
Organism: Taxus wallichiana var. yunnanensis; assembly: GCA_018340775.1. Lineage (NCBI taxonomy): Eukaryota > Viridiplantae > Streptophyta > Pinopsida > Cupressales > Taxaceae > Taxus > Taxus wallichiana. The sequence continues at coordinate 665,690,908 of CM031244.1, read as the reverse complement.
TCGCAAGATGTATATTTTTCACCTATTGTAAAAATTGAAGCTAATGTTCCCTCAGAATATGAAAGTGATGATGGGGATGATGGTGTTGATCAAGATAGAACCACAACCCATGGGAACAGTTCAACGTATGCCTAAATGGTGTACAAGTACATTACGAGATGCAAGATTGGATGCTCCACCGGATACATCCACCCCTGGACCACGGACTCATAGTAAAGCAAGAGAAGAAGTTAACTTTGCTTTGATGAGTAGAGTTATCAATCGATGAGCCCTCTACGGTCAGAAGCCCTACAATCAAAAGCTTGGAAAGATGCCATGGATTCTGAATATCAATCAGTGATGAAGAATAACACTTGGCAGCTTGTTGATCTTCCACCAGGGAAGAAACCAATTGGATGCAGATGGATATTCAAAACTAAGTACAAAGCAAATGGGACAAAGGAAAAGTGCAAAGCAAGACTTGTAGCAAGAAAGGGTTACACACAAAAAGAAGGCATTGACTATGAGGAGACATTTTCTCCCACAAATAAAGATCAAAATGATCAGGATGATCTTTGCTCTAGCTGCACAGTTTGGATGGAAAGTTCACCAAATGGACGTAAAAAGTGCCTTCCTGAATGGAGATTTACAAGAAGAAGTCTACATGACTCAACTTGAGGGATATGTTGTACCGGTCAAGAAGAAAAGGTATGCAGACTTAGGAAATCTCTCGTATGGTCTCAAACAGCACCCCGGCATGGTACATCAAGATTGATGAGCATCTCATACAACATGGATTCGTTAGAAATCCATACGATCCCAATCTCTACCTCAAAAGCAAGGGGGGGAGATGGTGATTGTTGTAGTTTATGTCGATGATCTAGTCATCACTGGTAGTTCAATGAAGATGATCGATGAAACGAAGAAAGATCTTAATCGATCATTCGAACATGACAGATCTCGGGCTTATGCACTCACCGTCTTGGACTAGAAGTATGGCAGAAAGAGAATCACATTTTGTTTCTCGATTAAATATACCAAGACAATGCTCGAGAAGTTTAGGATGATGGATTGCACACCAATTGCTACACCTATGGAGAACAGTTTATAGTTATCTTGTTCGAGATCCATCTCCCGAGGTAAGTGCCACTCTCATCGTGAGTTGATTGGGAGTCTCATTTACATGACCTACACTAGACCATATATCAACTTTGCAGTGAGCTATCTATCCAGGTTCATGCAGGAACCCAAAGTTTGTCATTGGAAAGCAATAAAGCGCATTTTGAGATATCTCAAAGGATCAATGGATCTTGGTCTAGAATACAAGAAGAATGAAAACTTCTTCTTGACTGGATATTCAAATTTAGATCATGCAAGAAACATTGATGATAGAAAATCCACTTCTGGATTTGTATTCTTTATGGGATCTAGACCAATATCATGGGGAAGTAAGAAACAACACTTTGTTTCTCGCTCTTCCATAGAAGCCGAGTATCGTTCTGCAGGAGAAGCTGTCTGTGAAGTGATTTGGCTACGTTGCATACTGGAAGGACTTGGAATACCACAGGACAAACCGACTACCATGTATGTAGACAATGAAGGTGTTCTCAAACTTGTTCGCAATCTAGTTTTTCACGAGAGAACAAAGCACATTGAGGTTCAGGTTCATTTCATACGCGAACATGTGTTGAAGCACAACATCTAGCTTCAATTTTGTCCAACTGCTGAACAACGAGCATATATTTTCACAAAGTCACTTACACGTGACAAGTTCGAGTTGTTTAGAGTTCTCTCCTCATCCTTCGAGACAATGCACAATTAAGGGGGAATGTTAGGATAAATTAATTATGCATTATATGATTTATTATTTATTTTATTTTATTATTTAAATAATCATATTATATTTATATTATAAACCATAATATAATTGTAAGTTTTTATATGGTTTTAAACCATATTTGTCTTTTTTCATTCACTGGGATAATTGTTACAATTATTATAACATTTATATGCTTCCCGGATGTATATCGGAAGCTTATTCATTCTATGGCATTTGGTTTTACCTCGTGCAACATATTTGTTTGTATTTGGTTGTCAATATGTATAAATATTGCAAGGTATTCTTTTGTAATGGTTAATCAATTTCACATTAATAAAATATACAAAGCTTCTATCCTTGTTTGTGAAATTACATGTTCCTTAAATCCCAATAATGTATAATCGATGAAAATATAGATAATAGATTATTAAAGGTAAAATTGAGCTTCATAAAAATGTAATTTGAACTACATTCTCAATGTCCAAAAGTTTATATATGTATGGGTGATTCTAGTAAATTAAAACTACAAATATTACATTCACATTATATGTATTGTAAAGTTTAGAACATTTTCTCACAAATCATGAAAATATGATACCAAATTTGTATGTGATGAGTTAATGTGATTTGAGGATATAAAACATATCTCCTAAAAATAAATTCCTCAAATGGCGTCCGTTAGGCAAATAGACTAACCTTTCTGTTGTAAATTTCTACCATGTTTCCTACCTTGGCTCAACATGATGATTCTCAACGAAGCATTTACTACATTAGTCAAACATTTATTTCCTATGAATGTAACAATAGTTACATCGAAAAAAATATATATGGTCTTTGTTTATTGGAAAAATTATGCCATTATCTTCTTAACAATTACATATCATCACCAAAATAGACCCCTTACAATACCTCTTGGCCGTTCTATCGAGATGTCTATCGTGTTTATTATGCTCCTTACCGAATTTGATTTCAAATTCAAACCACAAAAAGAAATCAAAGGACAAGCTATAATTAATAAATTAGTTGTGACATTTAATGCTTCACCTATCTCATAAATTCCTTTTTAATAATTTTAGCATTTATAGTGTTTTAACCACAATCACATGGACATTTTTTTTATGGCTCATCAAAACATATTTTCTCATTACTACATTTTAGTATTCATAGTTCACTCCAAACTAGGGTGACCTACTACCCTTTGCATATCGATTGGGATTTTCATGTACAAACAACATTGATGAGTATGAGGCCCTCATCCACGGCCTTCTCACCGCTCAGAAACTACTCATTTGTAAGTTATGCATTCATGGTGATTCCCAACTCTTCATAAAATAGGTAAATGATACATATAACACAAAAAATAGGAACACTTAATCCCATTTGCTACACTATTTCAAATATCTTTTATGCAACATATGAGTCTTAGACTATCACCACCATTCCTCATAAATCTTATTGTCAATGGGACACTATAACTAGTGTGGAATCACTCATCCCACAAGATAATTATAAATGAGCAAGCCACATTCATCATATGACATTTTCATGACATCATTATATCTTTATGCACTCTTTAGCTTGTGCCAAAATATCCAATCAAGACAACTTTGAATGGTTCACATCCATTTACAATTACTTATATAAATGCACCATCTATGATAACCTTTCACCTTATGAAACACATTGCTTGTGACGTGAGGCTACTCATTATGTCATCATTGAACTGAATTGTTTAAACGATCATCAAAAATCGACTTTATGTTTCTTAGACTGATCAAAATAAATTCCCATGCTGTATGTTTCTCACAAATACATGAGAGCATGTGTGGTGGGAATTTTTCTAGAAAAGGCTATGGACCAAAATATTTTGTGCTAAGGATATTATTGGCCTACAATGGAACAAGATTACCTTGAATATGCCACTCGTTGTGAGAAATTTCAAAAAACATGTAACCTCCATCACACCATCAATGACCTCCAACCCATTGTGTGTCTTTCCTTTTCTCCTTAAGTGGTGACTATGACCTAGCCTTTTTAAAATCAATGAATAAGGCACTTTCCCTCCAAAGGACACAAATACATTATTACTACTACCGATTTTTACTTTGTTGTGATGGTTTGAGGCATCTCCTCCGCATAAAATATGTAATAAAGTTGCAACAAGACATTTGTGGTTTTCTTACCACCCATATCATAACACGCTTTGGTGGGCCTTCCACCATAATCATTCATAATGGATCTTCCTTAAAAATAAGGACGTTAAAATGTTTTGTGCCAACTTTAAAATCAAAAAATCATTTTCCACCCCTTACTATCCATAAGGCAATGGCCAAGTTGAAGCCACCAACAAAACAATCAAAAAAACTACAAAAATTGATGTAACTAATAATCATTCAATTTGAATGGTCATCATTCTACACTCTCTAGGCATATTGTACCAGTGTTTGCACACCTACTAATGTTATTTTATTTTCCTTGGTTTATTGATTGGTAGCCATCATCCTCCTTGAACTTGAGATACACTCATTGTGAGTTTCACTCAAAGGCATCCTTAAGGATAATGAATATCGATAAAACTCTTCTATTGAGCTAGAAATGTTGGATTCACGTTGCATTCTTTTCAAGAACTTGAACACCTTTGTACATATAAATCTCACATGTGATGCACACATATAATCAAAAATCCATTCTCGAGAGCACCCATTCTACCTTTGGGAGATTTGGTGTACACTGACGCCCTAGTCTTAAAATAAAACCGAAAAAAGGACAAATGTAGACATTCTCTTAAAGGTAAATTTAAACCAAATTGGATTGGTCATTGAGATCAAGCATTTAAAGGGTTGGAGTTTATCTCACCACCCTTTTGGAAAGCCATTGAAAACCCCACTAATGTAATACATCTCAAAAAATAATACACCTAAAATAACGCTCACTACCTCGATGATACACTCTTATGCTCTTCACACTTGACCATTTAAACATCTTGATTTGGGGACCCCAAAAGTGCGAAATAAGTATTACACATCTCACTTACATACATAGTACACATTTTTACACATCACATGGTTATCTCTCATCATCACATATACTATACACATCTCTTAGTATGTAAAGCACTCATACCACTCGATGGTTCTAGTCTCGTGGTTTCTTAGTGGACTAAAACCTTGAGGGTATACAACACAAATGGACCACATCAAACTCATGTGTTCTTCATTAAATATTATTTTTCTCATGTGAAATTCCTAGGATTAGTGATATATGCTTTACATATAGTTTCACCTTTCTAGCACCATCTCATAATCATTTACATCATCACATTCTTGCCTTCTTTAGATGGTATACGCTTTAGGATAAATCATCACTCCTTTCTACTCATCTTGTCATGAAGATGATTAGGCTATAGAGTCACATATGGTGTAGAATTTCCATCTGTCAAAGGTATCATGACCCTTTCCTCCTTGTTCTCAAAGATGATATACCCCTTTATTGAATCTCAAGTTATCATTATTCACATAACACCAAGGGTGTCCAAGTAGGCTAGAAAATTGTTTGCTTCTCGCAAGTGCTAATACCTCAAAATCCCTAGTGAACTTGGCCCCTTGTATGGTTATAGATGCATCTTTCAAAACTCCCTATGGGAGTGGCATTAGTCCAGTTTGACATAAACAACACATTAGATGATGGCTGTAATGGAGGCCTCCCCATTTGTACCCATACATCTAATGTAAGAACATTTACTTCCGCACCTATATCGATCAATATGTTTCTCAACACCCACCCATCCATAACAACATTTAGAGTACTTTCCTTTCATAGTAATTGCTATCAAGGGAAGATTTACATGTAAGATCTACCATCTAGTCTCAAGACTTACACGTAGATTATTCCCTTTAACCAACTTCCTAATAGTGGGATAATATTCTCCATGGGCAAAATTCTGCACACACTCTCGCAATCATCGATATCATTTTGACCGCCTCTCGATGCTTTCTTCTACTCCTTTAAGTACTATATCTCACCCTAAATATTCCTTAGCACTTCCATGGTATCATGGTAAACCTCCTTCTGATGAGCAAGATCTCGGGTACCTCGCATACAAAACCTCCTCCTTGGTGATCGTAGGATTCAGTGCAATGCTTCTCTTACGTGCCACTTCAACACGTGCGTGTAGTAATCTTCACTATCAATGCCTCGGGTCCTTCCACTACTATCTTGGGCAATCCAATCGATCTTCTACCGCATGCTAGATTCTAACCATCCCGATGCATTTGTTTTCTTTCTTATGTTGCTTACTCGTATGCTCCCATAAGTCTAAGACTCTTAATAGCTATGGTTCTTCCCGCATAAAGAAATGCAATATTATGAGGACATTCACACCTATAGTGGTTAGGAGATCTGCATGTATAACATGTTCCATGAGGGAACCCACCTCTTCCTCCACTACGGCCTCATCCTCCATATCCACCATGATATCCATGTCCCCTTCCATGACCTCCTTCAAAATTCCCTCATTCCTGTCATTGTGCATTTGATTATGATCCCGATCATGGTGATCATTCTTACCCTTAGAATTATCTTTTACACTTGTTTGTCATACCCCAATGTCTATAACATCCTAGATCTGATCAATCAACCAACAATCCTTAGTATCATGGGTCATGGACCTGCAAATCTTGGAAAAGCAAGATACATTCTTCCTTATCAAGCACTGTAACAAAGGATAGTGACTAGCATCATGATTCAAATGAAAAATTTCAGATCTCAACAATCATGAGCGTGAGCATAAAATCTGCAGGGAAAATATCCTTGGTGTGACCTTCCACTTCACAATCTATACACCAAATTCCTGAGCGTGTTTCATGGGCTGAATTTACTGATAGCTTCTCTAACTACTTTTCCATAGCTATAATCTATGCCTCTAGAATGGACTAACGCCAGTGTCAATGCTCTAACTACCTTAACACGTAAATTTTCTTCCAGTGCTTTGCATGGATCAATGTATGTCTTATGTGACAATGCCCTTCTAAATGGTGTAATCAATCCTCCAACAAACCATTGTGCATGTTGGCTAGCGTGAATATCATAAGATAGCTTAGATATAAGTGTCTTAAAATGAGCATCATACTCATGTACACTCTCGCAGTGCATTTTCTTGATATCCTTGAGCGCACTTATACGCTTCGCTCAAACTTAGGAATATGGAACTCTTTCAAGAAAGCATCTTTTTATGCTGCATAATCCACGCAAGTTTGATTAGGGTCAAACTTCCTATACCAACTGTGTGCACATCCCTGTAATGTAGTAGCAAATTTAATTTCCTTTCACGCTCATCAACCATGATACCTTTAGCGTGCATAAGATTTCACATATATATGCACATGTTTGGCAACATCCTCTATACCTCTATACTCTGGAAGACAAAGAGACATCTCCATATAAATATTTTGTGGTTGTTGTAGACCTTGACCACCTGATCTAGAACCTCCTGTGTTCCCTTTGCCTCCAGAACCACCAGATCCATCAGAACTAGAACAACCTATACCTCCTGATCCTCCACTTGTAGCGGGAATAGGACCTATAGATGTACTCCCCTATGTTCCAACAAAGAGTACTATCTGGACCCCTATAGTCTCTAAGGTAGTTCCACTTCCAGTGATGAATCCAACATTCTGTGTGCTCACATTATGTGTATGATGCACCTAAGAATGTTCCTCCAAATATCATTGAAGTTGTCTATCCATCCATCGATGTACTTACTCCTTGACTTACTCCTACTCTCCTAATTCACAAGTTAGCTTGCTGGTTACTTGTCATACTAGATACTAGAAAACCAATCGCAAGGGCTAGGTCACCAGGTGGATTAAGATGTGTGCCCACAATCTAGGTAGTCTCTACTGGCACACTTCTATGTGAGGCCGAGGGGGGATCTCTATCATGTTTTCTAAGATGGGGGAGTTCCTGATGCTCTGGCTCCATGTCTTCTATGTGAGTCAAATCCTTCATGAGCCATCTCTCTCCTCAATGCCATACTTTCTACAATGGAATGCTACTTCTCTATCTCCCTCTCACATGCATCATTATACTTAAGCCGCCTTTCCTCTCTCTGCCTCTCTACCGCTAGGTCTGCCATCTTTCACCAAACATGTTCCTTCCCTTACGCATGGTGAAGTTTAGTTAGCCATCGGTTTACTCTCCAGTTCAAAGTTACCATCAAGATCTTGATCGATAGTATAATACCTCGCAAATATGCTCCTATTGATATCTTTGCAAAACTGGAATTCAACTACCTCTAGGCAAGAGTATGTTGAAATTGAATATTTGAGAATATAACTTTTTAGAACACCATGAAACCATGTATCCACAACGTGAGTCCAGATCAAATCAAAGATCATAAAGGGCCTGAAATTCTTCCTGTGTCTAGACAAGTGTGCGATACCTCCAATTCTGTTGAGATGCATAAGCAGTAAGCCACTCGTATAGTTCTACTGGAAAGATGGTGAAAAATATCTCATATAAGCTGTCATATAGATTTTGTTCTACCCAAGTGCGTGTGTTAAACTCAGATCCACCGCTTAACCACCATGTATATTCTTCCTCCGATCATGTATCCATTGCTTGGATTCATGCAAGGTTAGAATTTTCAGAAATCTTACGAGGTCCTCTATCCAACTATGACTGGATATCTTTAATTGGGTGAGAACAAGTTCTTCAAAATGTAAAATACAATTCACCATTTTTTGGGTTTGCTAGGGTTCTCACCTACCACCATAATGAGATAAATTAAATGCAACCTAGAGGTGGTTGGGGTAGATTTGGAATTCCTCTCTCTTTTCTCTCTCATTCTTCCTATAAATTGTAAAGAGGGGCTTCTTTCTAAAGGTTGGACATTCTTGTTTTGCCCTTCCCTTCTTCTCTTTGGTAGGTGAATTTGTGGAGTTCAAACCTCCCATCTAAAACTGTAATGCAACTTTGCCTCTTGGCATTTTGTAGTGTATTGTATCAATCTTTGGTAGATAATGCATGTCTGTGGATGATTCTCAACCCTCTCTGTGTTTATTTGCATCCTCTTGATCTTTCACTACAAATTTTGTTATCTGTGCATGATCTTGCATTGCATTTTAATGGTTTGTGTTTATTGGTAAGACAGGTGTTCTTCATTCCTCGGTGCATCACCTTTGTTAGTTTAGGTTTTATTTTATGCATCTTCTTACCCTGCCTCCTTAGAAAGTTAGTTTAGGTTTTTTAGTAAACCCTCTGCATTTCTACATGTGCATCTGAATAGAGGAATAGGAACCGGCCTTCATCCGGACAGCTTTTATGATTTCGCAAGGTCCCACACTTGGGAAAAGCTCCATGTTATGCAATCACACTGAGAGTCTCAACCCATTGAGTTGCGAGACATTCGAGTGCTTTGTGATTCACCATGAACAATTAGCAATCGTCTTCATCACGAACCATCCACGAACAATTGAAAAAGTGGTCTCGGTAATGGAACCAATGATGTAGCCTAGAATTTTCCATATAACACCCTAGTTGTGTTGGCACATCACTCAATCTTTACTGAGCGCTCATCCAAAGCGTGCAAAGGTATCAAGTCCCTCTTTAGGGTTGTTGTAGCAGGATGTTAGCATGATGAAGGAAGAAACATATAGATTCATAATTAATCTATCATTCTACAATGTATGTTACATTCATATCTATGAAAGAACAATATTTAAACAATAATCATGATTGAATCAATAACATGTACTACTTAATTCCACATAGGAATGACACTTAGGTTCAGCCAATATCTTCCATCTATTAATAAACACATAAGCTCCTTACAATAATGTTAATCTATACTAATGTGTGTATGGATCTGATACAATAATTCGATCTGTATTCATATATCTCTATACCTCCATACATCCATCACACTCATATATTACCACTATGTACCTCACATCATATATATAGGGTGGGGACTTTCCCTTCACCGCTTATCTATTCCAAAAATAGGTTGCATGCTATTAATAGCCACGTGCCGTTCACAGTCATAGCCACACATGCAAGTGTGCTATCTATAGACCTCTTACAATTAACTAAAGTGTTAATCCTATTCTTAGCTCATCTCCATGAAAAATGCTTCGATTCGATCCTCCAAAGATAGACAATGCATGACACGCATGTATCTGCATCGTTGGTGTGTTCCGCACACCATCTTCTAAAAATAGGTCATCATGCTCAAAATCAGATAAGACTGAATATTGAACTTTCCTTTCGTGCATGGGTCTTTCCCATCCCTCCACACCCTTTATCTTGGCCTTCTCTCTCGCGTGGACTCCTTGTGTGTTCTCTAACAAGTATTCTATGATCAACACACATGATACTAACCATGTAGGTACACCCCACACATTGGCATCTACACATGCTTCTACCCTACATTCACTCTAATCACTTTTTACACTTTTACATCTTTAGCCTCTACGTTCCATTTTTTTGTCATTCCACGCTTTTGTCTAGTCCTTCGGCACATTTTCTACATCACTCTACATGGATTATCAAGTACGCATCTGTATCTACTTTATGTTATTGAGTTTTCCGCTCACCAACATAAAGTGGGGAAAATATAGACACAAAATCATGCACTTTGAGTCGTTATGAGTCTCGGTCTCATAATATGATTCCTCTACCTCTTAAGTGAACAGAGTAACAATTAACCCATGTATTTGGCCATTTTTACATTGCTTAGTTTCATATTTTCAATCTTATTGTTGTTACCAAATAAATACACCCTCCTCGAATGGCTAGAATGTGAACAAGACGTTCAAAGTGATTAGTACACATGGGATCACCTTTCAAGCTATGGGACTTGGGTTCGAGGTGAACCTCTGGAGAAGGCCAACTTCCTCTTCCTAAAATAAGTTTTGTACTAATCCTAGTGAAATAAAATGTTTATCTAGACCTATGCTAACATTTTCAGGGGTTTTAGGGAAAGACATTTGTAGAAATGGAACTATACTAGGGATGGTGATGCACCAAATAAAGGGTGTTGTGAGACTTAGGAAGGGTTAATTTGAAGAGGGTTTGTGCACCACAAGTCAACTTCACCTATTGCAACTTAGAGAGGGTACAAAATACCACAGACTCGAAGCACGCATTCCCTTTGTTAAACTCAATCGACAAGAAAGTTATTAGTTTTCCAGGTGAAGAAGAATGAACTTGAGAAGGGTGAATAAGCACCACAACTCAATTCCACGCAACGATCCACCACTTGATAAGAACATAAATCCAAGAACTTGCAATAGAAACGTGAACTTACACAAAGTGTACTGTAAGCATGAGAAAATGCACAAAGAGTTATAGAAGGATGAAAGGACCAAAATTAGTCACAAAACACACACTTTTATTACTTCAACAATGTGAAAAATGCTTCATACATTCAGAAGAGGCAATGGTTAACATTATAGTCTTGGAAAAGAGGCTTGAAAGTTCCCTCAACATACAAGGACAACTTGCAAAAGAGAGAAGACTCTTGAAAAATTTGCACTTGCCTAAGATATCTAATTTTCCAACTTAGTCTGACCTGTTGGAACCCCTTGGAATGAGCTTCCAACTTACATTTATAGAAGAATTTTTGAGAGAGAGGAGGAAAGGACATAATTACATTCCTAAATTGAAGGCACATGATGTATTTATTACAGTTGGTTGAACCACTTGAGAAGGTTCCATCATGTGCCATTAATTTCTGTTGACCTAGTTCTCCTTAATTAATTAAAAGAATATTTAAATAATAATAATAAATATTATTATTAAAATATTTAACTAAAAATATTAATTTAATAATTATTTTGGTGGGCTCCTAAACTAGTTTGCATTGAAGGGGCTAATGAGAAAAGGTCAAAAAGACAAACTCTTGGTGATCGGCTCACCTAGTCAACTCACCGAGTTGGGCTCGAGTTCTTGTCTTGATGATAGCTTGGTCATCGAGCTATAATCTACCAATCTCTATTGACCTCATTTGTGTTGAGTTTCTTTATGACACACCATCTGAACTCCCATTCCGCATTGAGCCGTTCTTCATGAGATTTTTCTTTACTCACCCTTCAAGCTAAGTTACTCCTTATGCATTGGCGGTCGTCAAGCATGTTGCAGTGACCGCTAAGCTCCACATCTGTCGTAACCATGCCAACTCAATTAGTTTGGAATCCTCTAACTCGGTGTTGCACTTGATCATGAACCCCACACAAGGTCTTTCCTTACCTTACCAATCAAGCTCTTTCGGATGAACTTTCGAATGGAGATCTATCAAATCTGAATCTTATCGTGACTTATCTCAACTTCTGTGTCATCACGGCCAACTCGCAACTCAGCTTTATGAGACCAAAATTATTCAACCTTCGAGCTCCACGAGCTTATACCCGCAAACTCATTTCTTATTATGGATTGTTTCTCGGGCTTATGCATAGCTCACGCAATTCGTCTCATGTTTGCCAAGATCTCCTCGCCATCAACTTTTTGTCACTCGACATCCCATTCCCGAGCTCGAATGAACTCCCTCTTGCAACATGATTTCAACTCGTGGAAGGAATCACCCTTGTCATCTCATAGCTCAACCTACAAGCTATTCTTAGGGCCTGACTGAGTTCCATACTCCAACGCCGAGTCAAGCTCATTTGCATTGAGTTCTCTCACTTGTATTGAAAGTCGAACTTCATTTTTAACACATAGAATCACCGCAGCCACATTTTCCTTATCACCTTACATCGAGCCAAGCTACTCAGTACGCTTCTAAATTCCGATCTTTCCACCATCATATCATTTTTCTCTTCTAACCACGATTGACTTGAGCTACATCTTCACTTATTAAGCCCCAAGTCGTAACTTCACATTGAGGTCACCAAATAGCTCAACATCATCCACTACTGAGTTCATCATGCATTGAATGGCCGAGCTCATCCGGTCTCAACTTGGTTTACCAAGCTCCATGTTGACTTGGGTTTATGGTACTCTCCTATGCAATTTCTTATCATCTACAACTCGTTCGGACTCCTCACTTTCCTCTCTGATGCCATGAATGTATTCTTTGTCTTCTATATCATGATCCTCCATTGACTGAGGAACCGAGCTCCATTCTGCATTGAATGATGACCGAGCTCTTTCTAACATGAAGGATTCTGATTTTGTTACGAATTTGTTCTGAATTAACTTGCATTTAAATGATTAGCTTGAGCCATATTTCCCCAATTCATTGATGCCACTAAGGATAGATCCGATTCATTTTATTATATATCATGTGCAACAATGTTATATTGTTTTGAGTTAAACAATATAATAGTGTTGCATGAGATCTATAATCGAGATGAATCATACAAGCAATGAATGCAGAAATAACTAGAAGATAAAATAAACAAGAGAAAGATTACACCATATTTAACGTGGTTCACCCAGTGTGGGCTACATCCACCAAGAAATGGCCAATATTATTATTCAATGCTTTATAGAGGAAATACAATGAAGATATATTGTCTTCCAACACCTCATAGGATGTTCAATGCTTTTCCCTCACTCAACTACTCTTTCTTGCTCACCAAGAAAACTTACATGCAAAAAAATTGCTATATATATTCTCTCCTTCTTACTTACCCTCATACAATGCATACATGCATATATATCTATTTTTGGTAACTTTTATTTTACAATCAATAAATCATCTTTAAAATAATTGATTTATTCTAATTTTTGTCAAAAAATAAAAACTGCGTTACACAGTAGCCATTGCCGATTACTACATTACTGCTTGACCACACCGGTCACTTCATGACTGGGTGACCAACACCGGTTACACCACGACCAAAACCGGTTACACACTAACCAATGTTGGTTACTATTAGAACCAGTAACATGTAAAAGAAAGTTTCTTGTGAAGCAATTAAGCTCCATTCTCAACAATCTCCCACTTGGAGATCAATTGTTGCACTGTACTGTGCATCACCATCCTTGGTTCCTTTTCCTTGGCCCATTTCTTCCTCTTCAAGTCTTAAACTTGAAGACCAACAGAAGTGGAGTGAAGCTCCAACTTCTCCCTTACCAATGGCTTCATTAGCATATCTACAAGGTTCTCATCCATATGGATTTTCTCTAACTTTAGTTTTCCATCCTCCAACACCTTCTGTATGAAGTGATACCTCAATTGAATATGTTTCATTCTTGAATGAAATGTTGAGTTCTTTTCCAGATGAATCATGCTCTAACTATCACTATATAATCTGCAATCCTCTTTCTCCTTACCCAACTCTTCCATGAACTTGCTCATCCATATCATCTCCTTGCTAGCTTCTGTAGCTGCAACATACTCTGCCTCTGTAGTAGACAAAGCCACAACCTTCGCAATCTTGAAATCCAGCTTAATCTCATTCCACCTAATGTGAAAATATATCCAAAGGGTGCTCCTCTTGCCATCCAAATCTTCATCCATATCTCGAGTCAACATAGCAACATAAAGAAGTATCTGACCCTCCATAGCATAAACTCCATGCCGGATGTCCCTCTTAAATACCTGAGAATCCATTGGATTGCTTTCTAATGTTCTTTACCTGGATTATCCATAAACCTTCTCATAACTCCCACTACCTGTGCAATGTCTAGTCTAGTACAAACCATGGCATACATAAGACTTCCTACTACTGAAGCATAGGGAACATGTTCCATGTACTCAACCTCCTCGTGTGATGAAGGACATTGATCTTTGCTCAATTTTAAGTGTCCAACCATAGGTGTACCAATAGGTTTTGATTTTTGCATATTAAACCTTTCCAACACCTTATTGATATAAGCCTCCTGAGACAAATACAACTTCTTGTTTTTCCTATCTCGGTGAATTTGCATGCCAAGGATTTTCTTTGCAGCTCCCAAATCCTTCATTGCAAATGTGTGAGCTAAACTTTCTTTAAGTTTACCAATGTCCTGCATACTAGATCCTGCAATCAACATATCATCCACATACAATAACAAAATAACATAGCTTCCATTTTCAATCTTTTTAAAATAAACACAATGGTCAGATTCACATCTCATATAACCATGCTCATGCATAAAACTGTCAAATATAAAATACCATTTCCTTGGAGCTTGCTTGAGCCCATATAGGCTCTTTTTCAATTTGAACACAAGTTTCTCCTTACCCTTGACTTCATAACCAAACGGTCACTTCTGCATATAAATCTCTTCATCCAAATCACCATGAAGGAAAGTCATCTTCACATCTAGTTTCTCTAAATGAAGATATTCTACTGCAACTAAGCTCAATATAGTAGGAATAGAAGTCATCTTAACCACAGGAGAAAATATTTCACCAAAATCAATACTTGCCTTCTCGTGTAAATCCCTTTACTATAAGCATTGCCTTGTATCTTTTTGTCCACCTCTTCTTCCTTGATCCTCTAAACCCACTTGTTCTGTAATGTTCTCTTACCTACTGGAAACTCAACCAAATCCTAAGTCTTGGTTCTGCTTCCAAGGATTCCATCTCGTCATCCATGTCATGCTCCTATCGGATGTGGGTCTTATCTTGCATTGCTTCTTCAAAGCTCTATGGTTCACCATTATCAGTCAATAATAAATAAAATAGAGAAGGTGTAAATATTTCTAGAGGTTTACTTAATTTTTGTGACATTCTCACAAGAGTTTGAGGTACTGGAGGCTCAATCTAGACCTCCTAGACATTTGTATCCAAATCCGACAAAGTGCTGACCAACACCGGTCACTTGTAACCACTATTGGTTCTATGAAACGATTTTGGTTTGGCTCTTTTCATAATCGATACTGGTTTCTTGATCGATGTCGATCACATGGGGTAAACTGACACCGGTTATTGTGTAACCCTGTAGGTAATACTTTTAAATATGAGAGTTCATTTTCATTCACAAACTTCTCAATCGGTTCATCCTTGGGTACCAAAATTTGATCCTTGTACATTCTCTTTTCATTCCATTCAAAATCACGACTCCTAATAATTTTAGAATTCTCTAAATCTCAAAAAAAAACCAAATCACCGATCCATAACCAATGAAAGTGCATCTCTTGGATTTTGCATCCAAATTTTTCCTATTTTCTTTATCAACATGCATAAAAGCTTCAACCAAAACTTTAAGAAAATAAATATCTACCTCTTTTTACGGTCCAAGCTTCCTCTGGTATTCCTCCATTTAGTGAACTTGAAGGCCCATGATTAATCAAATAAACCATTGTATCAACTGCTTCTTACCCAAAACTACGCAAGGGCAATCTAAATGTATTCTCATACTTCTATCATGTTCCATGATTAAAATGTTCATTCTTTCTGCAACACCATTCTCATGTGGTGTTCTTAGAACCGTTATTTCTCTACATATCCCATTTACTGAACAACAATCATTGAAATCCTTGCTATAGTATTCACCACTGTTGTCATATCTAAGGTGATTTAATTTAGAATTTTATTCATTCTCAACAAGGGCTTTCCATCTTTTAAAAGTCTCAAAACATCATATTTATGTTTAATACAATAAACCCATACCTTTCTTGTAGCATCATCAATGAAAGTAACATAATACTGGGATCCTCCATGAGAAGCTACCTGAGCTGGTCCCCACACATCTGAGTGTACAAGCTCCAATTTTGCTCCTTCTTAGTTGCCCCAACTTTGAGAAATCTCACTCTCTTTTACTTTCCAAAGATACAATGCTCATAGAAATTAAGATCTAAATCTTTCAAATATGATAACTTACCCTTAGCCTTTAAGATATGCATTCCTTTTTGACTCATATGACCCAACCGATTATGCCACATGCATGCATCTGAATCTAAAGTAGATAATGCAGAAAAGGAATCAGTAACACAGGTAGATAAATATAACATTCCTACCTTCTTACCTCTTATCATAACAAAAGCACCCTTCATGAATTTCCAAGAGTCTCCCGTAAAAGTAACCATGTAACTAGATTCACCTAGTTGCCTTACGCAGAAATAAGATTCCTCATGAGGTTTGGCACATGCCTCACATCTTTCAATACCCAATTATTTCCATTCGTAATTTTAGATGAACTTACCCTTTACCAGTAATACTGCAAGGTTCATAATCACCCAAATAAACATGCCCAAAATTGCCCTAGACATAATTTCTGAAATAACCCTTATTAGGGGTTGCATGGAAAGAAGCTCCTGAATCTAAAACCCATGATTCAATTCTATTATCTAAAGAAAGAATAAGAGCATCTTGCATTACCTCTGATGAAACAAGATTTACTTCTTTACCTTTGTCTGGTTGTTGGTTCTCTTTATCCTTTAACCAACAATATTTCTTTGTATGTCCTTTCTTTCCACATTTCCAACAAGTAATTCCCTTACTTCTGGATTTAGATTTGCTATCCCTTGACTTTGATTTCCCATTACTCTTACTCTTTGATCTCTCCTTCTTCCCACCTCTACTTTCTACATTCAAAGCATTTCCAGATGATGATTCCTCTGTACTCTTCCTGTGAATTTATTCAATCAAGATTATACTAACCACATCATCAAACTTCAAAACATTATTAACATATGTTGTATTACTAATAGCCATTACCAAGTTATCCCAACTATCAGGTAAAGAACATAAGAATAAGAGTGCTTTTACTTCATCATCAAATGGTATTTCAACCAATTTTAATTTATTTACAATAGATTGAAAATCATTCAAATGACTAGATGCAGATCCACCTTCATGCATCTTAGAAATAAATAGTTTCTTCATCAAATAAACTTTATTTGAAGCACTAGATTTTTCATATAAATTAGCAAGATATTTCATTAACTCTACCATAGAAGCCACTTCTATAATATTGGAAGCCACGGATGCTGTCAGGCTCAATCTTATAGATCCCAAATCCTTTCTCAAGAATATTCCATTCTTCATCAGTCATCTTCGTAGGTATAGACTTCTCATCCAATGGTAAATATAAATCTCTTTGATACAGATAATCCTCAATCTACATCTTCCATAATTGATAATTATGACCGTCAAATTTATCTACCTTGTATTTGTTTTCTTCTGCCATTGTTGTAGCTCCCACTCAATCAAAAAACTCTCTATGAGTAAATTTTTCAACACACAAAACCCTCAAACAAAGATCTAATACCAGTTGTTGGGGTTAAACCATATAACAGTTTTGCATAGATCTATAATTAGATCAATCATACAAGTAATGAATGTGGAAATAACCGAATATAAAATGAACAAGAGAAATATTACACCATATTTACCGTGGTTCACCCAAAGTGTGGGCTATGTCCACCAAGAAATGACCAATACTAGTATTTAGTGCTTTATAGAGGAAATACAATGAAGATATACTATCTTCCAACACCTCACAGGATGTTCAATTCTTTTCCCTCACTTAGCTACTCTTTCTTTCTCACCAAGAAAAAGTACATGCAAAACAATTGCTATATATATTCTCTCCTTCTTTCTTACCCTCATACAATGCATACATGCATATATATCTATTTTTGGGTAACTTAACTTTGATTTTATAATGAATAAATCATCTTTAAAATAATTAATTTATCCTAATTTTCTTCAAAACAAAAAACGCATTACACAAGTAATCACTGCGATTACTCGACCGGCGCCGGTCACTTCCTAACCTAGATCGACCAATGCCTTAAGTACACTCGATCGATGCCGGTTACACACCTAATCGACGCGATTCTTCGCTGTCGAACCGGAATATGTAAAAGAAATTTTCTTGTGAAGTAATTAAGCTCCATTTTCAACAATGAATGTATTCTTTTACTTCAGTATCAAGATCCTCCATCGACCGAGCAACCGAACTCCATTCTCGCATCAAGCCGATGACCGAGCTCTTTCTAACATGAAGGATTCTAAGTTTTTATGAATTTTTCTGAGTTGACTTGCATTTAAATGATTAGCTTGATCCATATTTCCCCGAGTCGGTTGATGGCCCTATGGATAAGCTAGAATGTAACTTGATCCTCTGCGTGGTTGATCATGTATGCTCTGACATTGAGCCATCTCTACTTCACCAACAATTGTGTAACTAGCTCATAGCCACCAAAGAGTATAAAAACCTTCAAGTCATTCCATGATCCATGAACTCCGATGTCTATCATTTCACCTACAATTTGATGTTTTCATACCACAATGGCTCATGCATGGCCATTCTCATTCCATCACTCAATTCGTGTTGAGTCACTCTTGACAAAACTTATGACCGGTTCTACCCTCGCCAGTTAGCTCGGTATTGATGTTTTCATTCCTCTATGAACTCACCACCGAGTTTGACT
Organism: Taxus wallichiana var. yunnanensis; assembly: GCA_018340775.1. NCBI lineage: Eukaryota > Viridiplantae > Streptophyta > Pinopsida > Cupressales > Taxaceae > Taxus > Taxus wallichiana. The sequence continues at coordinate 665,671,800 of CM031244.1, read as the reverse complement.
CGAACTCACCATTCTACATTGAGCTTCTCTCCACATCTCCCGAGCTGGGCATGAGCTCATTGCAACCAATCTCTGAGCTCCCTCTTCTCATATCGAGTTGACTAATCCACCATGCACTACCGAGAGTGAGTCCTTCACGAGCTCACCATTGAACAAATCGTCTCGAGATTCTCCACATCCCCCGATCTCCATGCATCCGTTAATATTGACTCGGACTCCAACTCATCCCTTTCGCATCGCACTCCATAGGAATTCACCCCACTATGGAGTCATCTTTACAGGCTCACCTTGTACTCGAACACCCCTGCAACCGTGATCCTGACGACTTGATGATGCAACCATGTATGTAGAGCCCTATCATGACCAAGTCACTTGTTTACTTCGAGAATATCTCTAACTTCCATGCTAATAACTCAGTGATTAACTCACCATTTTTCCTGTATCCTCCCTAAAAACTCGATGAATAACTCGACCATTGACCCGGCTTCAAATTACATGTTTAATTTGTGGAACCTCTCCCTTGGCTTGCTATTTCATAATTCCCATTGACCATGCTTGTATGAATATCCGCATTGTGGAACATATTTCTCAGCTTTCCATCATCAAAGTTCCATTTGGCTTATTTGTTCACTAATCTCCACCATGGCCATAGCCCCAAAATTTCCCCATGTGGAATCTTTACCTTAGCTAAAAATTTCATCCTCGTAAGGCCCAACCTTCTCATATTCCCACAACACGTCTAAATATCTTGAGCTCGTTGCTTCTCAACTCAGCCCAACTTGTGTAACCATTGAGTTAACTTTCATCGAGTCTACCTAGATCAAGCTTAACTTCACTCCTCTTGCACATTTACCATTTTTATGCGAGATCGAGTTGTGCATTCTCTTGTCTATCAATAGTTGAGATCAATTTCCTCTTGTTGAGTGAGTCAACCGAGAAACTCAATTCTAACATAGCCGTTATGTGAATTTGTCTCATCATGAGCTCCCACCCGAGCTCTTCTTAATGTGATCTCCTCACACTTTGTATGAGCCGATGTTGGCTTGGTTTCTACTTCTTTTTATCCACATTGATCCTCACTTGGACAAGGTGATTCATTCCCCTATTGAGTCATCCAAATCCTTAGCTAGGCCCATAACGTTGAACTCTTCATCCATACTTCGATCTCTTCAATCAAATCATAGCTCTACGTGCTTGGGGATCTCTCCTTCCTCAACACTAAGTTATGAGCTCTTCTTCCAACCACCCAAACTATTTAGCATGCCTTGGTGACCTGAATCGAGCCATAGCTCGAGCCTTTTGCAAATATCCCAAGCTCCATACATGTCAATTTCATTTAGCTCGATCGAGATAATTTGGGGTAAAATATTCGATGTATTATGAGCTCATTGAGCTTCTCGATGAGCAACTTAGTGAGTAGTTTTATAGCTTAGTGTCATTTGACCCATTTAAAACTGACCCTATCCCACTTTTTGATATTTTGGGTCTCTTTCTCAAAATTGAAGAGTTATGGAAATATAACAAAACCTTTTAAACATAAATTATCAAATTTTATGATTACTTGTTTGTGTTGAATGAATGCGGGCCCGCCAAGGGCTAATTTTTTGCTTTGAGAAAAATTGAAACCTTTGAGACCCGAAATGAAGAAGAATAGCTCGAGATGACTCTAAGACCACTTGGGACAACATAAAGGTTTCCTAAACATAAAATTTTGACCGGAATGTCCTAGAATACCTCATGAAGGATTTTTTAGCCTTAGGTCATAATAGGCTCCCATTGTCCAATTTTGTCCAAAAGGGAAAAAATTGACAACATTTTTGGCAACCTCTAAGGGATGCTTGCCTACTAAGCATGATTCTAGTAGCCTTAAGTCATCCATTGGCATGGAGTCAATATTGGAATCTTGAAATTGATTTGATCTTCTATGATATATCCCAAGTCTCCTTGAGCATTGCTAATCTTGGACCTCCCTAGAATGCTAAGCATGAAGTATACTGAATCTGTTGAATGTTTGGCATCTATGGAACACTATAAAATTTTGAATGAGGAAGATGATAAAACTCTTGAGAAAATTTGAACCTTCCTTCCCTTGAGAAACTTCTGAGAATGATACAATGTGCAAGAATGGCACAAAACATGACAAAAGGAAAGAAAAAGAATAACAACACACAACTATGTGCATAAGCACCTAGAGGAAAACACCTAACTAAACTGTACAGGGGGTGGAATGATCTCAAATGCAAGCTTTGAGATGTATTACATTCACATGAATGGGTAGTTCTTCTCTATTAAGACTGGATAGATGAAATGAATTCAACTTTTCAGTAACTCGTGATGATGTATGGCCCACTCCAGAGCATCAAACTTGGTGTGCTTTCTGGGCTTGGCCCCGTATTCATCCCATTTGAGACTAAGTCTATCTCTTGAAAATACACCGCCGACACCTTCTTGTCAAAATATTTCTTAAACTGAGCCTGGATGTTGCTCCAAAGTCTTCATAGCCTTGTTTCGTACTTCTTCCAACTCTATGAGTTCAAAAACATAACTGTCGAGGATCATTCTCCATAACTTCAAGCTCTTGAGCTAACTCCAAAGACAAAGGTAGCTCCAAGGAGAGTGGAAGTTTTTCTTTCCTTCCATAGATAAGCACGAAAGGAGAATTCCCTATGGCCCTTTTAGGTGTGATCGGATCTACCCATAGAGCAGTCTTAAGCTGTGTATGCCAAGTCCTCTTGTTAGTTTCCATCGCATGCTTAATAATCCTTATGAGGTTTTTGTTACTAGACTCATCCAATCTGTTTTCTTGCAGATAGTAATTGGACGAAGTCTTGAGGTAGACCCCATTTTTAAAAGTCCATTCACTCAACTTCATACCAAGAAAATACATTGCATTGTCTAAAATGACTGAAAAAGGGACACCAAACCTTGTCATTATACCTTCCAAGAAATCCAGAACCGCCTTCTCATTGCTCTCTTTCAATGCTACTACCTTTGTCCATCGAGTAAAATAGCCCAATGTAGTAAGGAACCATTTATGTCCATCATTGGATGGAGAATTAATCATTCGATGAAATCCAACCCCATTGAACAAAGGGTTGATTCACTTGAATTGATGCGAAAAAAAATTGCCATCTTCTCGCTTGCCTATGAAAAAGGCACATTCCTTAAAATTCCTTACCGAGAGATGGGCATCTTTAAAAAAATCTAGACAATAGTAGCCAACTCGCATGATCTTCGTAGCAATTATTCATGCAAAATAATGTCCTCCAAATAGGCCATTGTGAAACTCTTTTTAGTATCTTGCTTACTGCTACGGTCCCATGCACCAAGGAGAACACCATTCAAATCCTTTCAAAGAGAGTGCTATCTACCGAACATATGGAATAGACTGAAGATGAAAAATTTGTCTTTCATTTTTATCCATGTTCACAGGGATATAAACCTGAGAAGAGTAAATTATTCATTTTGGATAAACATTCAACTTGATCATCACTCTCGTCGGTGTTTAGGAGTGTTGCATCTTCATCACCTTTTGATTCTATGTCTGTAGCAATTTGTTGACACAAACCTTTACCTATGATGAGTTTTTAACCTTGATATGCACATCATACTCCATCACCTTTGTGATCCATCCAGCGCACTTTTTGTTCATCTCTTTGTTTAACAAAAATTCCTTAACACATGTATGGGACACCATCAGTGAATTCTCATTGTTAGACAACATGTGCTTGAATTTCTTCAAAGTTTGAATAACCGCAAATACTTGTTTTTAATGAATGAATATTTGAGCTCATATTCTTTGAGGGAATGTCTTAAGAAAGCAATTGGTTGCTCCATCGGATCATCATTTTGTTTGGGTGAGGATCCCCGAAATGCTCTCTCTTGACTCGCAAAAGCATAAAGGATAAAGTCTTTATCAAACCTAGGGTTCACCAAAGATGGGAGCTTGAGAAATGGCCTTTTTTATGGCTTCGAATCTCTCCCTTATTTTTACATGAGCATGGCATATTTTTCTTCAAAGATGGTTGTCATTGCGGGTTTAGAAAATGTCATGAATTGGGGGATGAATCTCCGCATGAAATTTATGGTTCTCGAGAAAACTCGGAGGCCCTTCCTATGAATTGGGAGAGATAAGGACATAATCAAATGAATCTTGGTTGGATTGATTGATAGTCCTTCCACTTTGAAACAATATGCTCCAATAAATTTCCCTCAGTACTGCAAAAATACACTTCTTGGGATTAAGTGAAACCCCAAATTCCCTACACCTTCGAAAACCTTCCTTAGATGCGTGATGTGATTGTCTGCATGCTTAGAATATACAGTTATGTCATCTAGGTAAACCAAGATGATATCGTTGATTAGTCCTTTAAACTCCATGTATATGGCTCTTTGGAAATTAGCCCAAAATTGATTGACACTCACGAATGACATTTTGTTGTAGGCATACATGCCCCACTTGGTAGTGAAATCCGTTTTGAATTGGTCAGATTCTTGGACTAGAATTTGATTGTAACCCAAATATCCATTGAGAAAAGAAAATATTTGGGCTCCTGCCACTATTTGAAGAATTTTCTCCATTGATAGGAGAGGATAATGGTCTTTCAATGAGGCATGGTTCAAATCCCTGAAATCTACGCACAACCAAATCTCCTTGTTCTTCTTCCTTATAGGTACCAGATTGGCTACCCAAGAGGAGTGCTTGATGGGAAAAATAATACAGACCTCGATGAGTTTGGTTAGCTTCTTTCTCATTAGTGGCTCAATTTTAGGATTAATTGTCCTCTGCTTCTAAGCAAACCGGCTTGGCATTAGGATCCAACTTCATTGGTATGTTGTGCTAGACTTGGATCAAAACCACGTAGGTCTTTATATCTCCATGCAAAAATGTCGTGATACTCTTGAAAAAGTTTGATGAAATATTATTTCTCTTTGGAAGTACACACTTTTCCAATCTTCAAAACTTCTCATGCGCTACCTTGACTTCCTCAAAATCCTCTTCTTTGACCACCATGTTAGAGCTTTGTATTTTGGCTTGATCATCTGAATTGAAAATGGATTCCAGAGTGACTAATCCTTTTGGTAGTTTTTTTCTTTTCAATTTTATAATTTGATCACCATATGAATCTTATAACTTATCTTGATTTCTTGTAGAAAACTCTACCTCTTCTTATAGGAAAAGGACATTTTTTTTCACTATCGAACACTTTCCAGCTACTCACATTATCAGGGACTATAGGTCAAACCACTATTTTGACAAATTTTTGCCCTTCTTTCATGATATCAACAGGTATGTCATATTGTGATCCAATTGTAGCAAGCCTATCAACATCTTGATTCTGATTTCTAGGAACTGCATGGATCCCAAAAGATTCAAAATCTTTAATCAAGTCCTAGATTTGGTTCTTGTATGATCTTAAAAGATCATTTTTGGATGCACTATGTGCCATCACTTGATGAACAACTAACTCACTATCTCCAAAAATATTCAAGGCTTTGATTCCCTTCTTTTGGGCTAGCTAAATTCCTTGCACAAGGGCCTCATATTCAAAACATTGTTAGTGTAACTGAATTGCAATTGAAAAGATGAGAATTATTTATCTCCTCTCGGAGAAATTACTATAACACCAGCACTAGATCCATTCTTACTTCTCAAGCCATCGAAGAACAATTTCCACAGTCCTTTAGAATTGCTTAGTGTTTTGACCAGTTGTGGTATGATTATATCTTCTTCATGAATATAGTAGGTACCTAATCTCGTTTCTTCTAAAAGAAGTAAACCATATTATTCTTCTACCAACACATCAACGTAGGGATTGTACTAATGATCTCCACTTACTTGATCTAACACAGTATCAAGGTCTTCTTCAACGAGAGTGGTCGGTTCATGATCAACATCTTCTTCTTTTGGATCTCTGATGGTGTAATTCCCATTTATAAGACTAGAAGTGTAGGGTTCTACATGATTATGGTAGATTGATTCCACCCTTATAGTCACTTTCATTCTATATCAAGTTCTGAGAATCATATGTGAGCAATCGGATGATAGATAACCGCCCATCTTGGTAGTGAAATCTCGTGATAGGCAGATGGCAAAGAGAGGAGGAAGATCAATGACTGATATGTCTTGGGTAAATGACAAACTTGGGCATGCATGGATGGTAAGTTGAATTCCTTTGATAACTCCAATAGTCTTAACAATTGTTCCATCTAGCTAAACAACTCCTCTTACAATGGCACATATTGTATGCCTAGTACATCTACAATTTGTTTGGGCATGACTGAGCTACTAACACCATAATCGATCATGTAATTATGCACTAGGTGGTTACCAATGATCAAGGAAATATAGAATGGTGGTGGTTTTTTGGATTTAGGAATACTTTTCCCTTCCAATTGACACAAATTCATAGCAGTTGTTGTTCCATGACCTGATGATCCATTTGTTGTACCAAAACTACTTAGAGCTTCTCGCAAAAAATTCTTTGAGAAGGAATTGAGAGTGCATCCCACATAGTAACGATCAAATTGGTTTTCTTCATTTGTTCTACTATGCTGAAAGGAATTGCTCCAATTTTTTTGACACTTCTTTGAGCATTGGGATGCTCCTTTAAAAAGTGCTTGTTAGGTACTATGATTCCTGAAGAACCTTCTTTCCTCGCAGCTTGGCTAACAAGTGTTTTTGGTGGTTTATTTCCGCATATTTATCAACCGTCACTTGTGTTTGAGGCTATGAAGTGTATGCTTGATCAGATTTGGAAGGTTGAGGTTCCATTTCTCTCTTCTTGAAATGAGTGTTTTCCACCACTGATGAGGAATCTGTATTCAACCCAAAAATATTCTGCTTTCCAGTTTAGCAAAGTGGTTTCTTCAGGTGCCTGTGATTGATCTATTGTTTCTTGCGTAGATGTGTTTTTTGTTAGCTCAGAAGGGGTAGATACACTTTGAACCATAAGGGCCTAGCCAAGAACTCCATTGGGACAAAGATTTTGATTTTGGGGTTGAGAACAAGGATAGCACCATTCATATTATTGAACTAGATTATTCAAGAGAGGTATTATGGCTCTATATGAGCTAGTAGCAAGAGGGTTCTCACGAAAGTTCAAAGGCCCGACATTCGCAGCTTGATTTTGTGGTTGTTCCAAAAGTGATAGGTGATCACTATTGTCTTTAAATTGTTTACAAAGATTTTCTCCTAACTCGTCCCAAGTTGTTATACTACCAACACTTAACCCTCGAAACCATTGAAGTGTTTTTCCCTTGAAATAGGTAGCAAGAAGTCTAACTGTAACATTGTCCTCTGTGATATTATGTATTGCACAAATGCTAGCTACATCAAGAATATGTTCCACTAGAGTAATGTGAATTTCCCTTGTGTAAAAGGGTAAAATTTTGAGTGTCACAATAGGTATAGGATCACGTTGAGCCAACAAAAGAGGATTACTTGCATTGAAAGGGGGAAAACCTAGTTTCCCACCATAGCAATAAGAGGTTGATTGTTCCTTGGTGGAGGAAACCTTCTGTACGGAGGAGTTGAATGAACCCTATGAGGTAGAACTACAAATGGTGATATTCAAATTCCTCTTCTTCTTCTCTTTGGAGGAGACAAGGAAATTTCGATATGTTGATAATTTCCTTGCTTTGAAGAAGCTCTTGTCTGAATTCTTTGCATAAGTTAACGACCGAGATTGGAATCTAGAGATATAAAGTTTCCAAGTAATTTGACTTGTGTAAGTGAGAAGAGAAGTACCAACTTTTTCCCATCGGGTGTGCCAAAAATTGTTGTATTATGAGCTCGCGAGTTGCTCGATGATGTTGTCAATTTTTTCCCTTTTGGACAAAATTGGACAACGGGAGCCTATTATGACATAAGGAAGGAAAAATCCTTCATGAGGTATTCTGGGACATTCCGGTCAAAATTTTACATTTAAGAAACCTTTATGTTGTCCTAGGTGGTCTCAGAGTCATCTTGAGCTATTCTTCTTCATTTTGGGTCTCAAAGGTTTCAATTTTTCTCAGAACAAACAATTAGCCCTTAGCGGGCCCGCATTCATTCGACATGAACAAGTAATCATCAAAGTTGATCATTTATGTTTAAAAGGTTTTGTTGCATTTCCATAACTCTCCAATTTTGAGAAAGAGACCCAAAATATCAAAAAGTGGGATAGGGTTAGTTTTAAATGGGTCAAATGACACTGAGCTATGAAATAGCTCACCGAGTTGCTCATCAAGCAACTTGGCAAGCTCATAATACATTGAATATTTTACCCCAAATTATCTTGATCAAGATAAATGAAATTGACATGTATGGAGCTTGGGATATTTGTAAAAGGCTCGAGTTATGGCTCGATTCAGGTCACCAAGGTATGCTAAATAGTTTGGGTGGTTGGAAGAAGAGCTCGAGGTTGATGTTAAGGAGAGATCCATGAGAACATCAAGCTATGGTTTGATTGAAGATCTCAAAGTATGGATGAAGAGTTCAACGTTATGGGTTGAGCTAAGGAGTTGGTTGAATCAATAGGGGAATGACTCACCTATCCAAGTGAGGATCAATGTGGATGCAAAGAAGTAGAAACCGAGCCAACATCGGCTCATGCAAAGTGTGAGGAGATCACATTAAGAAGAGCTTAGGTGGGAGCTCGTGACGAGCCAAATTCACATAATGGCTATGTTAGAATTGAGTTGCTCGGTCAAATCACTCAACAAGAGGAAAATGATATCAATTATTCCAAGTCAAGAGAATACACAACTTGAGCTCGCATAAAAATAGTAATAGTGCAACAGGAGTCGAGGTTGAGCTCGATCTAGGAGGACTCGGTGAGATTTTACTCGGTGGTTACACAAGTTTGGCAGAGTTGAGAGCCAAGCAAGATTGATAATGTTTAGATGCATTGTGGGAATATGAAAAGTCGGCCCTATAGGACAAAATGTTGAGCCATAATGATGGGGTTTCGAGCTAAGGTAAATATTCCACAACAGGGGAATTTCGGTGCATGCGGCTATGTTAGAATTGAGTGGGATTGACTCACTCAATAAGCCAAACTGATCTTGACTATTGTGAGACAATGGAAATGCACAACTCAATCTCAATAAAAATGGTAAATGTGCGGAGAGTCAAGGTTGAGCTTGATCTAGGAGAACTCGATGAGAGTTAACTCGACAAGTTCCACAAATTAAACATGCGAGTTGAGAACCCGAGTCAGCTCAAGGCCGATGTGTAGATGTGTTGTGGGAATATGAGAAATGGTTGGGCCCTAATCACAGATGAAATTAACATGAGCTAAGGTAAAGATTCTCAATGGGGAAATTTTGGGACTTGGTCATGATGGAGATTAGTGAACAAATAAGCCAAATGGAACTTTGATCATGATGAAAAGCCGAGAAATATGTTCCGATGACAATGTGGAGATTCATGTAAGCATGGTCAAGTGGGAATTATGAAATGGCAAGCCAAGGGAGAGGTTCTATAAATTAAACATGCATTTGAAGCTCGAGTCAATGGCCGAGTTATTTGTGGAGTCTCGAAGGACTCACTACAGTGAAATGGTGAGTTAATCGGTGAGTTATTAACTCATGTAAGTTAGAGCTATTCTTGGAAGTAAGCAAGTGACTTGGTCATGATAGGGCTCTATATACATGGTTACATCATCAAGTCATTAGGATCACGCTTGCATGGGTGTTCAAAGTACACAAGGTGATCCTATAACGATGACTCCATAGTGGGGCGAGTTCATATTTTTTTCAAGAGTGCCATGAAAATTGCCGAGTTGGAATGAGAATCCATGATTCCATCATGTATTAATGGATTCATGGCAATCGGGGATGAGAGAAGCTCGGATGAGTTGTTTAATGGAATGAGCTCATGAACTAGTCACTCTCGGTGCATGGTGGATTAGTCATCTCGGTATGAGAAGAGGGAGATTGAATATTGGTTGTAATGAGCTCATGCCGAGCTTAGGCAATGCGTAGAGAATCTCGATGTAGAATGATGAGCTCGAGTCAAACTCGGCGGTGAGTTCATAGAGGCATTACGAGCTCAAATACTAAGCTAACTAGTGAGGGAGGAAGCGGTTGCAATTTTTGGTTAAGAGTGACTCGCCACGAATTGAGTCTCAAACGAGAATGGCCATGCATGAGCCATCGTGGTAGGACAACATCAAATTACAAGAAAAATGATAAATGAGCTCAAGTTCATGGAGCATGGAATGACTCAATGGTTTTGATACTCGCAAAAGATGAGCTAGAATACACAATTGTTGAAGAAGTAGAGACGGATCAATGCGAGATCATACATGATCAAACACACGAGGAGCAAGTTACGTTTGAGTTCATCCACGGGCCATCAACCAACTTAGGAAATATGGCTCAAGATAATTGTTTAAATGCAATTCAACTTAGAAAAATTCATAAAGGTATTTGGTGACCTCAATGTGAAATCTATTGTGTTAGAAAGAGTTGAGACCAAAGGAGCTCAAACCATTCAATGCATGATGAGCTTGGTAGTGGGACTGACATTGAGCTATTTGGTGACCTCAATGCAAATCTATGACTCGGGGCTCAATGCATGAAGATGTATCTTAGCTCAATCACGGATAAAGAAAAATGATATGATGCTGGTGAGTCTAAGCTCGATAAGTTAGGTTGCAATAGTGAGAGAAACTCAATGCAAATGATATGACAAAAGGAGGAGGAACTTCATGGCTGAGTCATGCATTAAAAAACTGAAGTCTCGAAATTTGGCTCGGTAATACAAGTTGAAATCACTCCATGAAGTGCAAATGATATCAACTCAACGTTGGAGTACGGAACTTGGTTGGGCCCTAAGAATATCTCATAGGCCGAGCTATGAGATGACAAGGGTGATTCCTTCCATGAGTTGAAATCATGTTGTAAGAGGGAGTTCATTCGAGCTCGGTAATGGGATTTTGATGTGACAAAAGATGATGGTGAGGAGCTCTTGGAAAACATGAGATGAATTACGTGAGCTATGCATAAGCCTAAGACACGGTCCATAACAAGAAATGAGTTCACGGGTGTAATCTTGTGGAGTCTCATAAAGATGAGTCACGAATCATTATGGTCTCATAAAGTCAAGTCATGAGTTGGCCATGATGAGAAAAAGTTGAGATAATTCAAGATAAGAGTTGGGTTTGATAGCTCACCATTGCAAGGGGGCTTCATCTGAAAGAAATCATCCAAAGAGCTCGAAATACTTGGTGTGGGGTTCAAGATCAAGTGCAACACCGAGTTAGAGGATTCCAAACTCGTCGAGTTGGCATGGTTACGGAAGATGTGGAGCTCGGCAGTCACTGTAACATGCTTGATGACCACCAATGCATAAGGAGTAACTTGGCTTGAAGGGTGAGTCAAGACAGAGCTCGTGAAGAATAGATCAATGTGAAATGGGAGTTCAGTGTGTGGTATAGAGGAGCTCAACACGAATAAGGTCAATGGAGATCGGCAGAGTATAGCTCGATGGGCAAGCTATTATCAAGATAGGAACTAGATCCTAACTTGGTGAGTTGGCTCGATGAGCCAACCACCGAGTTGGTCTGTTTTGACCTTTTCTCATGAGCCCCTTCAATGAAAACTGGTTTAGGGAGCCCACCAAAATAATTAATTAAATTAATATTTTTATTTAAATATTTTAATAATAATATTTATTATTATTATTTAAATATTTTATTTAAATATTCTTTTAATTAATTAAGGAGGACTAAGTCAACAGGCATTAATGGCACATGATGGAACCTTCTCAAGTGGTTCAACCAACTATAATAAATACATCATGTGCCTTCAATTTAGGAATGTAATTATGTCCTTTCCTCCTCTCTCTCAAAAATTCTTCTATAAATGTAATTTGGAAGCTCATTCCAAGGGGTTCCAATAGGTCGAGATAGGTTGATAATTAGATATATTAGGCAAGTGCAAAATTTTCAAGAGTCCTCTCTCTTCTGCAAGTCATCCTTATATGTTGAGGGAAATTTCAAGCCTCTTTTCCAAGACTGTAATGGCAACCATTACCTCTTCTAAATGTATGATGTATTGTGCACATTTTTGAAGTAATAAAAGTGTGTTTTTTGTGAAAAATCTCGGTCCTTTCATCCTTCCATACTTCTTTGTGCCTTTTCTCATGCTTACAGGTACATTATGTAAGTTCACATTTCTATTACAGGTTCTTGGATTTATGTGCTTATCAAGTGGTGGAGTGTTGCATGCAGTTGAGTTGTGGTGCTTATTCACCCTTCTCAAGTTCATCCTTCTTCACTAGAAGACTGATAACTTGTTTGTCTGATCGAGTTTAACAAAGGGAACACGTGCTTCCTAGTCTGTGGTATTTTGTACCCTCTCTAAGTTGTAGTAGGTGAAGTTGACTTGTGGTGCACACACCCTCTTCAAATTAACCCTTCCCGAGTCTGAAACACCCTTTATTTGGTGCATCACCATCCCTAGTATAGTTCCATTTCTGAAAATTTCTTTCCTAAAACCCATGAAAATGTTAGCATATAACACCCTAGTCATCATTGGCACATCACTCGGCCTAGGTAGAGTGCTCACTCACGAAAGCCATGTAAAGATACCAGTCCCTCTTTAGGGTTGTTATGTATTCTACCATGCATGCTACATTCAGATCTATGAAAGAACAAGCTTAAACAATAATCATGATTGAATCAATAACATGCACTACTCAATTACACACAGGAATGACACTTAGATTCAGCCAATATCTTCCATCTATTAATAAACATAGAAGCTCCTTACAATAATGTCAATTTATACCAATGCGTGCATGGATCTGATATAATAATCCAATCATATGCACATACCTCTATACCTTCATACATCCATCTCTCTCTATGTATATCTTTACTATATACTTCATATCATATATATATAGGGTGGGGACTTTCCCTTCACCACTTATCTATTCCAAAATAGGCCGCATGCTATTAATAGCCACGCATCATTTACAGGCATAGCCACACATGCAAGTGTGCTATCTATAGACCTCTTACAGTTAACTGAAGTGACAATCCTATTCTAGCTCGTCTCCATGCAAAATGCTTGATCTGATCCTCTAAAGATAGAAATGTGTGGCGCGCACATCTCTGCATCATTGGTGTGTTCCACACGCCATCTTCTAAAAATAGGTCTTCATGCTCAAAATCAGCTAAGTCTTGAATGTTGAACTTTCCCTCCATGCGTGGGTCTTCTGTCCCTCCCTCTGCGCCCTTGATCCTGGCTTTCTCTCCCACGTGGACTTCTTGTGTGATCTCTAACAAGTATTCTCGATCAACATTACCCCACACTAATCTCATTGTCATCCCGATAATGGTTATCTCTCAAAAATTGAAGTAAAGAATAGAAGAATGGAAAGAATAAGAATGAAAGAATGTAGATAAATAAAGAAGTTTTATGAGGCTATGAGGCAACCTCCTCTGTATCAGTTTGAAGTATCAACTCTGGATACTCCTCCTTTATTTGGCCTCCAAGGCTTGCCATTCAACGAGTGCTTGTTCTACTTTTTCTGGAATGTCCACAACAATGGACTCCAACTCATCCCTCACAATCTCTCCTTTTTCATTCTGTAGAACCAACACAATGCTGGACATTGATGTCATTCTTCCTTCTAAAAGATCCATCTTCTATGCAATGAGCTTCCCAAGCTCTTCCAGCCAGAGTCTTATGCGGCTCTTGTGTTGTTTTACCGTGGCAGGCCTCGTGCTTCTACTTAACTATTGACAATCTTTCTATGTGGCCCAATGTCTCATCCTTCATTGCTTTTTGGACCTCATTGTTTTCTTCTAGGGTCTTTATATTGATAAGCACCTCTGGAGTTGTGCATATATTCAAAGCCTGGTCTACTTTCTTCAATACTTCTTGTAGCACTTGTACATAACCCTTCATAGGATGCAATCTTTCACATCACTGAGGCTTTCTCTTGTTCTACCTCTTGCTTTGACTTCCTTGGTATTCACTGTCATGCACAGAGGTTCATCTTCAAGTACCAAGTCCACCAACTTTCCTACATAATGTATCATTGAGGAAACATCTATGGTACCTTGGTCTCCAAGTGTGGCCTTGCTCTGATGACATTGTCCCCAATCTCCTCTGTGATGTTGATAAATACTTCATTCTTCTTCTACGTGAAGTCCCTCTCTTGTGTTATGTGTGCTATCTCAACATCCTTTGTCTTTAGCTCCTCACGCAACACACTCTGATTGTTGCAGCTTTTTCCATGTTCCTTCTAGCAACTTCAGCAAAAACCTTCACCAATGCATTGTTGACCTGCTCATCTGACATGATAGTAGGCTTTACTATCATATGTCTAGATTGTGGTGCCTTCTTCAGCCATCTCAAAACACATGACTCTTCACATACATCAAATTCAGGCTCATCCATGTGGGTGTGCATTGACCATGATAGTTTCTTTCAAGTGTGCACACAGTCACCATATCCTCATCCATTAGCTCCCAGCCAAATAAATCCTTTTGTGCTATCATGCTCTGAAGCGGGTGAAAATTTTACCTACATCCTCTACATACCCCATGGCTGGTGGAATGTGCTCTCCACTCATCCTCTTTGATCTAGGACCCTTGGGAATTGTAGCTTCAAGGTTAGGAGCCTATCCTCGTTACATCTTGAGTAGTCACATGCGCGGATCCAGAGGTTTCCTTTTCTTTTTCTTCTCCATCCTTCATCTCTTCATCTTTTTTCTCTTCCTCATTATGGCTCATCTTCTTGCTCTCGAGTGGGGTAGGAGATGCATGCTCACTCTCTTCTGATTTCCTCCACTTCTTTATCCAACTTCAACTTTCTTCTCTTCTTTGGTTTAATGGTCTCCTTGTGTGGAGAGAGACGAGGTGATTTCCGTACCATTTGTGGGGTTCCACTTTGAATCCTTGTGCATCTAACACTTTCTTAAATCTATGCTCCCCCTGCTCAACCTCTGTATCTTCCTCTTCATCCTGTCCTTGAGGTGGAGTGGCCATGCGCACGTGACTCTTCTCTATCATATGGTTGCTTTCTTCTACACTCCAAGCCTCCACTATCTTCACGCTCCTCCTCTTCACCCTCTACTTCAACAACTTTTGTGGGCCTTTGCACCGGTATGTTTTCTATTGTGTGCTTACCCTTTGGTGGCCCTGGGAGCATGAATTCATTCTCTACATACTTATTGTTCTCCATCTTGGGCTTCAGTTGAAGATACACCAATGTTGCCCCTACATCTACTCTACACACCAGAACTTATTGGCTTAATATTCAACACCTCCAAAATGATCCTCTCGGTGTAGGCACTTCTTCTAGGATACACATGCTTCTTTCTCAATGTATGGTAGTCACAGTCTACCTTATCTACATTGAATACCAGTTCGGTGCATGTGTCTATAAATCTATGAATAGATGCTTGGAAATACCTTGCAGTGAATGCGTAAGGAAATTTACACCAAGGGCTCCAGACTCCATCTCTCATTGGGAAGCATGCATGTAGAAATGCTGATATACAAAAAAATAGACTTGTTTCCCTACTACTGATGGTAGGTCCTTTGGGATGTGCCACTCTTCTCCAAATGCCACGTGAGCTTATCATACCATTTCTCTCACCCTTTTCTTTACATCATCTGTCATGGCCCCTTTACATAGGTACTTGTTGAACCTTTCAGCTGGTGACTTATTCTCCATGGGGTATTCCCATACCTTTTCCTTTGGCCCATCTGGTACTCCAATTTCCATGAATACTAGTGATAGTAGAACAGCCCCAAAGTGATCTTCCCTCTTGTGCATGCTTCCTCGACTATTTGTTCTACAATGTAGCCTATGAATATTGTAGATTTCTCCTTCTGACATCTTACGTGCAATGTGTAACCACATAGTATTTACCTATGACCACCACTCCTGATCATTCAACTTTGTAACAAGGTGTGTTGTTGCTTGCACAATTAGATAGTTCTTCATTTTCTATATCCATACTACATGGACCCTTCAGGTACCCCAACTCCTATCTGGTCTTTAAGATCATGGATTTATCTATGAGATCATTCTTTATGTCCTCTCTGTGGCCTTCAAACCTGTAACTGATGAGATAAGCACAGATGAGATTCTAACTCTGCGTCCTGCAAAGTAGAAGAAGTCCTCATGCACTCTGCTCATGAGCCACTGATACAAGGGCTCATACTTCCCAAATATGGAAGCTCATATAATTGGTAGACCCCAATTCTCTTCAGAAGCTTCTCACCTACATCATCATAAAATGGCATGTCATCCATCATATGCTTGTTCGTCCTGTAGTGAGCAGGGAATCAGCTCCTTCTTGTTCTCCATGTGGTCTTGTGATTGTATTCACTCACTTTTCTCTTTCTGATAGGTGAATCCCATTCTTGGCCAATGATGACTCCTTCTAGATATTACATTTCTAAAAAATCACTTTTGGTGCCATCTCTTCTTCCTCGATGACCACCTTCTTCTTTCCTTTTTTTGCTCCTGCTAGATGCCTTCTTGGGTGCCATTTTTACCTTGCAAACGTCTCCTCTTTAACTCTGTAACTTGAATCAAACCCTAGCTCATTTAATCATGCCCTAGGTGGAAACTTTGTGCCCTAACTCCTCTCTTGTCTCCTTGCTTCACTCAAACCCTTCACCACCGGGGACACAAGCTTCTTTTCACACATCTGTTTGTCACGCTTGGTTTCACACCCTTCACACCTTAACTTGATCACTCGGCTCTTCACACTTAGCTCTTTCCTCAAATTCTCTTAGTCATAATGGTAAAAATGAATCCACATCCCATCCTTATATAATTTTTCAAATTTTGATGCATTTATTACTCCTTCACCTACTAAATATCCCTCATTCATTGACCAAATTCATTCATTCCATGTGGTACATCTTCACCCCAGCTATAACCTTCTAGCATGCCTCCCTACCCTCTGGTCATAGACTTCTCTTCAGTGCACGTGCCCTTGCACCCAGTACCTCATCATTGTACCTTCTCTGGTAGTTATCATGGCCTCTCTTACCTCACGTTATACTTGTCCTTTCATTCATCTCCATCCTTGGTCACTTTTGAGAAGCAATCTTCTTTTGACTTAAAGCACACCCATAGTAGCTTATTCCTTTCACCTTTCAATTCCCACAGTCTTTTACTTGGATAACTACAACCACCCCACACTAAAAGTATGTGCAGTCCTCTGCATATAAAACATTCTTCATATAGTAATTAGCTTCATGTGCACAAGCACACTTATTACATAAAAAAACAACTAAATTGACAAAGCATAGTGACAATGAAGGAAATACATTAAGGAAATACATAATGGAAACCTATTCTAAATGGAAATACTACCTTATTACAAACACCAAGAAGACTTATTTATAGTAGGGCTTCAGCCTACTCCCATTAAAGTAACTGGGTAGCCATGTTCCATCAAGTGCTTCTAACTGGAAAGCACCTGATTCAAGTATATAAGTGATGACATACAGCCCCAACCAATGTACTTTGAGCTTTCTGGATGGCACAAGAACTTAGAGTCATAAAGAAGTACCATTTGTCCAATCTCAAACTTCTTATCCCTTATGTTTCTATCATGCCATGCCTTCTGCCTAGATTTTTCCTACTTTTGACTCCATCGTGCTATGGCTCATCACTCATCCAGTTGAATCATCTTCTCGATACACTCTTCTAAAGCCTTCTCATCAGCTAGACCTCCAGTGCGTGTGCAATGCACAAAGAAGGTAACATAAATTCTATAGGGAGAATGGCTTCTGCACCAAACACCAACTGAAATGGTGTGGCTTTGTTCAATCTCTTGTAAGTTGTTCTATATGCCCAAAGAACAACTGACACTTTGTCATCCCAATCCTTTCTTCCAACATCACAAATTTTTGTCAAAGTTATGGCTCAAAATCTTGTTGAAAGCCTCAACAGTTCCATTTTCCTAGGATGGTAGGGTGTAGTTTTATGGTGTGCAACCATAAACTCATCTAATAGGATCTGATTGTCTCATTCAAAAAATGTGTACCCCTATCACTTGTCAAGCTTAAAGGACATCCATATCTTGTAAGAACATTCTCCCATAGAAACCTAGCTTTTAGCTATGTATAGTCCTTCGTAGGTGTTTGCTTCTACCCACCATGTGAGATAATCTTGTGCAAGTAATGATATAGCATGATCCAGTCCTGTGCGTGCGGCTGGTGAAATAGGTCCTACAAAGTCAATGGCCCATTTCTCAAATGGTTCAACACTAGTAATTGGTCTCAAAGGCATCTCATCTCTTTTCCCTAGTTTTCCTAGGCACTTGACAATGATCACACACCTTACAATATTCTTTGCATAGTCTTTATATAATGTCTCCCACCATAATCCAACAAGTAGGATCTTTTGGGAGTCACATCACCTACATAATGGCCTCCTACAATACCACCATGGGCCTCTTCCATAATATCCTTGCACTCATGCTCTAATACACAACATGTATAATACTTCATCTCTACCTAACTTGTAGAGGTCACCACTGATTAACATAAATGGTGTGCATGCGTATATAGCAAGTTGTTTCTTTTCTAATGCCTTCATTCCTTCTGGTGCCATACCAGTTCGTAGAAAGACAACAATGTCTTCTAATTCCATGGGTGCACATTTGTAACCTATATAACTATGCATCTAGCATGGTTTCTTCAATTTTTGTGCTTCCTCTCCTGAGTTGATTCTAGATAAATGGTCTGTCCAAATTACTTTTCCTAGCTTCACCACAACTGTGAAGTCAAACTCTTGAAATAGGAGTACCCATCTGCATATGTGCCCCTATAAGATGGGCTTTTTTACCAAGTACTTCAATGCCATGTGATCTATATAAAACACAAATGGTGTTGCTAACAAGTACTGTCAAAACTTGTGCAATGCATAGATCATTGACAAAGCTTCACGCTCTATAGTTGTATAATTCCTTTTTAGCAAGAGTCAGCTTCCTACTAGCAAAACAAATTGGATGATCTATAATACCTTCACTAGGTTGAGCTAACACAACACCAATGGCCATGCCAGAGGCATCCACATGCACATGAAATGGTTTATCCCATGAGGAAAATGTAGAATGGGTGCGGTAGTAAGTTTCTCCTTTAATATCTCAAATGTGCGCTGTTGTGGTTCTCCCCAATAAAATGTACCTTTCCCCTTTAGTAACTCTTCCAAGGGTGCAAAAATTTGGCATACCCTTTGATGAATTTTCTATAATATCCTGTATGACCTAAAAATCCACACACCTCACTTTGACTGGTAGGTGCTTCCAGGCCTAGAATGACTGCAACCTTAGCTGGATCAACCAACAAACCTTCCTTGTAGATTATATGTCCTAACAATATTCCAAATGGTGTAGCAAATATGCACTTCTTGATGTTCAAAGAGATACTCAATTATCTACACCATTCAAACATTAAGCGCAGATTGTCACAATGATCTTTCACAAGCCCATATATTGTCCAATCATCTAGGTAGACCTATAAGAAGTTGTGAATAAAATCTTTGAATGCTTGAACAACTATGCATGAGAATACAACAGGCATGTTTTTCAATCCAAAAGGCATCACAGTATAGGAAAAACTACCCCATTCAGTAGTAAATGTTGTCTTTTCTTGATCCTCTGAGCAATCCTAACCTTGATGATACCCGAAAAACCCATCTGTGAAAGAGTATATTTCACACCTATGCACTCCTTCTAGTATTTCCTCAGTAAATGGCATGTAGGGAATGGATCTGTGATGCATGCAACATTCAGCTCCCTGTAGTCCACACATATTCTAATTCATCCATCCTTCTTGATACTGATCACCATTGGACTAACCCATTCTGACTCATCAAGGGGCTTGATAATTCCAGATTTCAACATTTTATCAATTTCTTCTTTTACCTTTTCACACAAATTGGGGTTCATTCTATAAGGTCTCTTTCTAACTGGTCATGCACCTTCCTTAAGTTTTATCTTCATTTCCCCAAGTGATTTATGCATGCCTTTAAGTTCATGATACCCTCGAGGGAATAAGTCCTTGATAATCCTGAGTAACTCAATGATCTTTGCTACCTCCAAGTCTGACCAGTAGTCTCCAATGATGGCCTCCTTAGGCTCAGCCTCCGAACCTATATTCACCTTCTTTGTCTTCATGGGTTCATGATAGGCACATGTGTATCCTTTTCTACACTTGTCCAAGACCTCACGCACCCCTTGTGAATGTTCAATATCTAGGTTCTCAACTTCCTCATCATCCACGATGTAAACCATCTTTCCTTTCTCTTTCTCAAGGAAAGCACGTTCAAGTAGTATGGAGTCCATTTCTTCTTCCTTTTCAAAATGCACTCTCTGGACTCTACCTCACCACCAAATAATTCCTGAATATGCTCTTTTTCTTTTGCACTATCTCCCATAGTTAAGCGCTTGACAAAAATTTTAATGCCTCTTCTATTGGAGGTTGGGAAGAAAAGTAGTCAAAGGTCTGGATCATTCCTGTAGTCAAATTTTTCCAGTTTCCAGTCTCTCGATGTAGTTATTACATATACATACCATGCGCGTGTGCATCCTTGTAGCGTAGAGTACAATCTATGCACCCAGTGAAGGTGGTAATGCTTCTGTCCTCTTGTATTGTCAGAGTCTCTCACACTGTTGAATGTGATGTTGAATAGGTTGATCACCATGATAAGTGTAGATCTGTGTAGGTGCATTGTTCCTTACAAACCTAATAGATAGGGTGATCCCAATCTCTTCCCATTCTATAAGATTATCTCTGTGGACTACCCACCAGCGTTTTTTTCCCCACACAAGGTATATACTAACATATCTCTTCTCTTAATTTGATCTGTCCACCATGTGTTTCCATGGCTTTCAAAAATACAGGAAGATCTTCTACCCCTATATACCAAGGTATTGTGCTACCTATCCATCAAACCAAATGAAGTCCATTCTTGCATGCAACCACACTTTTCACCTCATGCCCCTACTAGTTCATATGTACCATGAGCCCAATTGTCACAAGCAATACTCATAGTATCACTAATAGAATGAGAATCCTCCCACTATAGGATGCCTTCTTTTGATGGCTCATTGACCTCTGGGTCTGAATAGCATGCGTACATAAATTTTGTTTAAGTCCTCCTCACTTAGAGGCTCAACATATGGTGTAGACTTCCCATCTGTTAGAGGTATCACAACTCTTTCCTCCTTGTTCTCAAAGCTGATATACCCCTTATTGAATCTCAAGTCAACATTATTCACATAACACCAAGGGCATCCAAGCAAGGCTGGAAAATTGTCTGCTTCTTGCAAGTGCTAATACCTCAAAATCCCCAGTGAACTTGGCCCCTTGTATGGTTATAGATGCATCCTTCAAAACTCCTATGGGAGTGGCCTTAGTCCGTTTTCCATAAACAACACATTAGATGATGGCTGCAATGGAGGCCTCCCCATTTGTACCCATGCATCTAATGTAAGCACATTTACTTCCACACTATATCAATCAATATGTTTGCTCAATAGCCATCCATCCACAACAACATTCAAGTAATTTCCTTGTCATAGTCAATGCTATCAGGGGGAATATTTGCATGCAAATCTGTCATCTAGTCTCAATACTTGCACATGGAGTGTTCCCTTTTAACCAACTTCCTAATAGTGGAATGATGTTCTCCTGGCGCAACATTTTGCACACTTCTCTCAGATCATCGATATCAGTTTGGACTATCTCTGATGCTTTCTTCTACTCCTTTAAGTATTGTATCTCACCTACGAAGATTCCTTAGCACTTCCATAGTATCTGGTAAACTTCCTTCGATGAGCAGGATCTAGGGTACCTTGCATGCAAAAACCTCCTCCTTGGTGATCGTAGGCTTCTGGTGCAATGCCTCTCTTACGCGTGCCACTTCAGCTCATGTAGTAATCTTCACTGTTAATGCCTCAGGTCTAGTCTGCTATCTTGGGCATCCACTGATCTTCTACCATGTGTTGGATTCTAACCATCCCGACCTTTGTTTTCTTGCTTATGTTGCTTACTCAGATGCTCATATAAGTCTGGGCACTCTTCATAGCTATGGTTCTTTCCACAAAAAAAGAACATGTAATATTCTGAGGACATTCACACCTATAGTGGTCGGGATCCACACGTATAACATGTTCCACGAGGGAACTCACCTCTTCCTCCACCACGGCCTCATCCTCCATATCCACCACGATATCCATGTCCCCTTCCATGACCTCCTTCAAAATGCCCCTCATTCTATCATAGCATGTTTGATTATGATCCCAATCCTGGTGCTCATTCTTACCCTTAGAATTATCTATTATACTTGTCTATCATACCCCAATGTCTATAGCATCCTGGATCTACCAATCAATCAAAATCCTCAGTATCATGGGTCATGGACCTGGAAAATTTTGCAAAAGTAGGATACATTCTTCCTTATCATGTGTTGTAACAAAAAATGACTAGCATCATGATTCAAATGACAGATCTCACAATCCAATAGTAATGAGCATACTATGAGGACAACTATCCTTGGTGTGACCTTCCACTTCACAATCTATACACCAAATTCTTGAGCATGTTTCATGGGCTGAATTTGTTGATAGCTTCTCTAACTACTTTTCCATAGCTACAATCTGTGCCTCTAAGAATGGACTAACACCAGTGTCAATGCTCCCAACTACCTCAGCACACAAAGTTACTTCTAGTGCTTCACGTGGATCAATGTATGTCTTATGTGACAACACCCTTCTAAATGGTGTAATCAATCCTCCAACAAACCATTGTGCATGTTGGCTTGCATGAATATCATAAGATAGCTTAGATAGAAGTGTCTTAAAATGGGCATCATACTCACGTACACTCTCAGTAGTGCCTTGCTTGATATCCTTGAGTGCACTTATACTCTTTCTTCTCAAACTCAGGATATGGAACTCTTTCAAGAAAGCATCCTTCAATGCTGCATAATCCACACAAGTTTGATCAGGGTCAAACTTCCTATACCAGTGTGTGCACATCCTGTAATGTAGTAGTAAATTGACTTGCCTTACACTCAGCAGACCATGATCCCTTTAGCTCACCACAAGATTTCACACATATGCACATGTTTGGCAGCATCCTCTATGCCTCTATACTCTAGAAGATGAAGAGACATCTCCATATAAATGTTTTGTGGTTGTTGTGGGCCTTGACCACCTGATCCAGAACCTCCTGTGTTCCCTCTACCTCCAGAACCACTAGATCCACCGAACTAGAACCACCTATACCTCTTGATCCTCCACCTTGTAGCTAGAATAGGACTTGTAGATGTACTCCCTATGCTCCAATAGTAGTACTATATTGAACCCCTACAATCTGTGAGGTAGTTCCACTTCCAGAGGTGAATCCAACATTCTTGTGCTCACGTTCTATGTGGATGATGCACCTAAGAATGTTCCTCCAAATATCATTGAAGTCATCTTCTCCTGCCATTGATGTACTTGCTCCTGACTTACTCTTGCTCTCCTACTTCCCAAGTTAGCTTGTTGGTTATTTTCATACTAGATATTGGAAAACCAAGCGCAAGGGCTAGGTCACCAGGTGGATTAAGATGCACCCATGGCCCAGGTAGTCTCTGCTGGTGCACTTCTGTGTGAGGCCAAGGGGGGATCTCTGTCATGTTTTCCAAGATGGGGGAGTTCCTGATGCTCTGGCTCCACGTCTTCTATGTGAGCTTTAAATCCTTCACGAGCCATCTCTCTCCTCAATGCCATACTTTCTGCAATGGAATGTTGCTTCTCTATCTCCCTCTCATGCACCTCATTATACTTAAGCCACCTCTCCTCTCTCTTCCTCTCTGCTACTAGGTCTTCCATCTTTCACCAAACTTGTTCCTGCCCTCATGCATGTGGTGAAGTTTAGTTAGCCATCGGTTTACTCTCCAGGTTCAAAGTTACCATCAAGATCTTGATCGCCAGTGGAATACCTTGCAGATATACTCCTCTTGGATACCACAAAAACTAGAATTCAGCTACCTCCAGGGAAAGAATACATCAAAATTGAATATTCCAGAATATAACTATTTAGAACACCACAAAACCATGTATCCACAACATGAGTCCAGATCAAATCAGCATCATAAAGGGCCTGAAATTCTTCCTATGTCCAGAAACAAGTGCGTGATACCTCCAATTCCACTTGAGATGCATAAGTAGTAAGCCACTCATATAGTTCTACTAGAAAGATAGTGAAAAATCTCTCATATAGGTTGTCATATAGATTCTGTTCTACCCAAGTGCATGTGTTAAACTCAGATCCACTGTTATTGAACCACCATGCATATTCTTCCTCCAGATCATGTATCCACTCCTCAATACTTGCTAGAGTTAACCGGTACATCTTCATCATGAACCATCCTAAAAACAACTAAAAAGAGGTCCCAAAAATGGAACCAATGATGACCTAGAATTTACCAGATAACACCCTAGTCACATTGGCACATCACTCATCCTAGACTGAGCACTCACCCAAGCATGCAAAAGGTACTAGGTCCCTCTTTAGGGTTGTTGTAGCAGGATGTTAGCATGATGAAGGAAGAAACATATATGTCCATAACTAATCCACCATTCTACCATGCATGCTACATTTAGATCTATGAAAGAACAAGCTTAAACAATAATCATGATTGAATCAATAACATGCACTACTCAATTACACATAGGAATGACATAGATTCACACTTAGATTAATAAACACTATAATCTTCCATCTATTAATAAACATAATATCTCTATACACTTCACATGTGGGCTCTTCTTGTCCCTCCACGCCCTTGATCTTGGCTTTCTCTCCGCATGGACTACTTGAGTGATCTCTAACAATTTTTCTCCAATCAACACCTTTTTAGGGTTAATTACAAAATTAGAACAAGAGAACCATATAAATATAAATTTATGTGATCATAATGAGGGACCAATTACTAAGCATCTACTATCACCATCTAGAGTTGCATCCATCAAAGGCATCTAAAGCTACATTTGCATCCATCTAGCTCCATCACAAGGAACACAAGGCTGGTTCATCTACATAAAAATTCATAGGAGGGGAGTCTATTGTTTCTATGCACACATTTACTACATTCTACATCTAGTTATTTTCTCGCTACTTCACAAAGTGTGACTAGCACAAGAGCAACCTAGGGAATGATTTGCACACACACACACACACACACACACACACACACACACACACACACACACACACACCTAGAACTATATTGGGTCTGATATGTAGTGCATTGTTCACTTATAAGCCCATTATTTTGGCTGCTTTGATAATAGTCTCGATCCCTTCATATGCATATTTCTTTTTTAGGGTTTTGATGCTTTTTCTAGGGTTTTAACGATGATTCTTCCATCTCCTATTCACAACAACTTCTAGTGCAGCTCAATGACATTAGTGTGATAGGAAGCAAACACAGTGGAACATCCAAACAAAATCCAGAGGAGGTTTGCATAGATTTTTCACAAACCAAGGCACCCATATTTATGACTAGAGCTCCCCAGGGTCCCTTGTCCCTCTTTTAGGTGCCCCAGTCCAGCCAAATAGCCTAGATCTGTACTTTCTAGAGCTCATGTGTGGTCATTTCCTCCTCCTATCTAGCTAGTCTCCAATACAACACAATCCCGAAACATATGGAAATCAACTTAGTCTTTTTTTAACCCTTCTTGAACACTAGGGTTTCATATTTTATAGCTTAGGTTTCTTGGAATTATTTTGGTATTTTATTAATTCATTTATTCAATCATTTTACTTTGCTCCTATAACATCATATTACACTAGAATATTTTCTATTTTAGTTAATCACTTGTTGAACTCAGAGAAATTCTTCTCCGGAAGAGATTTTTAGAAACAAAAGTCTCATGAAGCTTGGCTCAAATATGCCTATAAAAATACCAAGTTTTTCCATTCCTCTATCAAATCTAAGAAAAACACCAACTACAATTCCCTAATAGTCACTATTGATGGACGTGATTTTCTAAGTTGGATTTGATCCGTAATGAAGCCATTTCCTATTTCTCTCCTCTCCTTGGTGGTGAGTCTCATTCAGATTTTGTAAGTCTAAACTCTCTTCTTTGAGACTGCAATTGTCTTCTCAAAGACTTCGTATAATGTTGCTCTTATGGCCCCCTTTTCTCTTGAGGATATTTGCTCATGGTTTTCTCCATGGAGTACAAGAAGGCCCTAGGTCCTTATGGATTCCAAGCTATTTTTTCCAAGGATTTTGGGATATCGTGGGTCATGATGTTTTAGTTCTTGTCACAAGGAGTCTAGGATTTGAAAAAAAAATATTGGAGGAATAAACCATACAATCATCAGCCTATTTCCTAAAAAATAACACTCTTCTACCTTTGATGACTTCAATCCTATCTCTCTATGCAACACTTCCTATTAAATTATATCAAAATATATAGCTAGCAGGATCAAACCTATTCTAAACAGGATCATCTCTAAAGAGCAATGTAGTTTCATTCATGGTCACAATATATCTAATGGTATTATCTTTCTCACAAGCTAATGCACTCTCTTACTAGAAATAAATATCCTAGTATGCATATAAAATTGAATATAGTAATATTATGATCAAATCAATCGGAGGTTTCTTATCTTATCCCTTCTCAAGATGGGTTTCGTGAAGAGTTTTGTAGTTGGATTTTAGTTGTATTTCTTCTCCTCGCCTTCTCTAATCTAGTTAATGGATCTCGCTTAAGGTTTTTGAAAATAATCAAGGGATGTGTCAAGGGGACCCCTTTCTTCCTTCTTATTCCTTTTGGTTATTGATGCTCGAGTAGATCCATAAAAAGTGCTAAATTACAAGGAAGTATTTGGGGCTTGCAAGTTGTTGATGCCTCTCCCATGATTTCTCATCACCAATTCATATATGACACCTTTATCTTTGGTGTTTCTACTTTGATTCAAGCCAACTCTTTTCAGCTTGTGTTAGATATCTATGCTAAATCTGTGGGTCAAGTCATCAAATTTCATAAGTCTGTAGTTTTCTTTTTCAATACTTCTCCTTGCATGAAGAGGTATATTTGTAATATGCTAGGTTTTTAAATTGGGTCCCTTTCCCACTCATATCTTGGCATTCCTTTGTTTATGGGAAATATTGATCTTCTCTTTGTGACAATTTGGTTTCATCGATTGAAATTTTCCTTTGCTCTTAGAAGGAAATGGCTCACCCTTGATGGATGTTTGCTTCTCATTAGATTTGTTCTCAGTGTTATTTCTATATACACGTTCTTTGTGATACGGGTTATGAGAATGGTTCTTTGAAGATTAAAAATGATCCCCCGGTTAAATGGAATATTGTTAAAACTCCTAAAGATTTAGGAGGTGTGTGGCATCATAGACCTCTACTTTGAAATATTTCCTTGGGGCTAAACATATTTGGAAATTGTTATCCAATCAACAACATTCTGAATCTTATCCTAAGGAAAAAATATCTTGGCAATGGTCCTCCTCATCTTATTTTAATTGATACTAAGCTTCCTACGGGGTTATACATTTGGAATGTTCTCTCCTCTCAGATCAATATTTTCAAATCAAGTCTTGTGGCTTATTGGTAATGGTGCTATGAATTTTTTTGGGAAGATTCCTTGAATGGTCTCCCCTCTTGGTGACAATCCCGAGTTTGTAGATGTTCATCTTTCTTCTCAAGAATCGTGGGGTTATCTAGTTAAGGATTATGGTATCCCCTCTTGATGATGAGATCTCCATCTTTGATTTGGAAAGATATCTCCAATCAACCTTTCTTAAGCCTCCAAATCCATCTTCAGATCTAAATTAAAGAAGCAGAAGTGGCATGTTTTCCACGAGAGGATAGAATTCTATGGATGGGTTTCAATTTAGGTTATTATTCCATAAAACATGGTTATTTATAGTTGTATCATCATGTTGTTGTGGTCACCCCTTCTTGGTTGGGGTGTTCGACCATGCTTTTCTTCCTAAATCCAAATCCTTTTGTTGGCTTGTTTTTAAAGGAAATTTTTTCACTCAATATTGAAGTAAAAAATGGGGCTATACTAGACCCACTCATCGCATTCTTTTCTATAATAAGGAAGAAGATTGTAATCATATTCTTCTTCGCCTTCCCTTTTTCCTCTCAATGTTGGTATTGGTTATGTAATTGTCTTAATCTTTCTTGGGTCCCGTGAAACCATATCTACCACCATCTCTTCTTGCCACATTCGGTTTTTCTTGGCCTTGAGTTCGATATGGACCCATTTTACTACTTTATGGCACATCCGGTGGGAGCAGAACTTAAGAATCTTTAGAGATGAATCCTTAGATATCCACATCTTTCTCAAAAAATTGGAAGTTTCCATTTCTAAAAATATCAGTTTAAAAACAAAAATGATTTTAATTTCTCTCGTAGGGATTTTGAAATTCGTAAATATTGGCCTCTTATTCACATTCCTTCTCTAGAACTATCTATAAACGAAGTTTTCCAAAATGAAAAAAATATCTCTAAGGAAAAATGCTAAATGGATCCCTCCCCCTAGTTTTTGCGAAATTAATTTTTGACGGGGCCTCTAAAGGTAATCCCGGTATATCAGGGGTGGGGTGTGTTATATGGGATTCTTATGGTTCTTTAGTCAAAGTTGGATCCTTCAAGATTAATATGGGAACATTAACTTTATGGAGGTGAAAGCTCTTCTCTTTGGAATCAAAATGGTTATCCACTTGGTTCTAAAATCATTATAGAAGGTGACTCCAAATTCATTATTCAAGCCATCAAGAAAGGAAATGTTATTTCATGTAGGCTCAACATTCTAATTTTGTAAATTATCCATTGGCTGTCCAAACTTGAGATTTGGGAAATCCATCACGCTTTTAGGAAATTAAAATGGTGGCATATGCTTTTGCCAATGGTACCTATCAAATCAACGATTCCATTTTATCTTCTAATGGTTCTCATGATCAATATAGAGGCTTGTTACACGTGTGAACTATCTCTTGTTAGGATATTAATGTTTACATTATACTTGTGTATTCAATAAGTATAAATGTTAGTAGTTATATTATTGTTATATAAACAATAATATATTATTGGAGTTGTTTTAACAACTCGTATGATTTGAGTTGTGTATTGTTACGTGAGTAATAATCACAACTAAATAGGAATATTGTTAGAGCAACTTCCTATTTTATAGGATTTGCATATTCCTATATATTTGTAATCTATTTGTATGGAGTATATTACAGTATTATTCCTGTGTTTACATTATACAAACTGGTGTTGTGTTTATATTTGGTATCAGAGCAAGGTTATTGTGATGGAAGTATAATAATTTGATAGGGGTGTCTAGATAATTTATTGCCCATGTTGATGGTTTTTATGTGAGAGGCGAGGAGTTTTTATATATTAAACTTCCAATTATAGCTGTGTGAGAATAGTAGCAGTGCGCAACTGGGGCATTCTTTATCCATGCCATTCAGATTGACAGTGAATATCATTGCACGTGTTCACAGGTCTATTCAAAGTTTTCAATCAATTTTTGTGTAGAATTTTGTTTCCATTCTTTGACAGGCCAGAATTCAATTCCATGTGCCATTATAACTTTTCTTCCTGTGGGATTACAACTTCTAAATCATACAGAATTCTAACGCCCTCAATTTAGTTGTCTCGGCCTGCATCATTTGGACTATAAATTGAGATTTGTGTGGATTTTATGAGGGATATTGTTTCTGACTGTTGTAGATCAGAGGACTATTATTACCAGCTACCATATATTTCAACACCATTCATGCAAACGGTTGCATAATCTAATTTATTAGAAATCAGGATCTACGTAGCCACAAAAACCCAATCATTTCAGCGCCTCCTATAATCCAGCGTCATATTTCTGTCAAATCATGAAGGAAAACTATACGTGGAAGAGATTTTTGTGCATATTGTTCTAATTCAGAGGCTTGATCTTCTTTTGGAGCATTGGCATCTTGACTGTGGCATTTGGCTTGAGCTCAGTTGCATCAACAGTTTGCGGCCTCACTAAGTCTCCTCTGCACTTAGATCACGAAGAATTGGTTATACTTAGTTATTAGTGTCATATGTTTTCTTATTCCATAAAGTCATTAGGATTTGTCATTGTAAGATTTGTTCCTAAAAAATATCCTTCTTTTCATGTATTTAGGTCTAGATTTATTTGTGAGTTGATTTTAATTTAGAAATTAGTTTTTGTTATCTAAAATTATTAAATATTATTTTAGATAATTTTGAGTCCTCATTGTATTTTGATTACATTTTATGTTTTAGTCCAGATAAATTGTCTTTTGTATTGTCATATCATTGTGAAAGTTAAGAGTCGAGTCAAGTCCAATTTTTTTAACAATAATATATATATATGAGTCATCATTATTATATGTTGTAGAATAGTTGTGTCAGTGCCAAAATCAAACCCGAGTCAAGAGTTATTTTGTATGTCTTACGTCAAATTGGTGGTCATAGTCTATAGTGTCAAAGTGCCATAGAGTCATCATATGTTATGTAGTCCTTGTTGTTTTGTCAACGTCATGTCAAATAGGTGATTTTAGGTAGTGTCAAGAGTCAATGACAAAATTTCCAAAATAAAATAAAATTCCTTACGGACGCATTTTTGGTGTTACTCGACGTCCGAAAAATAAAGTGTTTCACATTCAGGAGGAAGAAAAGAATAAGCTCAATGTGGAAACAAATGTGCTTCATGTTCACATCTTACTGAGTTAGCAACACATATACTGGAGGATGGAGGCACCGGAGGTCAAGGACAACCAACAACCTCTCGTCGATTGCCAACGACAGTGGCTACTTCACTTATTTGGTGGCACGTGTGTGAGTGGTGTGCCTTCTTATAGCATGCAGTGTGTTTGATTTCAGCATTTCAAGGGTGGTTTTGTGCACTTTAGTTTTTACAGTTTTCATTTTTCAATAAGTGGAAATTTCACATTGAGGGGGGAACATGATCAACATGAACCAATGTTCCATTTCTCATTTTTCAGTTGTGTATGTGATTATTCCTATTTCCCCAATGCAAAAACATAGTGAAGAACAAATAGCACAATGAAAGGCAACATCATGAGTCTTGATGAGGTAGAACAGTTAGATGTGTTCCTGTTCATGCCTAGGTTTGTGGTTAGCCTCCTGAAAACCATTGAAGGTTGTTCAGATGTGTTCCTTTTTGAGTTCCCACACTGCTAGGTCGATGTGTTCCTAGAGTGACTGGTTGATAAGAAGATGATTCTTGAGCATGTTCCCATCCTATTCGGTCAAATGTGTTACCAATAGTGCATGGTCGATAAGAAGTTGATGTGTTCCTTCTTCTACCTTCAGTTGAGTGTTGCGCCAAGATCATGAGCACGCGGAGGTGGCAAGTCAGAGAGGAAGTGCGAAAGTTCTATTGTTACCATGTAAACATTAAGGGGGAATGTTAGGATATTGATGTCTACATTATACTTTTGTATTCAATAAGTATAAATGTTAGTAGTTATATTATTGTTATATAAACAATAATATATTATTGGAGTTATTTTAACAACTCGTATAATTTGAGTTGTGTATTGTTACGTGAGTAACAATCACAACTAAATAGGATTATTGTCGAGAAACTTCCTAGTTTATAGGAGTTGCATATTCCTATATATTTGTAATCTATTCATATGGAGTCTATTATAGTATTATTCTGTGTATACATTATATAAACCGGTGTTGTGTTTATATCTCTCTCTCCATGGAAGGACCTTTATTTAGGGCGGTGGTATTATTTTTTCTATCCTCCCCTTCTCCCTTTCACGTCTACCTACTTCATGAATTTTCCAAATTTCCCAATTCTTCACTACAGGAGAAAATGAGAAGTTTCCTTCTTCATATATGTTTCACCATGTCATCTATATAAGGTTTTTAGGGTAGATTCTCCCTCTTTCCTCAAGGAAATCGAGAAGATCATAAGCCCTTCCTATCATCTTTGTTTCCCAATTTCTCCTTCATAAACCCGATAAGGATGTTGTTTTTCCTATTGTCTTGCATTTTATCCATCCTCATCATCATATTGGCCTC
The DNA here is from genome assembly GCA_018340775.1 of Taxus wallichiana var. yunnanensis. Classification (NCBI taxonomy): domain Eukaryota; kingdom Viridiplantae; phylum Streptophyta; class Pinopsida; order Cupressales; family Taxaceae; genus Taxus; species Taxus wallichiana. Next base: position 665,639,724 of record CM031244.1, on the reverse strand, counting down.
AAGGAGGCTTTGGACCAGTGTGCCTTGCTTCACTATTTTCCACTTTCGCAAGTTTGGATTCCTCTAGGCGGGTGGATAGTGGTTACTTAATGGAATTGGAGCACCACTTTAATATTCTTCTTCGCTTTTTGTTTCCATTCATACCATCTCATCGAACCAAATTATTTGATCCCTCTTGCATGTTACCCTCAATATCAATTCCCTGGCCAGTAACAAATTGGACATCCTCCTTATTGGCTTCATGAGATCTAGTTTTAGGCTAGTTCACCTTTCTCTTTCCTATCAAAATTGTCAAACTTGCACCTCCAAAAAACTTTATGGGAAAAAGGAGTTGGTTTCTTTTGTCATCCTTGTTGATGTTTAGGAGATATCTAATGACTAAGATCATTTTTATTTTTATTTTTGTTGTTTATCTTTTTTATTTTCTCGAGGCCATATGTTCATCTCGCCTCTATTTTATGGTCATTGTTTGTTGGTTTTGCTAGGTAACAGTCACTTTTCTTCTATGTAATCGATGTATCCGTTATGGGTGACTATTACCATCATTTTTATTTCATTTCCTATAAGGAAGGGATCCCATTCAGCCCTCGGTTCAAAGCTTTGGTCAAAAGAGTTTATCAATAAAGTAATAATAATAATAATAATTTCCTTTATGTAGATAATGGTCACTAATGCATCTATTTCTTGAGCGGGTTCCTTAAGGGGCCTCGTTAAGAATGGGGTATGACTATTCACATGGTCATTATGGGTTAGAGATAGTACACAAAGAGAGTATCACTATGTGGTCCTAGCCTTAGTTGTCCTTGCATTATTTATCCTTGTCCCTTTATGTCTCATACACATTGCACATCCGAAACCTTGCTTGCATTTCACCATTTGACACATTTTTCATTCACTTTCTTGATCCATAACACCTATTTTCTCCTTACATGAAATTCAGTTATCCTTGTATGATGCCATCGCCCATGGGTGATGGTGTGGATGTTAGGTTTTTCCTAGCCAACACCATCACCCACGGGCAGGGGCATTTTATATATACACACCACACTTTGAAATTCAAAAATAAAGGAAGCCATAATCAAAGAAACTATCATTCACTTTGCTCTTTTGAGACAACTTCACATCTTCTCACTCAACCCTTGGTTCATCTTGCACTTGACTTAGATTTCTTGTTGCTATGCCCTTAATCTACTTGCTCTATAATGGCATATGATTAGCTGACATGTGGCTAGCATAATCTCTCCTTGGTTTGTCACATATTTCTATGCTTTCATATTATAGTAGGGTCAACATATGGACTAACCATTGCCTAAGTATGATATATATAGAAGGTAGATGTAGTAATTGAGGAGGATCTTGAGCATAAAATCTTATTGGTAAGGTTTTGGAGGTTTCCCCTTCAAAGTGGTTGAGTGATATAAGTTATTCTCGTTATATTCTTATTTGTTATTCATTGATCATTTCTATAATTTATTATTGAAAATATCTAAGAAGGTTCATTACAAGTGTTATCAAAGCTTTGATCTAGCAAGCTTCTCTACGGTAATTTTTTTCTAGTCTACCAACAATTGGCGATAGGGAAAAATTAGTTGTGATTTAGTTATTTTTTGAATTTTTCCATCACTCGTAGTATTTCTTGGATTTTTTTTTACAAAAATGAAGTGTTAAAAATGTTTTTTAAAAAGAGAGTTAGGAAAATTTTTAGGCCTTTCATGATATAATAGTTATTGGTTTTATTTTGTCATCAAGATAATAAAACTACTATCGGCCCATAACCTTTTTTCACCCATTTTCACTCTTTTTGTGTCACCACCACTAGTTTTGTTTTTAAAATAACTTCGCAACGATATATTCCACTAGAGAACCCATTTTTCCCACCCCGAACCCTAAACCCTAAACCCTAAACCCTACAACCTCAAATCTCATCCCTAAACCTTAAACCCTAATCCCTTTACCCTAATCAATGGCATGACGCTCAACTTGTGATAGTAGTAAAGAATCTAACATGTTAGGAAAGACACTAGGTAAGGAAGATGTAGAGTCTAAGTCATATTTTTTGCCACAAAACTCAAATCCAAGTGGGTGTTCAAGATATTGTAAAGAAAGATGATTTACGCAAGGCTACAATAGAGTTTTATGACAACATGACACAAATACAAGCCCAAATTGCCTCTCTTACTACATTAGTTGCTTGTATAGGAAATATTGGATAGTCTAGCAACCCTCCTCCATATACACCACTACCAATAGGTCCTAATGGAGGATTACGTAACATGCTACCAAAGGTGGAGATGTCAGAAATTTTATGGGAAGGATCCAGTCACTTGGATCAACCAAATGGAGAATTTTTTTTATCTACACCAAACCCCTAGTGCACAGAAGGTGATTGTAGCATCCTTATACCTAGAACTAGACCAATTCATTTGGTATCACTGGTTGAGCACACAAAAACAAAAAAGGGACTCAATCTCTCTTGGTCAACATTCATGGATGAACTTCAGTTACACTATAGCAATAGTGTCACTGAGAACTACTTTAGTCAGCTCACCAAATTATAGAAAATAGGTTTGGTCAAGGATTACATTCAGAAATTTTAGAATTTATCCTTGAGAGTGGAGGATATCACTGATGAGAACCTCAATGACCTATTTTTGGGAGGTCTCAAGGATAACATCCAACATGATGTTCATATTTTTAACTTGAATTTGATCTCTAACTCTATGGTCCTTTCTCAGAGAATGGAAGAAAGGGGTTTATCTAAATGTCGGGTATTCACCTAAGGTTGGGACCAACATATGCTAGGAACATCATTCTCTTAGCCCATTTGATTGACTCCTCAATAGATTGAAGAGAAAAATATAAAGGGTTATGCTTCAACTATGATAGCAAATATAGTTGAGGTCATAAATGTGTTGAGAAGAAGTTTTTCTACATCAAAGGAGCAGAGGAGGATGAAGAGGAGGAGAACAACATAGAGGAGGCAGAGGAAGATCCTAAGAGTGGCTCAGAAGACTCTCCACTAACCATTTCATGTCATGCTTTATCTAGAATTAGCACTCCTCAAACCCTTAAGGTGGTGGGTTTCCTCAAGAAACAAAGATTCACCATCTTGATTGATTCAAGTAGTACACATAACTTCATCAACCATAAATTGGCAGCAAGATTGAACTGCTTTATTTATCCAACCCCTAAATTTCAAGTCATGATTGTTGATGGTGTAATGTCATAGTATCAAGTTATCCATGGGTGAGTACAAATTGGACTCTCCTATGTTTTCCATTCCTATGGGTGGTGTTGATATTATTTTGGGAGTACAATGGCTCACAACCTTGGGGACAATTGAGATGAACTTTCAGAACTATTCATGTGCTTCCAATATGAGGGTAAGAAGTTTGAACTTTGGGACTACGGGAAAAGGCCCCTCATTTGGTCAGCTCCCATTAGATGCAAAAGCTATTATGGAAGGGTGTTGATGGGTTTGTCACATAGTTGTTCTCCATCGAAGCCGGATAGATGAAGACCAATACCCCTATAGATTTACAACTAATTTTGGATAACCACTCAAAGGTTTTTGGTGAGATGCCAAAAGGTATTCCTCAAAAATGATCACATGATCATGTCATTCATTTACTTCCGGAATTCAACCACCCAACATCCACCCATATAGGTACCCCTATGTCCAAAAGAGTGAGATTGAGAAGATGGTGCAAGAGATGTTGGAAGTAGGTATTATATGCCCTAGTCAGAGTGCATATTCTTCTCCTATGGTAATGGTGCATAAGAAGGATGACAACTGGAGGATGTTTCCAGATTACAGAGATCTCAACAAGTACACCATCAAAGATAAGTTTCCTATTCCTATAATTGATGATTTGTTAGATGAGTTACATGGTGTTGTCTATTTCACTAAGCTAGATCTTCATTCAGGTTATCATCAAATTTGAATCAAGGATGAAGATGTCCATAAGACAACTTTTCAAACCCATGAGGGTCACTATGAGTTTCTGGTGATGCCTTTTGGCCTCACAAATGCCCCTCCACTTTTTAGAGTTTGATGAACACCATCTTCTGGCCATTTCTTCGTAAATTTGTTTTGGTATTTTTGATGATATCTTAATTTACAACAAGACATGGGAAGATCATTTGTAGTAGGTGGATCAAGTGCTCCTCACCCTCGAACAACATCAAATGTATGCCAAACCATCCAAATGCTCTTTTGGGGTGAATGAAGTGGAGTATTTAGGTCACATTGTGTCACATGAAGGGGTAAAAGTGGACCCTCAGAAGATCAAAGCCATGATGGAATGGCCCATTCCAAAAACATTGAAATAGTTATGAGGATTCTTGGGATTAACAAGTTACTATCGGAGGTTTATCAAACACTATGGGGGCATAGCAATACCTCTCATAACTCTCCTAAAGAAATATTCCTTCCAGTGGAATGACGTTGCTACTATGGCTTTTGAACAACTCAAAGAGGCTATGTGCACTACCCCCAGTCTTGGCTACTCCAATTTTCGAAGCCTTTTATTGTGGAATGTGATGCATATGGATATGGAATGGGTGTGGTGCTCATGCAAGAAGGATGTCCCATTACTTTTGAGAGTTGCCAACTCACAGAAAGAAACTTATCAAGCCCATCTATGAGAAGGAAATGATGGATATCCTCCATGTTGTAAAACAATGGTGACCCTACCTACTGGGTAGGAACTTCAAGGTAAAAACTAACCATGATAGTCTCAATTATTTCTTAGAATAGAGGTTATCATATAAGGAACAACAAAAATGGGTTACTAAAATGTTGGGATTTGACTTTGAAATAATTTACAAGAAGGGGAAGGAAAATGTTGTAGAAGATGCACTCTCGAGAAAGGATGAGCCCATTGAAGCACTACTTTATGTCATATCAGTACTACATCTAGATTGGATAGTAGAGGCCAAGACTGAATGGGAACATGATGCAGCAACACAAGATCTCATTCATCATCTTATTCAAGATTCCAAAGTGTCGAAAAAATTGTATGGGATGGTGCTACTCTTTTATATAAGGATCGTTGTACTTGTGTAAATTTTATCACCAAATTACAACACCCTTTGATTTTCTTGCATGTGAATGAAATGGGAAATTAGTGTAACTGGGTAATATGGAATTGTCTCTAGGTGTGGGACCATGAACTGAGACAATTCTCCAGAGAAGGTTGGTTCCTCTTCCTAATCTAAGCACTAAACTACTCCTAATGAAGGAAATGCAACTATCTAATCCTATTATATGATTCCAAGGGATTAGGGAGAGAGAAAATGAATGAAAATGGGAAAATCCTACACTAAGGATGTGATAGCACCAAAAGAAGGGTGGTTAAGACACTCTCTAAGACTGAAAATAAGGGAAAATGGAGATCGAGAAGATATTTGGAACATCATGGTCTATAAACACACATTTACACATCATTTACATGAAACACAACCATTTAGAGTATTGTAAGAAACACTAAAATGCACATATACCTTTAAATGTGATGAAGAGGTCAGAAAATGCAATAAAACATAAGAAATGGTTGCAAAATAACCACAAAACTTGATTTTATTACTTCAAATGGTGACATAGTCCATTACAATCAAGAAAAGAGGCATGAATCTCTTGCAAAATTCCCAAAATGGAAGGTTTGAAGCTCACAAGCACCTGTAATAACCTATAGAGAGGGAGAGGAGAAAAAGAGAGAATGTTCCACTTTTTTCAAATGATCTCCTTTTTTACAATATATGAGAGAAAATGAGAGAGAGAGAGAGAGAGAGCTCAAATTTTTGAATTCAACCACCAACAAAGAGCATTGAATGACCTTCAAAAAGCATGGAGAACCCTAGAAAATACATCCCTTCATGTACTCTTACTTGTGAAAGAAGAAATTTTTCTCTAAAACCCTCATAAATGTTTTTTATCTAACTGGAAGTAATCATTTGATCTAGGATATTTTTCCACATTTTTGAGCCACCTGCCACCATTAAATATTTGATTTCTTGTTCTCATGATGAAGTACATAAAAGAACGAATCCATGGATATAAATTTTGTGAGAAATGGATAATTTGGGACGAAATTATAGCCATGTTGGTCGGGGTGTCTAAATTGCCCATTTTGAAAATTTTGGGTTTTGTTCCTCTGTTGGACACACAATCTGCAATATACTTGTTTTTCATTTTTTATTTATTTTGTTTCGATTGCGGGTTGCATCAAGGGTCGAGAGAACTAGGTTCTATCATCACCAATCCGGCACTATGATAATTCTTCACCGGGAACTCCTCATGCTATGATTATTTACTAATGCACAACCTTTAGTTTGGTGGATGTAATCAAAACAAAACAACAACATAACACAAGAATACCATCGACTATGATAAGACAATGATGAAAATCTGAAATATCAAAATAAATTATAATATTAACATGAAATTGTTACAATCTCACCCATGAGGTACTTCAAGTGTTATTGACTTCACTTGCCTTTCACCAAGACTATGGAAGAAACTTTACAATTACACCTCTTAATGGCTTCTTCAACACACCTTTAAACTGATGGCTTCCTTCGCACACTTCCTACAATATTTCTCACTACTTCCTTCTATGCTAAATGAGGGGGGTGGCCTCTCTATTTATAGAACTTCTAGGCTTATCCATCTTATCTCTAAGATAGGATAAGAAATCCACTTTGACGAATCATATTCCATACCTTAACTCTTATCTCATACATGTAAGCTTATACATTTAGATAAGATAAACCTTATCATTTTACATGGGTTCCACATTTTTAGACTTTTTACAAATAAAATACACAAAATATTTATGACCTCACTCCTTGTCTTTATTACCAATATAATATTTCTAATTCCTAATCATGTAGACCCTACTTCTCTAATTACCCAAACTTTGACATTTTAACATTACCGGACCACTTACGATAAATATTTACTTTTTACAACATTCCTATTGTACTTTGACTGTTACCGTACTCCACATTATTGGCGGCACCGTACTGATGGTGCCGTTATCTTCTATCAGACGCTACTACTAATTATACTTAACAACATCCTATTCCTAATACATACATTAATGAAATAGAAATTACGGAGGAAAATTTTAGTGTCGACATCTTCCCCCTTCCTAGCTTCTACTCCGTCCTCGGAGTAGACTATTCTGGTGCTTGGAAAATCTTCAACTTGTCATGGTTGACCCATTTCGTAATGGGAGTGCCATCCAATTCCTCCAGTCGGTACGTACCATTTTCATGCACAGCTGCTATTTTGTAGGGCCCCATCCATTTTGGAAGAAATTTTCTGTCTTCTTTTTTTGTATCTGGAATCATATACTAGAACCAAGTCATTCACATGAAATGGAGACCACCGGATCTTTTGATCAAAGTATTCCTTCTGCTTCATTTTCTTCTTATGGCTTGTATCCTTTGCTATTTCTCTCATTTCCTCTAGCAAATGAAGATGTACCAACCTTTCTTTTACTGAATCACTTTCATCCATCCTTTCATTTTTCATAACTCTCACAGTGGGAATATCAAACTCAATAGGAAGAACTAGATCAATGCCATAGGCCAACTGAAATGGGGAGTATCATGTTGCTGACTTTGATGTTGCCCTATATGCCCACAATGCTGCATGAATCCTTTTATCCCATTTATGTACCTGCAAGGCTGCATCTTTTGCTAGAATTTGACACAACACAAAATTTGTTCGTTCCACCTGTCCATTTGTGCTTGGCTTGTATGTTGTTGCCTTCATGTGCTTAATAGAAAACTTATTGACTAGGGCTTCTACCACCTCATTAATGAAGTGGCTTCCTTGATCTGTTACAATTTCTAATGGGCAACCAAATCTGGTGATAATGCGTTCATACATGAACCTTGCCACTTCATCCATGGAAGTCAAGTTCAATGGCCTAGCTTCAACCCACTTGGTTAAATAATCATGGCAACTACAATATACTTATTTTGGCGTGATGTAGTTGGAAGTGGACCTACAATGTCTATTCCCCACTTTTCAAAGGGACCAAGGGGAAGAATAGGACATAATGGAGCTGATGAAGTCTTACGGTTACCATGTGTTTGACAAATATCACATGTCTTACAATAATTATAACAATCTTTAAAAAGAGTGGGCCAGTGATAACCTGCATCCAAGATCCTTCTTGCTGTAAGTTGTCTAGAGAAGTGCCCTCCACATGTACCATTGTGGAATTCTTCTAGCAGTTCCTTCCCTTGATCACGTCCAACTGCCCTCTTGTACTGTCCATCAGGTCCTATTCGAAATAATACTCCATGTAGAATAGAATATGGACGACTAGCTTGAGTAATCTTTCTCTTAGTCTTTGCATTGGCACCATCAGGAAACTTGAATTCATTCAGATAATTTCAAATATCTACGTATTCATTAGGGATTGTGTCAAGGGATAACAATGCTTTGCATCGGGGAAATCATCATCATCACAAGATGATCCTAAACCATCATAGGCTCGAGAGAGTGCATCTACATTGACATGCTTCTTTCCTAGCCTATCTATAATATCAAATTCAAACTCTTGTAGCAAAATTATCCATCTTGCTATCCTCCCTGATGGGTTAGGCTTATTTACAATATATTTTAGAGCCTCGATGATCTCACAACTAGAAATTTTTACCCCTAAGCAAGTAATTTCTAAACTTCTTTACAAAAAAATGATAGCGAGCCTCTTTTTCGATTCATAGTATAATTTACCTTAGCACTGCTCATTTGTCTGCTCCCAAAATAAATTGGATGTTCATTCCCATTTTCATCCTTTTGGCTCAAAGTACTTCCTAGTGCTGCATCTGAGGCATCAGTGTACACAATGAATGGCTTGCTCCAACTGGATTTTTCAAAACAGTGAAGACACCAGTGGCTTCCTTCAATTGTCTAAAAGCTTCATGCGCCTTATTTCCCGGTTCATAAGTAACATCCTTCTTCAAGAACTCAAGTTAGTGGTCATGCAATCTTTGAGAAATTCTTGATGAACCTTCTACAAGAACCCACATGGCCTAAAAATGATCTCAACTTACTTCTATTAAGAGGAAATGGTAAATCTTTGATTTTTGAAACTTTATCGTGATCGCATTACAATACCATCTCTGGATACAACATGCCCTAACAAAACGCCTTTAGAACATCCAAAGACACACTTTGTAGGGTTTAGTGAGGCTTGTGCTTCATCTAACCTTTGAAATGATGTCTCCATTTGGTGTAGGTGGTCCAACTTGCTCCCATAGATGCAAAAATCATCCAGAAATACTCTGATGAAGGTCCCAATGTAGGGTTCGAACACCCTATTCATCAAACGCTGGAATGTTGCTGGAGCATTACACAACCCAAAAGGCATAACTCTATAAGCAAACGTTCCCCAAGGAGTGGTGAACGTGGTCTTCAGCTGATCTTTCTCTGCTATACGAACTTGGTTGTAGCCACTATATCCATCAGCAAAACTATAGCACTCTTGGCCAGCTACTTCGTCCAAGATCTGATCTGAAAATGGAAGAGGGTAATGATCCTTCTTTGTTGCCTTATTGAGCTTCCTGTAATCAACACAAATGCGTAGCTTCCCATTCTTTTTTATTGAGATCACAATGGGAGAAACCCATTCTAAATTCTCCACAAAGAAATATGAATCCCGCATCAAGCAACTTATCTATTTCTTCTTTTACGGTCTTGGAAAAATTAGGATTCATTCTATATGGCATTTGCTTTATGGGTTTAGCACCATCTACCAGCCTCAATACAATGTTCTACCCAACTTACTTGACGGAGTTCCTTGTAATCAAAAGTGAATAGGTGTATGTACCTTCGAAAGAGCCGGAGGTAGGATTCCTTCTCACTCTCCATCACAAAGATCACCAATCTTTATTTGTTGAGACGATCATCAACTTCTTCTTCGATAATTTTATGGGGTCATGAGTTGGTGTGACTGGAAGGATATCCATGACTGAAACATCAACCTCACTTTCTTCATCTTCGTGTCCACTTTACTAGTACTAGAGTAATCGAGGATGTCCAATCATCGCCATCACTTGAATCCACAGTTTCTCGCCTTATGATGTCGAGGGATCACATTTATCTTCACCCTCTCTCTACCATGTCCAAGTGTCATGAAACCTTCATTCCAGAGTTTCTTGCATGAACTCTCCTTAGCCATGGTCTTCCTCCCAAGCAAAGATTGGGTACACAATGCACCATTTTTCATCACCTGAAAGTCTACCACACATACCACACCCATAACAGATATTGCCACATTTGAAACTACACCTTCTGGGTTTAGTTTTTCTTTATTTAATGACCTTAACATAAGTGTTGAAGGGCGATCAATTTTTAAACCCAACATATTCATTACGTGACTTACCATTACATTAATCGCAGCTCCTCCATCAACTAAGACATCATGAATTGAAATACCATTACATAATACCTCAGCTTGTGGAGCATAGGGATCTGCCTCTGCCTCCAAAACAGGGACCTCAACCTCCTTCCTTCTTCGAGCATTGAGTCCACCTCGCAACTCCCACCTCTTCTCAGAAGACATAGCCAAGAGTTGACCATATGTAATATTTGCAGGCCTTTTGGACAGATCTTCCAAGATGGAGTATGGTCCTTGCCCCGTGAAATCGAAAATCCTCGCACACCCAACTTTCTTCTCCTATGTTTCTTACTAGTTTCTTCTTTCATCTTCTTAGGATCATTTCCATCTTGATTATCTTTTTCTTTCTTTCTTTTTGTTACAAACACATCTACTTCATTATTTCTGCTCTTATCTACTACATCAAAAGAATTCACAGGTGCTTTTCCTTTATCATTATCTCCTTTACCGATGTAGAAGCTCTATCTAGACAATTATACTTATAATGACCCTTTTATAACAACCATAACAAACAACTTCAGAAATATTTCTTTTGGACCTCTATCTCCTCCCGAGAACTAAATTCCTTTTCTTGAAGAAGATTAATAGTTAACTCGACCCATCTTTTTGAGCATCTTCATACTCGTAGATGTACTAGGAGAAATATTTGTGCTCACCGAGAGTGGTTGTGGATTTTGGACCAAAGGTGCTGGTGTAGGCTCTACTTTAGCAACAATTTCTTTGGGCTCCTCTTCCATGCTTTCTTCTTACCTTCTTGTAATCTCCTTTGTTAGTTCAATGGTAGTCAAGGCGGTCATACTTCACTCGTTGTCCGATCTCTCGGCTTCATCCCAAGAATAAAGTGCTTACATAGGAGATTATCCACACCATTCATCAACCCATCCGCTAGTCCTTCCTTCCGATCTCGGGCATCGAGCTTCCTCCTTAGCTCGAGAACACGAGCATGATAATCCCTTATCTTCTCCTTCTCTCCTTGGGATAGCTTTGTGATCTCGATCATGAGATCTCGCATATTTCGTTGTTCACCAAATTCTTCAAGAAAAATTTCAGCTTAATAAATCCCATGAATTTTTCACATTATCACCTAGTGTTTCAAACCACCTAAGTGTCTTGAACCATCCAAAAAGGTAGGAAAAATTCAGTCCATTGTTCCCTTCTTATAAGGCCATTACAAATACAAGATCGCTTAAACTCTTGAATGAAAGAAGAAGCATCTTCATTAGATTGAGCTGAAAAATAGTAATCTTTCCCATTTTCAAAAGTAACCACCGTGAAATACCAACTCACAAGTACAATCAACAAGACTTATGTGTACAAATAATTGGAATCACTATACTAGAAAGTGACTTTACACCTTTCTACAAGAAATAGAAATGACCATGGTAAACTATGGTAAAACTTGACTTATCGTGGTAAAAACTCGACTTTACCGTGGTAAACACTATTCACGGTAAAAGTGAAGTTACTGCGGTAAATACTATTCACGGTAAAAAGTGAATTTACTGCGGTAAATACTATTCACGGTAAAAGTGACTTTACTGCGGTAAATACTATTCCAGCAAAAATGACTTTACCATGGTAACTACTATTCATGGCAAAAATGACTTTACCATGGTAACTACTATGCACAGTAAAAACAAGGTTACCCTCTAATTGATTTTTGACTAAGTGGGAATATCTCTCTAGAAAATCCACCAACGAGGAATGGTCCCGGCAACGGAACCAAAATGTCATCACCAATCCGGCACTATGATAATTCTTCACTGGGAACTCCTCGTGCTATGATTATTTACTAATGCACAACCTAACTGGAAACAAAACAACAACATAACATAAGAATACCATCGACTATGATAAGACAGAATGATGACAAATCTGAAATATCAAAATAAATTATAATATTAACATGAAATTGTTACAATCTCACCCATGAGGTACTTCAAGTGTTATTGACTTCACTTGCCTTTCACCAAGACTATGGGAGAAACTTTACAATTACACCTCTTAATGGCTTCTTCAACACACCTTTAAACCGATGGCTTCCTTCGCACACTTCCTACAATATTTCTCACTACTTCCTTCTATGCTAAATGAGGGGGTGGCCTCTATTTATAGAACTTCCAGTGCTTATCCATCTTATCTCTAAGATAGGATAAGAAATCCACTCTGACGAATCATATTCCATACCTTAACTCTTATCTCAGTACATGTAAGCTTATCTCATTAAGATAAGATAAACCTTATCATTTTACATGGGTTCCACATTTTTAGACTTTTTACAAATAAAATACACAAAATATTTATGACCTCACTCCTTGTCTTTATTACCAATATAATATTTCTAATTCCTAATCATGTAGACCCTACTTCTCTAATTACCCAAACTTTGACATTTTAACATTACCGGACCACTTACGACAAATATTTACTTTTTACAACATTCCTATTGTACTTTGACTGTTACCGTACTCCACATTATTGGCGGCACTGTACTGATGGCACCGTTATCTTCTATCAGATGCTACTACTAATTATACTTAACAACATCCTATTCCTAATACATACATTAATGAAATAGAAATTACGGAGGAAAATTTTAGTGTCGTTGCAGTTAATGTGGAACCAGGGTTTGAGATGCTTTATATCTCCCGACTTATTCATACCATTCTCTTTTCCGCACACTACACTCCACCTTCGTTGTTCACTTTGTGGTCATGTTGGCCCTTCGACCCTTGCATCCTGGAACCCCGTGTGCTCCTCTAGCCCTTCAGCCCGAACTCTCTACATGACTCGCATAGTGCTTCATCCGACCGGTGAGTGAGCTAACTTACCAAGCTAAACCCTCAACTCACCCAATGTTATCGGCCCTTTCAACCACTACAAGCACCTATGCCCCTTGCGACCCATTCCCCTGGGCTTGTTGATCCTAAATTTTCTCGCAAGCCCCACCAAAGCCTAGCCTCACTCCTTTACACTTCGGTCTTCTCACCTCATCGAAGAACTCATCCCTTGGTGACCCCGTTCCACTTAGGCCCCTAGCGACCGACTTAGCGGCACTATAAGGGAGTTAACCCCAATCCTTAGAAAATCATCCCATTCAAGCATTCAAAGCATCAAGACCTTCAACCAAGTTCCTTATGGGCCTACCCATGTTGAAAACTCCATAATACACACAATTTAACCCTTTTTCTCCATTTTCCAATTTTAATCAACTTTTCTCGAAATTTCTCAAGCCAGGGAGCTAAAGGAAATGGAGTAAAACATCCCAAGAGTCAAATTTTTCCAACTTTATCCATTTTTAGCTAATTGTTTTATCTTTTTGTAAATCGAACCAAGGGGTGAAGGCCTTCCTATGGCTCCAAAAATTCCAATTTTCTAGTTTATCCAATTCCAAGCCAAGAATAGAATTCAAGTCGTCAAAATTACCACCGGGAAGGGATTTTGGATAATAATTTGGTGACTCAACGGGGCTATCTACCTACCAGATGAAGTGATTAGTGGCCTTGTAACATCCATTGGGAATGGAGTCATCCTGATAACCATCAAATTGATTTGCGAACCTAAAATTCAAACCCCGAGTCACTTGAAACACCGCTTGACTTGAAACCGATCCGTTATTTTCTTGAATTAACCATCACATGACAAAAATATTTTAAGAAGGGTTTTATGTGAGTGGAAAATTGTTTTGACTCCTGAAATTCACCTCTTTCTCCTCATGTAAGATGAATTCAAAATGGAACTTTACCCTTGAACCTTCTTATAACATTGTCTAGAATCTGAAATTGGCCTAGAACTACCTAAAAGCTGTTCACAATTTCACAAGATTTACTTTTCAACAAGATTGAAAACATTTGAGAAACTGATTTGAGGTTGATCTTCTACTTGAAACCCAAGAGAACCTTGAATGAATTGAGAAGTGTTTCCCGCTAGAACTAAGAACATGCAAAGTGTCATGAAACATGCCCTCTCGAAATGACTCAAGCTACTCCTTAAACTAGTTTTATAATCAAGAACGAGGCATTAGAATCCCAAATTGTGGTGATATGAAGAGACAAGAGAATGAGGAGAATGAAACTGTCTCTAAATTTGATTTTTAGTTGCTCTACATTTGAAACTCCTTAGAGATGGAAAATTTTCCTTGAAACTTTGAACTTCTTCCCTCAACACCCTCTCCCAAAATAATGATGAACTATGCAAATAGACCATCTAGAAGAAATAGAACATGTGCAAAGAACTTAGGGAAGGGAAACCTACTTTAACAACAAAAAAGTTAATGTATTTGGTTCAGATCTACACAATAACAAATATATTGAAAACACCGAATAATGATGTATAAAATTAAAACATTCGGGATATTATTCAATAAGACAAGGTTACATATATAGAGTGGAGTTCTCCTATGAAAGAGGAGTCAACTCTAATCTTTAACAAACTCTCACTTATCTCTCCCAATCCCTATTCTCACTCAACAAACGTAGAATCTCTCTAAGAGATCTCTACGAGTTGTCACCAACTCATTATTTTCACAATAATAATGTTCACAATATTAAACTATTCCTAACATTCACCCCCTTAGTGTGAACATGGGAAAAACATACACACTCTCATCTGCAGTATGCTCACCTCTATGGAGCATGTCAAACTATGTGACTCATGACCTTGATACTAATGAAGGGAGTAATGCTCAACCTTCTATGGTTTTACAGGTTTACCACAAACCTTGACGTGTAACAGATCCATCACCTGTCCACCTCATGTGGTTTTCTAGATCTTCCACAAACCTTTTCAAGATCCATGAACTGTCTTACACTGGTGCTTTTGCTCACCTATTTCATTACATCGGGAGTTACATTTAGGAATGTTTATACATTACTTTTGAACAATCATTTGTTCTTATTCTCACAAATGTATGCTAAAAGAAAACACACAACTTAAAAACTTGGCCGTCAGTTCAGTTTCACGGCCTCGTCGATGGTGCCTGATGAGAGGTTGTCGATTTCCCTCTTGCCTCCGTTGCCTCCAACCTCCATCTTTGCTACTTAGCAAAATGTGTCGATGAGGCCCATTTTTACAACTTGGGTGTCGGTTTCAACCGATAATGCACCCCCTCACTATGGATGTCATGTATGGCGAGACTTTGCGTCTATTACAAAATTACTTAAATAACACTACCTAAACATTTTTTTAAAACTCTAAATTACAATAAATATTGACGATAAAACGAGTAAAAAGTAATATTTAATTACTTTTTAACATAATACTCTATAACATTTTTAACTCTTAAATGAGCAGGTTCGATAGTAGTGCGAGAGCATAGACTACGAGCAGTCCTTGTTGAATTTGTAGATTGCATGTATAACTTATGAAGGAGTGAAGGATAAAGACCTAGAAGGAATTCACATGCATCGAAGAGTTACACTTCACCAAAGTGTAGGAGTTGCGAGATTAAAGCAAACAAGCTTGGTAAAGCAATGTGCATGCATATGAGAGCTCAAGATTCAAAATGGAGTAGAATGGAAGCCTTAGCTTGGCTTGGCTTAGGCTTGTCATAGATCAAAGGAGGTGAGTACAAATAGGGGAGTGAATGTGTAACTCCCATGTAAGATAATATTCCTCCATAATGGAGAAGAGGAGTTACTTTCCCAAATGGGAATGTAACTCCTATGACACACTTACACATATGATAGATTCTGTAAGAGAATCTGTCATAACTAAGATGACACCTAGATCCATGTCCACCTAAGTGAGATGACTCACCCGGTGAGGTGGAATAACACTAAATAAGTGAATAAAAATACCACCTACACCAACACCCCCTTCATCATAACTTAGGATGAGGCGGCAAGTCAAAAATGAGAAATGGGTCCCAAAGACAAAGCCTGATGAGGTACCCATGTATAAGAAACTCTCAAAAAGTGGAGTAAAAGGAGAAAACCCAATGGGAAAAAACTCTCCCCCAAAAGAGAGACAAGTCCACTCTCTAATATCGAAAAGATGCCAAATATGGGTCTTGGCCACGATGAGCCTATAAAGGTACCCATGTACAAAGAGGCAATCTCACATGGAAAGAAGAAGAAGAGAGAAGAAGAGGGAGACGAGAGGAATGCAAAAGATGCCATGGACAGATCTGAACTCTGTAACTCTAAGAAGTCTCCCAAAATAATGTCGATGATGAGATCCTCTACCTCTAGAATGAAGAAGAGCCACCCACACCAAATTGTGTGCCTTCCCTTAGGAAGGAAAGAAATGGAGTGTTGGAAGTCCGCCCACTCCGCAAAGGAAACTAAAGGAAGTAGCACGAAGAACTCTGAGTCTGGTCCATGAAAGTGTGACATAGGTCTAGCAAATGAGCATGAAGGAACCGAAGGTAATGTCACAAGTGCAAAACTGTCATAGTATGAATGGTGAACACCTAGAAAGGATGTCCAACTGATGTGAAGGAAAAAAACATCCCCACAATAGAAAATGGATCCACAAGCAAGGGTGGATCAATGAAGGTCTCTAGAAAAGTGGAAGTGGTAAGAGTCCCAAAAGGGGCACTTCCAACAACGGAGATGATGAACTCCTCTGAAATATCTATAGATTGATGAGGAACTAGTAGTACATCACAAGTGTACCTGCAAAAGACAACTAAGGTCGGGCGATACTTGTCCCAATGAGGGGGCTCAACAAACATAAGAGTGATGTTTGATAGGTATGAGTCATCTAATGAAGGTAAAGGAGTGGAAGGGGCCTCACACACTTTGAAGGAGGAAAAGAGGCAGGTGTGATGACTATATGAGACTAAATAGAGACTCGCTCGATATCGATGAGATGTGGGATGTGTCAACACTCTCTGCGGAATAGTGAGAGAAGGAGGAGAAGAGTCCTCTAGTAGTACTCTTGACATCAGAAGTAGAACCAAGCGAGTCATGTGTCGTGGAACTGCCATCACATGAAGAAGTGGAGACAACATGTTCAAGCAATAGCAACAATGGTGGCAGTATGTGAAGGGTCTCCATAGAGGGACTGAATAATGCTCCAGACACGATGGGGAGGATCTGAGTTTTCCATGTGAAACTAGAGAGATCTGGAGACATGTATCATCAAGTGACCAAAAACATGGTCACAAGTGTCAAGAAGTCCTCTAGATGATGATGATCAGTGGGTGCAGGAACTAGCCCAAGTAAGAAGGGTGAAAGACCCTCATGAGCGAAGTATTGTTCCATGGAAGTATGCCAAGCTGAATAGATCTCTCTCTAGTAAGAAGTGGCGGAGGTTGTAAAGAGATCCTATGATGCCCAAGTTTGGAAAGATCACCGTCTATGATGCGGAATCAAAAGAAAGAAGTGCAAGGTGTACGAAAGCAAGACGTCAAACTCGGCCGATAATGCATTTGTGTGTAATACAAGGCCCAAGAGTACTAGTGAACCCCCTAGAATGTGGAACTTTATAAAGTAGTGCGTTTACAAAAACTAACAATGTCATCACGTAATGTGCAAGAAATCATGCAACTTTGACTAAAGAAGTGCTCAAAAGTGAGCAACTGAGTCAAAAGTTATAGCAAAAATACAATTCCCGCAACTGATGGAAAATGCCAATGAACTTTGCAAACTAATTAAAAAAGTGCCCGAAATGGGTGCAAAGGGTGTTGTGTGGGTACTCGTTGGAAATGGCATCAAATTTTAAGAAGGGTTTGTTTTTCTTGCAAGGGGGATTAGCCTCCTGCCAACCCTGGACCTCGCCCTCCGTCTTCAACATACGAATGAAGGACATAATACAAGCAAAATAAAGCCTTAAAATTATTACAATGCCATAATAAGAATGTTTTTGCCTTAAAACATTAAAAATAGGTTGTTTTAACCACCAAACAAGTTCTAAAAGGATAGACCAAGTTGAGTTGGTTTTACATGACCGGGAGTTGGTTGTTGACCGAGCCAAGTCAAGCGCCGAGCTTTGTTCCACATGGTAAAGCGGTGCAAGGTAACCATCCATGAGCAGTTGGAATGAAAAAGGTAACCACGTCCAGAGAAACCACCTAAAAGGTCAGCCACGTGTCAAATAGACAAGTAGAAAATGGTTGAAGGCACGCGTCCTAACAATGTTATAGCCAAATACGTCCACATTTTGATGGAATCAGGAATCAAATAGTGAACAAACTAAGCAGGTGAGGTTTGGTGCAACCATCCAGGTAGGATGCTCGGTAGGGAATGATCACACATTGGGAGGTGGCGTCAAAGTAGAGATAAGATTCCCTACGCTGAGACCAAATGGTTGAACGGAAAAATGTTGCAGAGTCAACCATGCGGGAAACCAATGACCGGTGGTGAGCTCGGTGAAGGGATGTAGAGGTAGGTGCTAAACGATGAGCCGTGCAATGAAGCCACGAACCAGGCCAAGAATGGGATGCAACCGTTTGAGCTTGGAAGAAACCTTGGTTCAAACCAAGACTGCAACTAAGGAACTCCAACCAGGCACGAGAAGGAAGAGAAGGAACTGAAATGGATATGTTGGAGATCAAGTCTGAGGCACCAAGACAAGCATGAGCACACAAAGCCAATAGCCAGACCGGTGAACCAATGTGGGCTAGTTCAAAAATGTGAGCAGAGGAGTTAATCCTTGTAGCCCTTCACTATTGAATGAAGACTCAAACCGCACCCCCTTCTTTTGAACCTACAAATGTTGAATCCACAACCAACAAGAAGCACACTAACAAAACCACCAAAATCTCGAAATATGCAAGTAAAGCACAAGAAAAAGCACGGTGGAGCAACAATGGTGAGCAACGTAATTCTGGTCCCCTCAGCTCTTATACCATGAAGGAGTGAAGGATGAAGACCTAGAAGGAATTCACGTGCATTGAATAGTTTCACTTCACCAAAGTGTAGGAGTTGCGAGATTAAAGCAAGCAAGCTTTGTAAAGAAATGTGCATGCATATGAGAGCTCAAGATTCAAAAATGGAGTAGAATGGAATTCTTAGCTTGGCTTGGCTTAGGATTGTCATAGATCAAAGGAGGTGAGTACAAATAGGGGAGTGAATGTGTAACTCCCATGTAAGAGAATATTCCTCCATAATGGAGAAGAGGAGTTACTTTCCCAAATGGGAATGTAACTCCTATGACACACTTACACATATGACATGATTCTCAGTAAGAGAATATGTCATATCTAATATGACACCTAGATCCATGTACACTTAATTGAGATGACTCACCCAATGAGGTGGAATAACACTAAATAAGTGAATAAAAATACCACCTACACCAACATATACTTGAGTATTCACTGAAACGTCATAGATTTGAAATGAAGCCTATGCAGGCCATGGAGGTGTATGTAAATGATGTGAGTTCACACAAAAATGGCCATGAGACTTATGTATGACTCGAACCTTCCATCGAATCCTTCATGTAAAAAATAGATCTCACTGTTATGTCCAGATCATGAGCTGTAGGGTGCAATGCATGTGGATGGAGAATATTAGTGGAAGAGCATGTGGGTTGGTCTGGGCATATCCTCCACCATCATAGTGAGCTTGCCATTTAAAAATTACTGGTAATGAATGCAGATACCTCACGTCCTCTTCTCATGTTCCAATGATCGATGAATGCACATAGGAATGTGTGCAATCAATCTTGAGACTACAATAGTCGACAAAAAACATTAGTGAATGTGTACCAAGTTAGCATATTATAACGCCATCCACATTGCACATGAGGATCTAATTAATGAAGCAGTATAATGAACCTTCTCCGATACCAAATAATGTATTTGGTTCAAATATACACAATAACAAATATAATGAAAACACCGAATAATGATGTATAAAATTAAAACATTCAGGATATTATTCAATAAGACAAGGTTACATATATAGAGTGGAGTTCTCCTATGAAAGAGGAGTCAACTCTAATCTTCAACAAACTCTCACTTATCTCTCCCAATCCCTATTCTCACTCAACAAACCTAGAATCTCTCTAAGAGATCTCTACGAGTTGTCACCAACTCATTATTTGCACAATAATAATGTTCACAATATTAAACTATTCCTAACAAAAGTGTGTTATAAGCACTTGGAGGAATTAAAACCTAAGCTAATGTGTACAAGGGTGGAATTTTACATCGTAACAATAATGCTTAAGATGGATTCCATTAATTGGAATCAGTAGTTCTTCTCCATCTAGCTTTGAAAGCTTGAAAGCATTGTTACTCTTGTATCTTGTGATCATGTAGGGACCACTCCATATGGCATCAAACTTAGAATGTTTACCTAGTTTATCCCTATCTGCATCCCATTTTAGTACCAATTCTCCTTCCTAGAAGTTCTTGGATTTTTATTTCTTATCAAATGACCTCTTGATAAAACCTTGATCCTTCTCTATGGTTTGCATTGCTTGGTCCCTTAGTTCTTCCAACTCCATTAACTCAACATACCTGACTTCCATGGGTTCAAAATCAGATAATTCCAGCTACTTGAGAAGCTCAAGTGTTGACAATTGAAGAGATATGGGTAGCCTAGCTTCTCCATCATAGACTAGCATGAAGGGAGAGCTGCTAGTGGATCTCTTGGGTGTGATCCTATACTAAAGCTCACAAGGCTTATTTCAGTTTTCTATGCCACATTCTCTAGTTCTCATCTAGAGCCCTTCTTATAATCCTTAGGAGATTCTTTTTATAGACTCGGCTTGCCCATTACCCTAGGGGTAATAGTTAGAGGAAGTACTCAAATAGATCATGTTCTTGACATCCCATTCAAATATTTTGGTGGCAAGGAATGCTAGAGCATTATCGATATGATGGTGGAAGGAACACCGTATTTGGCTACAATACCTTTGTATATCTAGTATACTAGACTCATTAGCTTCCTTGAGTGGCACTACTTTAGTCCACTTGGTGAAATAGTCAATTGTCATTAGAATCCATTTGTGTCCTTAGCTTGAATTAGGATTGATGACCCTAATGAAATCGAATCCCCACTTTGCATGAATGGTTGATCAACTTATATTGGATGGAGTGGAAGTTTTTCCATCTTTTCTTTTCCCCGTGAAGAATGCACATTTCTTACTCTTCTTGATCCATGCATAGTAGTAACTCGAGTAGAATGGGCCAATAGTAACTAGCCTTCATAATCTTGAGGGCTGATACTCTTTGATAAAATTGGCCTCCACCTTCCCGTCATGGAACTCATGCAGCAAATTTTCAATTTTATCGGTTCCAATGCACCTTAGTAAGACACCATTCACATCTTTTCTCGAACAAAATGCTATCTATGAGAGCATATGGAATGGATCAACCTGAAATACCTCATTTTTACTATGTTAAGATCTTGAGGGAATTTTCCGCTTTAGAGGAAGTGGATGATATCCCGAGTCTAGCAAGGAGTGAGCATATCATCAACTAATTATTCTTGATTGTCTTGAAGCACTAGAATGATCCTTCTTTGTTCTTTGATCCAACATGATGATTTGAAGCCATCTCGCTCACACAAACCTTTTCCTTAGACCAACTTATTCACCTTAAACTCAATATCATATTCCATAACACGGTAATCCAACCAACCTTTTTTCATTCAAATCTTTGTTGAGGAGGAAATCCTTTACTCGCATGTGACACTAGCAAGTGAATTTTGTTGTTCAAAACCAAGTGTCTGAATTTATTCAAGCTCCTTATCATAACTAGAACATGTTTCTAAATGAAAGAGTACCTCACCTCATAGTCCTCTAGGATCTGATTGAAGAAAACAACATGCTACTCATATCCTTCCTTATTCAGTTGCACCAAGATTGCAAATATTGTATCCAAGCCACCAAAATCATAGAGAATGAAGTCCTTTGAGAAGTCTGGATTGATAAGATTTGGGGATTGTGATATTGCTTGCTTGATGGCCTCAAAATATCTTTTCCCTTAACTTTCCACTTAAAATCCATACCCTTCTTCAACATCATTTTCATTGGTTTAACCAAATTGGTAAATTCAGGCACAAACCTTCCGACAAAATTGATCCTCCCTAGGAATCTCTTTGGAGAGGATTTTTATGACTAGGAAAAGGTAATGCTAGAATGGCTTACAATCTCTCTGGATCAATAGTTAACCCTTCTTTCGAAACAATGTGACCTAGGAGCTTACCCTCATGAGCTAGGAATATGCATTTTTTCAAATTCAGAGACACTTCAAACTACTTGCATCTCTTAAACACCTACCTAAGATGGAAAATATGATCAACTGCGTTATTGAAAAATACCATAATATCATCAAGATAAACAATTACTATCTTTTTAATCAACCCTCGAACGACATGTCCATTAGGGAAAATTTTAAGGAACCCCCTGGAAAAAACTTATAGAAATCATGGCTAATATACATGTAACTAGTTTCATGGTTCTAGCGAATATCCTTGTAACTTGTTGCATTTTTTCAGAAAAAATGGTATAAATATTAAAAAATAGTTGGAAATTGATTGATGAAACTCCTGTAGCTATCTTGGCGAATACCCTCTATTGAATTTTACTGTAATAAGGCCCAAAATTTTTCATTTCTTTTGCATGTCACTCTTCCTTACCTCACCGACACCACGGACCTGAAACTTTATTGAATCGGTTCATTCCACAGGCTTGGAGTCCGAGGAATTCCTTTTCCTTGAGGAGGCTTGGAATCCTGACACGTGTCTTCCTAATGAACATGGAAGGAATGATAACTTTAATAATAAGGCAAAATATCTTATATTTAATAATAACATAAATTATAACATATTATAAGTTATTATATTATTAAATAATCGAATCCTTTTACTATTGGAACTTCCTTTATATTGAATAATGTAATCCTTTTTAATTTGAAATATATAACATCTAAAAATAATTTCATAATTTGATAACTTAATAACTTATAGCGTATATTTCAAAAAAAGAAACAAACTCTTTGTATGATGGGTAATATTAAATAAAAATATTGTCTAAAATTTTGTTATTAAATAATTGAATCCTTTTTACTATTGGAAGTTTGGAACTGCCCTTTATATTAAATAATTGAATCCTTTTTGAAATATATAACATCTAAAAATAATTTCATAATTTAATAACTTAATAACTTATAACATATATTTCAAAATTATAAGTTATTAAATTATTTTTACATGTTATTAAGTTTGACATTTATTAATTATTTGTCCATTTATTATATATTTGGCAGTTCTTACTTAAGTTGTTTTAACTAATAGAAAACATGAGTATGGAGGAAACATTGAGGAATATCTAATTTAAATATTATTGTTCTCAAACTAGATTGTACCTTCCTAGGAAAAAAATATATAACATTTGTGTACAATTCAGGACATACCTCTCATATATTTGTTGAAACATAAACATTACATTACATATCATAACATAGGCATACCAAAAAGCTATAACTATATTATAACATAAATATTACATATCATAATATATTTCTCAGTTCTTGTACCACTTTCCTAGCTATAACGGTATCAATTTCTCTATGCCAGAGTATCGGCCAGGGTTAGTATCTCGACACATTCTTTATCAATGATAGCTCTGCTGGTGTCTGTTAAGTCTTTCTAGGTTTTAAGCACTTCAAAAGCTCATTGCAGCTTTGTAAGGATGGAAGACATCGTTTCGACTTAACTGTCCATCTGAGGGGTCATCATTGGGGTTGATTGCCATCAATTTCCATATCTACATCATTTTTAGCAGCATGCGTGGAGAATCCATAGGTTTTGGGTATGGGGATTCGGATAAAGAATAGAGATTTCCAGTAATACTTTAGGAATTGGCTACTCAGACAGGGAATCCGATTGGAGCTCTGCAGGATAAGTTCCAAGAGAATGAAGGGGAACAAAGGGTAGAAGTCAACTAGCCGGAGAAGGGGTGGAAGCACCATCAGAAGGAGAACTAGAAGTAGAGAGGGAAAAGGATTTCCCAAAAATAACCTCATCTGAGTCTATATCAGAACTAGAAGAAATCTCGACGTATTCATGGCTTGATATTGGTTTGATGCACTCAATTTGGTCCCCCATGATTTTGCAAAAGAAAGTAAGTGTCGAAAACAACCATGGGCCTTGAATTTATAATTTTTGAGCAATTTCTTCAACTGGACCTTTACACGTGTCCACCAAACCCAGGTATGAATTGATGGTTAATATTAAATGCAAATCGTGGTGAAAAATTCACCTTTAAACCGGCATCACTATCCCATGTGCCTCCTCCATTTAAACATCCTTTTATCATGATGAATATGATATCATTAAGGATAGAATGTTATATAATAAATCAATAATAACTTCCTTATTAATAAACATATCAAGATTCGAGCAATATATTAAGGGAGAGGAGCTAATCATCGAGCATGGACCAATAATTAGTGAGGGTAGATGTAAATACTAAAGATAGGGACTAGTACTTGCCAATTTATCACTTAAAATTTGATACAAAATTAGTCAATAAAATGTGTCACATCAAATCACATCAATCAAATGCTACTACAACTATGAGAAATTATTCAACAATATTCTCATAACAAAATGGGGTTCTATTTTAGGGGCCATGTCCTTGAAAGCATACATATACATACATACACGATATTACAAAATACATATTACAAATTGCTTTATAAAGATAAAATATAATGGTCATTCTTCTAAAGACACATATTCATCCCAAAACACTGGAGCACATTTTAGAACTCGTCCTTGTGTTGGATAAACACGTCTTTGGTCATTGCGCTAAAAAAACTAGATATCTCCCACTAAATCCCACAACATGCCCATATTTAGTAACTCCCGGACTCCCACCCGAGGCCCATTTAGTATTTTAGTGAATTCTCTTTTCCTTTTATGTGATTTTACCCACTCAGAAAGAGAGTCTC
This sequence comes from Taxus wallichiana var. yunnanensis, assembly GCA_018340775.1. Lineage (NCBI taxonomy): Eukaryota > Viridiplantae > Streptophyta > Pinopsida > Cupressales > Taxaceae > Taxus > Taxus wallichiana. The sequence continues at coordinate 665,614,446 of CM031244.1, read as the reverse complement.
CCCCTCTTATGTATGCTTTGGTTTTCTTCCTTTAAGAAATTCAAGCTACATGGAATTGAAAATTCTACTAGTGCTAGAAGATACCTCCCTCATGATCATCTTTTTCTTGAGAGGAAATGCATGGGTTCTTATCATGGACTATACTTCGGTGAGGGTGGTTTCTAATGTTGTCAACCGCTTCTCTGTTTCATTCTCTGGAAATTTTGGGGGCTATGATTTCCCATGTTGAGTAGGTATTGAGCTTGGTAGTGAGAGATTTGTGGTCAATAAATGAGGTTTGTAAAAATAAAGGTTTAAACCCCATTGATCGCTCAAGACATAGTGACAATGGCATATCTAGTGGTATTTTAATTGTTTGGTGTTCATGTGATAATCTGGTGAATCAGGTGGAAATGGAGAGCTTGGAAAATAGGAAATGAAGGACATAATTCAAACAAGCGATGCAAGAAAGATAAAAGCATGTTCTCCAAAGAGGAAATATTGGAAGATTCAGCCCTAGTGTCTGTTATGTTGAGAATATGGCATACGAGGGCCTCATTTGGCCCTATTAACTGGAAACACTCACCCAAATGGGTAAGTTTTACATTAAGAGGATTCAATTCTATAGATGAAGAAGACATGGATGCAGGATGGTTGATTGAAAGAAGATGGTAGAGGATGCTTGGAAAATTTATGTGGTAATTTGGTAACATGTCATCACTAGGTTTAAATAAGCATGTCTTTCGAGCTAATGTGTGAGGGAGAAATAATTTTGCCATCAATGCCATATCCTCCCAAAATCGATAGCCTCGACCCTCGACTTGAATTTTAATTGAAATTAATTACCTATTCATGTAAAGTGTGCCACTAGAGATTTAATCAAAGACCCTCAGCTTAATAAATGTCTTATCAAATTTAATTCTTGGTCACGTTATATTTTCTAACATGATGGTCCAGAAAAAGATATTTAATAAATATGGAAAATATTTTTTCCTAAAAGCGTCATATTTATTAAATATGGAAAGGACTTTTTCCATAACTTTAGTATTTAAAGTGATGCATTTAAATTTTATTATTTAGATTTGTTTAGATTTCATCACATATGTGAGGAGACACGTTTGAAAAAAAAAAAAAAGAAACTAACTACATATATAAAATATAATAAATGATATTTTAGATATTTGGAAGTGACATATTTCAGTTGTCATGTATATTCAAAAGTTACTAAGCTTTATGAAAAGGGAACTTGCCCTGCAAAATATATTGAAACGACCATCATTGCATTCAGTGATCAAATTTTAAGGGCTCCCCATACTTTAATATGACTGGCTAGGTTAAGCTTTACCCTTCGTAAATGAGATATTAGAAAACACATTACCGTTAAACAAAAAAGCGCGAAAATATTAATTTTCTTGCAATATATATTTGATTAATTTGAATAATATAAATATGAAAAATTTCAAAATTATGAAATATGTAACATCTAAAAATAATTTTGAAAACATTATATAAATGTGAAAACACTATATTTCATCGCAATGACATCAACAATTCTCAATTCTATTTTAAAAAAACATTTTTGTTAGTTACTTCAATTCAATAAGTAAATAATATTAAGCAAGATTTGATTTTATTCATATTCATTTTCTTTAGAAAGAATTTCTTTGATATATTCTCATCTATGGATATTTGGTTTTATATTTTGAAAATCGAACTTGTGATAACTTTTTAATTCATCAAAAACTTTGAATTAGTTTAAGAAAGAAAGAATCTAATTTAAGAAATCAATAATATATATATTATATATAATATATTTATATAATAATATATATAATGTATATAAATATATAATATGATAGGGCCCATCATATATTCCATGACAACCAATGAAAAAATAAACCCAGACCCAAAATTTTAATTCATCCCACCTAAATCTGGGAGGTTCACGTCCAAGTGGGGAAAGGAAAAAAAATCCATGGAATTCTTCTGCGTGGCATGGGAAAAGCGGGGGATGATAGCTTTTTAATTTATTGAAAACTTTAAATTAATTTAAGAAAGAAAGAATCGAATTTAAGAAATCAATAATGTTTCAACATCCCACAAAAATTTCAACGACCAAGTCATTAAATGCCCACACCTGTCACTGCGGACCCAAAAATTTATTGAATTGGTTCATTCTCGCATGCTTGAGTCCAGGAATGCTTTTTCCTTAAGGAGGCCATGAATCCTACCACATGGCCATCTGATAAGGAGGCTAAATTTGATGTCGACAAAGTACATTTTAAGATGGAATTGTTGTCTATTTTTGCAACCCTTGCAAAATAGAGCGACTTGGTTTGCTCAGTGAGACTCGAATAATTGGATGTGGTAGTGTTTAGGGATGCCATGGATCAAAATGTAATGTTGTGACTAAGGAGTAAATGTTGCAAAGTGAGGGAAAAAAACTTGAGGAACCGCAAAGGTCTAAAACCACGGAACAAAGCAAATACAAATGCTGTGGGGTAAACAATAACTAGTTCGTAGAAGTCAACATGAGGTCGTGCCACATAAAAAGGAATAAGAAGGAAAGGAATAAAATCCATGGAATGAAAAATACAATGTTGTGGCACAAAAGGAGAACCACGGAAGCCAAAATCCACGTAGGAATGAAACAAGAAAGCCGCATACTAAAGGAGAATAATAGTTTTCCGTGGATTACTAAATGAACATGAATCTGATTTGATCATTGTAAATATGATATTATTTGAAGGAATATTATCCTTCTCCATGCGAAGGGAATCAAATTTCCTGGATTAAATGTTGGTAGGTGGCAAAAGTGAAGAAAAATGTCTCCAACATGCAAAGAGGTTGTTTCAGATGACTCAACCACTAGAATTAAATACAAGTATGGGCATCATTCCTTCTTCAACAAGAAAAGTGGTGTGGGAGGCATATTTTGTAGAAATAATCAGATCTTTTCAGAGAATTGAATGGAAGTGTTCATTGGTGTAATAGGGAATTTGAATTTCCCTCTCTTCTTTCCTTCTTTCTCTTCTTAAAATTCATATATACTGTAAAGTGATTCCCAATTTTAATGTTGGATACTTTAGGAATACAAGGGCATCATTCTATGTCAGCACAAGTGTTATAAGAGTCACATGCCTTTGGCTATGTCTCTCTAAGTGTTTTCATCTTCCTCTTATATCTTAATGATCTCGTGCATGATCTTTCAAAGCAATAAAATCTTTGGATTTATAGCTTTCTTCAGCCTTAGCTATTGTTTTATTGCACTCTCTTGCCTCTCATTCATTCACAGGTGTGTTGTATGCATTGTTTCAAAGATCTGTGTCTATTGTGCATCATGAAGGTGGAACTCGGACGTGATTTTTATCTGTGGCTTTTGATTTGGCCCTCCTCATTATTGTGCTCTTCCATTTTCTCTCTTTCCTGAGTATTCATCCCCTTTCTTTTGGTGCTATCACCTCCTCTAGTTTAGGTTTATGTTTTATGCATCTCCTTCTCACCCTAGTCCCTTGAAAGTTAGAATAGAGCTAGATAGTTAAATTTCAATTCCTAGGAGTATTTTAGCATTAGGAGTAAGTAGAGGAAGCTGAAATTCAGGAGGTCTCTCTCAGCTTGGGTCCCACAACTTTGAGACATTCCCATGTTGACTCAAATCTTGAATTCTCTATGATTCGAGCACGGGTGCATATTTGAGCTTAAACAGCTTTTACACCCGATGGGACTCTTGAAATTAATATTTCTAGTTTTATCAAGTTTTGATGTGTATATTGGTGAAACTCTAGCCTTTTGAGGCTCTAAAATAACACATCTGTGACTCCATTCGAATATCAATTGGTTTCAGCAGTATTGGTGCTTTTAGTGTCTCTGATTTATGAGAAGGATCCAAACACAATTGATAACAAGAGAAGAAGGCATGTTTGAGTACTTACAGTTATCCCTAGGAAGAGGTAGAAGAGGAAGATAGATTCAAATATCTCCATCTCCTCCAAATCAAACTCTTTCTACACCCCCTCCTAGCAGACCCTTCTTATATTCGACAAGAGTTCTTAGACCTATTAGAATGGCTCATCAACAACAACCGCCACAAAAAATCCATTTGTAGAATTCACATGTAGTAGTCTGCTTACCTTGAATGCTCAGAATCTTATACTAGTAGCTGCCTTGAAAAACATCCCATATTTTACTGGAGAAAATCATACTACTCCAGTTGACCACATTCAAGACATTACAAATGTTTGTGTTATCCATGAAATTGTTGAGATGGATGTAGCATTAAACTTTTGGTTTCATCACTCAAAGGAAGGCTCTACAATGGTTCAGAAGTTTGGGGGTAAGAACAATTCAAAATTGGGATCAATTGTGCATAGCCCTTTGGGCCAGTTTGGAGAGAGAGTAGACAACTTATCTCTTTTGGAGCAACTAACTACAATCAAGAGAGCACCTAATGAGAAAATGGTGGATTTTAACTTTAGATTCCAGAGGACCTGGGACAAAGTTCTAGCTCCTGTGAGACCTGCAGCAGGTTCCTTTCTACTTTTAAAAAAGTCTTAACTCTGATATATCTATTATAATACAATCTATGGGAGGAACAACTCTACCATTTTCTTATGCAATTGCAATCAGAGCTGAAAATAGTCTAATACAAGCTAGGAAATTGGCTCCTAGACCACCTATGCCATTATATCTAGAACTACCTAAAGTTGCTCAACCTTCTATTGCTCCTATACCTAAACCAAATCTGCAACTTGTTGCTTCCACCTCACAAACTCCTTCCCAACAAAAGGAGGATGAATAAATGAAGGCCATGATTAAAAATTTGACAAAAAAGTTATATCCCAAGAGAAACAACAAGCCCAATCTTGTAAGAGTTATCAGAAATAAGGTAAATCTTCTAGTTATGGGTATCAACCATGGAAAAGTCAAGAGCTCTAATCAAAGATACACATAGAACCATCGAGAGGAATAGATGGTAGGCCCAAAGTGTTCCTCTTCCATTAGCAAAAATACCTCCTCCTAGTTCAAGTCAAAGCTTTAGTTCTAGTGCAAAACAACAGACACAAGAGACAAAATGGTTTTTTCATGTAATCCGCCGTATAACCAATCAAGGTTATGAGAGGGCAATGCATCTTCAAGCATACATGGTCTCGTGCTCTTCCAATCAACAGGAACCATTGCTAGAGGCACCAAGTCCAACCACGTAATTAATTCAAGAAACCAAAAATGATGCTAACCTAATGTTCTTTGGAGATGAGGACTTTTGTGCAGTTAACCAAATGGCGGGAGGCTCTAACATAACATCAATAAGTGTTGCTGACAATACATGGCACAAGAAAAGGATGTTGGAGTATCAACCCTCACCTTCTACGGATCAATTCAAAGCTACAACCAAAGAAAAGAAGTTGTGGTAAACAAAGCAAGCCACCATAAGCTCCTAGAAAAGCTGCAAATAAGGAGGTCACAGCTACTCAACCAAAGCCACTAAATCAAATGTCACCACAATAGAGGAATGAAGAACGTGGAAGGTGTTAGGTTAATTATTAATTACCTATCTATTAATTATGCATTTCATTTTAATTAATATATTTATTGTTTATATGGTTATATTTAATTATAAACCATATTATTGTTCAGAGTCAAACAATACGGATGTTGTTATATAGTTTTAACAATATTATTGTTATTATTCATTTGTGCTTCCCTGGATGTGATTTGAAGCTACTGTATTTTAATTTGGTTGTTGCATTGTTGCAACTCCTCTTTTGATTATATCTGGTTGTGCAATACATATATATATTGCAACCCGATCTCGTAAATGGTTGATTTAGATTAATATATTACACATACTTCCGTCCCTATTCTACATTCGGTACCAGAGTGAATTGAATCTCTTGGAAAGGTTGAGGAAGGAGAATTCGTGGAGAAGAAATATACAACAATGGAGAGCTAGTGCTACCTCCAAAGCATTCCCCCACAACCTTCTGTGTGATTTCCAGGTAAAAGTAAAGCAATTTTTTTGCCTTGGTGCCCTCTACACTAGGCAAATTTGCTCCCTGAAGCTGATCATTTTCAGTATATTTAAAAATAATTTTTTTACCCCATTAGGGGTTTTATCTCTACTATTAGAGAAGCCTTTTGGTCTCTGCTAAAATTGCAATCCATCAAATTTGGAGGGCCAAGCTCCCACCAAGTTGCATTGGGCTTGTTTTTTCGGGTTTTTACCGAGTCATATACACTACACCGAGCTATTGACAATGATCGACCAAGCCCTTATTCACGAGCCCATAGTCGTGTTCCCAAAAGCCAAGTTGTGATTGCAAGGGAGTGTCCATTTCAAACAATAGACTGAGCCAACGTTGCATAAAAACTAATTTTTGAATTTTCTCTACATCGTTCAAAGGTGAGTCCTCCTCCACATCGACAATGGCGAGCTCGTAGATGGAGCAGGTCCTGTATTCAAAGCTCAAAGTCGTTCTCTGCCTTCATTTTAAACTTCATCAATTGATCCCCTGCAACTGCATCAAGATAGAAGCCTCTGTAGCCATACTTGACCTGCAGTCAAAGGATCTATGAGCACTCCTCTAGCCCACGAAGACCATGGTCTCTCCTCTAGCCACACACGTACCATGGTCTCTCCTCCAATCACACAGACACAAAAGCATTCGAAGTAAAATCAACATGGTGAGAACTTCCATAGTGACCTGCATTCAAAAACAAAGAAGAATCAACAAACTCAAAGGGAAATACAAAGAAATCAGAGGCAATTTAAAAATATAAAGAGAAAGGTGTTTCAAAATTAAATAAGGAGATAAGAGCTCGATTCGATTTCAAGGGGAACCCTAATCCGCATGCAAATTTCTCCTCACAGCTCATGCCACACAAGCTCCATGCAAGCCTCCACTCTACCAGGTCACATTTTACAAAGGTGAGTCAAATTTGCATATATTAAATATAATATTCTTCATTTTCTAGCATGAGCGCTCATAGAGCCTAGTTGGATAATGAGAAAGCCTTAGCGTTGGGAGGTGCATGGTTCGAATCACACAAAAACACAAGTTTTTTGAATTTTAAAAATTTGGAGGCAAAATTAGAAAAACCGCCATAGTTGGAGGCAGATCTGGTGAAAAAAACCTTCACTAAACCTGTTAGTTATAACTAAATAGGTCACTAAATATTTAGTGAGAAAAACCCTAATTTAGGGTAAAAATAATTCTCTCCATTAAGCTTATTTTTATTTCAGTGCAAATGATTGCTAAAGGAAGAACATCAAAAAAACTTCATCTTGGGCCATTTTTTAATGGTTTTGGCATCAAAGGTCATTTTGGGCTCGAGGCCACTGTGGCCTACAAAACAAAAAAAAATTACACTGCCATTCAATTTTTTTCTGAATTTTTGAATGTAATTGCATGCTTTATCATATTTTACTAATTTGAAAGTTTCCATAGTCAATCACAAATATTGTAACTACTCGAAACTAGCAAAAATTGTAATACAAAACAATAAAAATTGGTTCTAAAACACTCACGATATCCTAGATCTCATTCACAGCGTTCGGTATATATAGTGCCTTTGGGAAGCACTTACGGGTAAAGCCATCATGACTACTATTACACTTAATGCCTAATATAGCTGCAACAACATCGTTTGGGCATCGACCCTTTAAATCGACGGGGAGTAATAAGGTCACAGTGCACACACTATGAGCCATCCCATCCTACTTGTGAATGATTGCATGAAATAAATCCAAACTGTGAAATTATCCAAGTATATAGCAAATTTACGTGCACGTATGTGGATATTTCTTTGAGCCGGTGTCAATAATCACACGCACCCCTTTTAGTATTGTCTTGGTACCTATTAGTGTAAAATCACAAAGACTTCGAATGGCCAAAGATGTGAAGTGGTTAAAATGGGGCATTCAGTGTGATTGCATAACATTGGATCATATCTCAAGTTGTGGGACTTGCAAACCTGAGATGATCCTCTAGAGAAAGTTGGTTCTTGTTCCTAAACTACCTACCATGAGCTACTCTAATGTAGGCAAAAATAAACTATCCTAATCTAACCATTCCAAGGAACTAGAGAGAAAGAGAGGGTGAAAGAAAAGCCTACACTAAAGCGGTGATACACCAAAGAAGGAAAGGGGTGAGATGCTCTGTTGAGGGAGGATGAAACAAGGAGAAAGGAAGATGGGAAGGTCAGAAAGAAGTGACACAAACCCATACCCTAATCCATGATCAAAACTTCATGAAACATAACTCCTTGCACCTGCAAATGTGAAATACATGCAAAAAATAGATTTGAAAGGGAGAGGCATGAAGAGACAACAAAACAATGCAAAGGGTTGAAGAAACACCACAAAAACACGTTTTATTTCTCTATATGGGTGCACAGACCATTACATTTCTGCTTAGAGGCACAAAAATTCTTGTCATGCATAGGAGAAGGTTTTTAACTCAAAATGGAGTCGGAAACAAATTTGATAGAGTTTCCCTACGCCTAGAATAATCTCCTCTTCTCAAATGAGAAGTGTTACAATATATAGAAAGAATAAGAGAGAGAAGAGGGAAAATTTGAATCCTATTTCAACTACCACGGGATATGCATTGAATCCTACCTTGAAGACTCAACTACTATCAATCAATGCATTTCTCAAATCCACCCCAAATCTATCGATTTTGGCTCCCTCTGTCTGTCCGGTGTATTGAAGAAGAACAGCGGATCGAATCAAATCAGATCTGGTAGTTAGAGAAATCAGGCTCTGTATTAATGGCCTGGAAGACATTTCCCATTTTTCACCCACCAATGCCTACAAAAAATGATATTTTATGTTTCTAAGGCATAGAGGGCATCGAGATGTTTCCAAAAAATCTTCTCCCGCCCAAATCTGAGTTCTCAGTCAAAAGATATGGTCATTTGAATTTTTGGGTCGTGGGCGCATAATATTTAAATGAGTCTGTCTATACCGGGTCCATGTGGTAGCTTTGCACTTATTTGAGATTTGAATCCTTCCTTCACTCTTAGAATAGTGCCCATGTGACATGTGACAACATCCGCAGGTTTCCCTATTTCCTTTGTATTCTTCCTTCATCTTTTCATGGGCGGAGGCACTATATCTGACCCAAGACATATGGAGGCTTTGCGCATGTTTAGAAACTACCCCCAGACTTTACCTTTGGAGTAGCATGGATATGACACGTGGAGACCTCCATAGGCCTTTGGAATTTTCAATGGTCGCCCTCACCTTTTCGGGCTCTGGGACACGTGGCGAGTCTGGCACTCGTTTGAGATTTTCTTTTGGACTACACCTTTGAAATGGCGTCGTGTTGACACTTGGCACCTTCCGCTACTGACCCACCTCTACTTTGACTATTCAAACTGTGACTTTATCCTAACTTTTTTATATCCTAGGACATGTAATTAACGCATTGAGCCTAAACTTGGCACCTTCCACCTAGTCAAGAATTTTCAACGGTTGGTGTAACTAGCTCTAGACACATGAGGCTTGGCGCTTGTTTGAGCCATTTTTGGTTTTAATATTTGGAGGTGCATCATTTGGACACTTGGTAGCTTTTTGTGTTATCCCGCAAAATCGACAAGGGAAATTGCCATACCAAAATTTTTTTTGGTCTAGGTCATAACGTTAAAAATGGCCTAAAACTCCCTTTCGAAAATCAAGTTATTTATGAACTTAGCCATTTTTAGCTTTTTCCCTCGACGTTTTCATGTGTCAACATTCCAAAAATTGCACCTTTTTTGAACTAGGCACAGGAAATGTCATGTCGACATACCCAAATTTGAAAGTTGCCTAACAAATCCTTTAATGTCGTTTTACATCATGAAAGTTGCGCCCCTTTTAATCTTTGAAAATTATCATGTTAACATCATAAAATGTGTGCTTAAGGCACTGGAAACATTGTGTCGACATCCATAAGGTTGTGCTAAGGTGCACTTTTTGTCGTGTCGATGCTCTAAAAGTCGCACCAAAGGAAGTTGGTGAAATAATAAATGCCATTTTTTCTATAATAGGTGCCGACACTGTCATTTTCATGAATTGAAAATTGTGAAAAGTGTTTTCTCTGCACCTGTCAGCCATCCTTGTCACCCCCGCATGCCATTTTTTGAGCTTGTGGACCCCAACATCATTCTTCGTCTTTATAAATCCGGGTAAGTGGCTCCTCTCCTGGTTGTTTGTTTTTTCTTGTTTGTATTAGGTATTAGGGTTGTTATAAAGATAAAATTTAATGAAACATGCCTAACACAATCTACAAACCAGCTGAAGGCCATTTTCTCTCTCCTTCCAGATCTACAAATCTGGGAGACCCCGCTCTCCTCGAAGAAACCAAAAATCATCTTTTCCTACCTGTTGCCTTGCCAAAACAAACCCTCTCTTTACCATCTGAGATATCCAAAAGAGAGAGAAAGAGAAAGAAAGAAAATAAGCTAAGTTGTTAAATTGATTAAAATCATGGTGCACTATCCTTCCTTGCAACATCTTCCTAAATTGTGCCTTGGCGCACACTTTACCTTCTTGCAACATAACCTAAACCCGTGCCCAATTGAAAATTGTACTTAGTAGCTTTTTCCTGGGCGCAAAGCGCCACTTCAGACAACATCAACATAAGATGTTGTGTGTTTCAAACCCGTGCCACATGCCTTTTCCCTTGGTGCATTAATTCTTCTTACAACATATTTTGAAGTTGTGCTTTGCGCACTTTGAACCCATGCAACACTAACTTTTTCAGCCCCCCAAAAGCAGTTTTTCCTAAGGCGCAGGTGCAACTTCTTTAACGTCAACATGACATGTTGTATGTCAGTAATCCCACGCCCGCGATTTACCTTTAGCGCTGATTTTTTCATGCAACACCTCTCAAAAGTGCACCCTTTCTAACCTTGGCGCAACTTTTTCATGTCAACACTGGCACACCTTTTTTCATGTCGACATCTTCAAAAGTGTGCCCAACATTTTAAGCCTCTGCAACATGTTTGTGAACCTGCACCTTGCGCCCTAAGCCTTATAATTGCTAGTTCTTCATTCTGCAAGCTTTCATTATGAATAACATGATGATTGACATGGCTCTTCTGTGTTGGACCTCCTTGATTCTTCTTGCAGAACAACAACATCCATCCTTGAGCTCACACATGTCTTCATCAAGCAAGAAACCAACTAAGTCTAAAGCTAAAGCTAAGCAATCGGAACAAGAGATGAAGTACAAATATCGAAAGTTAGAATGCCTGACTCATATGTAGAATGTGTAGCCTCAACATTAGAGACTCTAAGTTAGGGCATATTGACATGGATGAATTTTGGGCGAGGACCAACTAGGCAAGCAAAGTGGCCCGTGGATGAACAAACTAGTGGGTAGTGGATTGCACTTTGCAGCTAGGGCTGCCAGTAAGTGTTGTAAATAATGAATTTATCATGTTGGTTTCTTGGTGTTATAACAAGGACACTAGATGTGTCAAGACAAAGAGAAAAAGACGATCATCGACCTCACAGCTCCGTCACTTTGAACTGACCCTAGGCATTCCTCATCACAGGCAATATGTAGAAATAAGTCTCGAAGACTACAAGAAGGCCTGGGACGATAATGAGGATAAATGCATGCAGATGATGAACGAGCTTTATCTAAAGAACAAGAATCCGGTGAGCAGATGGCCACAAACCATCCACCGTAGTGACTTCAATGAAGAGTTGAGTGATACAATCACCTTCTTAAATAGAGTATTTGGGCTCCCTGATGCCCATTATTTCCACAAATGGATGTTGAGGTATCCTAGAGACCATGAGCAAGAATGCACCTGATCAATGTTTTGGCTGGGTGAAATCATCAGTGACACCATCTCCCAAAGAAATTCAACAAGTTCTAACAACTGGGAAGTTCTACATGAATTCCTACGTTGTATACGTTGCTACATCAACAAGAGATTTCAGTAGGGTTAGCTCGAAATGGGGTATGGCCCCAAGTCAAGATATATGAGTTCTACCCAAAACTAAAGCTCGAGGCCAACATCTCCCAGTTCTCTAAAATCAATGATGCCTTCTTCTATGAGGTAATCTGCTTGCTAAGGCTGAACATGAGACACAATTAGACCAGCCCGAGTGTGATTGCTGCCACAAAGAAATGGGGAGCATTGTTCACACAATTCCCCACATTCACATACCTCAGAGCTGTGAATTTTGAGGGTGAACCAACAAAGCTGCCAAGGTATGCAGGGCCAAAGCTGATCCTCTTGGAATTATCAAGGCAACTAATCACGTACCATGAGAAGTGCATGAAGAGAAAGAAAGGAGGAACTCCATTCCCCTTACAGTTGGTCGATACACCTACCCCACACTTGCCAAAGCATGGAGATGTATGCTATGCTGAGCTTGAGTCGCTGAATTTAAAGCACAACTTCCCAACGAAGGCCCACCTTCGATTGTCATAGTTGCCTCCCAAAGGCAAAAATTGATCCCATCCATGTTCCCGAGATCGAGGACATTTAGATCGACCTGACACATGAGATAGACATCAGGCAAAAGGATCACTCCCGACTGGCTCTGGAGGAGATCATCCACTATGGCGTAGCCATTGTCCCAAAGGAATTCCAAGAGACTAATCAAGAAATTGATTAGGTTTACCTTGACACAGATGGGGATGATTGGCCATTCACAGAGATCGACAGAGCCAAAGCACCAAAAACCATTCAGGAAAGGGTTAATCCCATGTTATAACGCACCAACATTGGTGCAAACAGAATGGTCTCACCTACCTCGGAGTTGATTTCACTACTTCTCCTTCAGTAGAGCACCTCCAAGACCAGCCCATGTGCCAAAAGGAAAAGGAAAGACAAGGAGGGAGAATCAAGAAAATAAGAAGAAGCTCCTGAAGGCCTTCCTTCTACTTCTGAGAAGCAAGTAGTCGACCTGGTGTCTCCAGGTAAAGAAGAAGAAACAATAGAGGTTTCAATGGATACATCCACCTAGGATGTTATCACAACTACAACTAGCAGAGGTACCCAACATTCCTTCTTCCATTTCTTCTCCTCCTCCTGTCATCAAACATCTATTCCTATGGATGTGTCTTCTCCTCTTCCTTCCTCCCTTCCATCTCCCACCTCTTCCATCTTCTCTCTCTCATGATCTGTCACCTAGTATTCCCTCCATCCAATTGCAGATCCCTTCCATTTCCATGTCCTTCTTCTTCTCCTAGTAACTTGTGCCCCATAAGTAGCGGTGCGTTGGATTCCTTGTCAATGCCACCACCAAGTGTTTCAACATACTTCCCTGAGGCCTCTACAGTTGCTTCCCCTTTCACTCTCGTTTCTTCTTCTATTCCCTCTACTCCCACTCCCATAAGTCCTAGTTGGATTTCTGACCATCTGGTCCAAAGCATAAGAGAAAGGTTCCCATCGCACCCATGGACTTCTCCGTCATTCAAAGAAGGGACCCAAGAAGTAGAAAGTGATAACTCACTTTTCTAAGAGCACTTCGGGGGAGAGAGTCATGGAGATTGCTTACCCAGATCCCACCAAGGAAAAGAAGGATCTATCTCCCACAGACTTCACAGTGACTCAAGTCACAATGGGAACCTCATCTAAAAGCCTACAAGGAGAAGCCTTGTCTCAGTGGATGTTCTCTATAAAAAGCTCCAAGAAGCAAAAGAGGAGAAGAGAATACTTAAGGAACAAAACAAACATCTCCTCCAAGCATTGTAGAAAATGGGCAACACTCCTCCTGTGACTGCCGCCGAACCCATTGAAGTTCTCAATCAGGATAAAATAAATGAATATGCTAAGATTGGTGAACAAGGTGCAGCAGAGTCATCCTGGATCGAGCGGATCCTTAGAGATGGTCAAGAGATGATTGGGAAGTTCACAATACTCTACCAAGATATAACCAAGCAAATAAGGAGCTACAAGCAGTAGTAGCAGTTCCTCTCCGAGGAGTTGATAACGCCAAAGTCAGTAACATGAAACATTTCAAGCCATGGTTGACTACTCAGCTAACGACCTATTGAAGGTCAACATTATCGATCACCCACGTGCACATAATAAAGCTCTCATCGCTTTAGATTACCGGGTTGATCAAATGGAATATATCCTGGAGAGGATAGATAAAATCAAAGATGAAGCCCTGACGCATGATACAACATGGAGCAGACAATTACAAAGATGTCTCCAGGGATGCTCAGTGAATCGTACACCTTGAGGGAAGTAGATGATACATTCCAGTGCTTCAAGATATAGTCACTCAAGGTTTGGCACTAGAGGTCACTTTCGACCGAGAGTCAATCAATAACCTCTTGGCTTGCCATGACTTCATTGGCTTTTTGATCGATGCATGTGAAACTTTTGCCGAGTTACCTGACAAGCTCAAGAATGAAAAGAAACTTGCGAAGTCATTGCAACCATTTCAAAGGTCCAGATCATGATCAACTTCAAGCGATGATCAACAAGTTTATGGAATATCGAGCACAATGTCACATCGACTCTCCTAATCAAAAGCAAGACACCAAGTTTGAGAAAAGGGATGATGAGGAGTAGTTTCTCCTCTTATGTATGCTTTGATCATTTTTGTAAAATATTTAAAAAGCATGTTGGCATTTATGATGACATCATCCATGTTGCACCATGGGATGTTGCCATCCAAAAACTTGCCCAAAGTCAACTTTTGACTTTTTAGATATTTTGTAAATATCTTGTAAGATATTTTGTAAATAGTGGTTGGTTTGTTTTTGTCTTCTTTCTCTTCTCCTTCTATAAATATTAGAATACTTGTTGTATTCCAAGTGGACATTTTTTTGTATGAAAAGAGAAGTGAGGAGAGAAAGACTTTGTGTTTTCTTGTAACAGAAGAAATATTAATACATATGTTCAAACTTTGTGCTTAATGTATGTGTTATTTACATCAGATCTTTCTTAAGTTAGATCTATGTTTTTATTCTGTTGGATTCATTCCTACTATTGTCATATGTTATTTCTTTCCTTTTTGATCTCCTCCTTCGTGGGACGAGATCCCAAACCCTCGAAGTTAGAATAGTGTAGATTTAGAGATTCCTACTTGATAATTAACAATCCAGCTTTCACTTTATGGATTTAAGGCATGTTTCCCCACGATTTGCCTAACCGATAGTTTTTCGGACTAACACGTTGTCTCCTCCATACTTACTCAATTTTCCTCTCTAAACTATTTAAGAGCCTGACTTGAATCTTTTCCATTTCTTTTCCTTTTGCCCCGGCTCTTTTGACACACTCCTTCCCATCATTGCTCCATTTTTCGAGCCCGCTCAAATCTATTTAGTGGATTTAAGGCATGGATTTGCTCGAAAAGCCATTTTTGAATTTCTCCTATGCAGGTTGTTTGATCTTTACAGGCCCCACCACTTCCATTGTAGAGTCTCCTTGAATCTATTTGCAGGATTCGAACGTGATTTCTCGTGAGTCTTCATGTGGGTCATGGCTGATCCAATATTTTACCGGGGGTGTAAAATATAGATAATAGTACCACATATTGAATTCTTTCACTTACGTTAACGCATCTTTCACGTACCTCACGGGTATATAGAAAGGGATAGCTTCTTCCACATACCACCGTATATATCGAAGGGCACGTATATAGAAAGGTTTGGTATATCGACTGACGGTTTATAGATTAGGAGACCTTATACCCGAGTGATAAGAGCAAAAGCCTATCGTTGTTTTCTACAAAATGGGCACCAATGCCCCCAATTTTTTTTTTTGGATTCACAACTACTCAGAGGAAACAACTATGTTGCATGGAAGACAAAAATCAAGACACAACTTGAGTTTGAAGATATTTTTCCTGTTGTGACTGGTACTATGACTAGATCAACTATTGATACAACACAACAAAGCGATAGTTTGATAGATCAGATTATAAATACAAACTCATCATCTTCTTTGGAGTGTTTGACGATGTGTAACCCCACATTCATGATGCCAAAACAGCCAAATAAGCATGGGATAAGTTGAGCATGGTGTATGAGGCCAAAAACAAGAATGTCATTATGAATTTGTAGAGTCAGTTACACACACTAAAATTCAAACAAAATGAGAAAATTGAAGCTTTCTTAAGAAGAGTTGTAGAATTGAGGGCTTCACTTCTAGCCCTAGGATAAATGGTCAAAGATGATGATCTCATTCCCATTGTTTTGAGAGCACTCCCTTCTTCATACCGTATTTTTGTAATAACACTAAACTTATCAGATACGACAGTTAGTTTTGATAAATTGGTAAACCT
Organism: Taxus wallichiana var. yunnanensis; assembly: GCA_018340775.1. Lineage (NCBI taxonomy): Eukaryota > Viridiplantae > Streptophyta > Pinopsida > Cupressales > Taxaceae > Taxus > Taxus wallichiana. The sequence continues at coordinate 665,598,221 of CM031244.1, read as the reverse complement.
ACTACAACAAGAGGAAGAAATGCACAATAAGCATGATGAAGAGGAGCAGGCACTTTCTTCACATCAAAAATGGAAAGGAAAAGGTAAAGCAAAACCTAATTCCTATCAAAAGTCCCAAAATCAAAATCAGTATCAAGGGGACAGACAACAAAAGAAGTAATGTCCAATCTGCAAAAGAGGACATGACTTAAAATATTATTGGTATAAAACTTACAAGAAAGGTTCGTCAAACAACTCTAGACCTCCATAACAATCTCACAAGAGACATTCTAACAACAATCAAGGGAAGAAAAAGGGGAACTAGAAAAGAAGACCCCATCAGCAAGGAAATATTTTTGAGCTATAAGAACAGTTAGATAATGAAGACTACTTGTATACTACTCGATCAAGTGAACCATCCACATCATCTAGTGATGTATGGTATGTTGATTCGGGAGCCACTCGACACATGACCAGCCACAAAGACTGGTTTACCTCAATGAGGGACACACCTTTGAAAAATCATGTTTCATTGGGAGATGATTCTTCATATACAATTCAAGGGGATTGGGAACATCTCTCTACCCCTTGGTTCACACAACTACAGACTATCTAATGTCTTATATGTCCTTGGGTTGACAAAGAATCTACTTTCAATCAGTCAACTCCTAGATCACAACTTGAAAATTGACTTTGATAGTCATTCTAGAAAGAAAACATGTTTGATTCGAGATAAATCACAAGGCTTGAAAATAGTTGCAAAAGCCTCCAATGTGGGACGCATGTTCCAACTTGATTTTGTTCACAGAGATGATCAAGCACTTATGGCTAAGAACTCTACCTTAGCTCAATTGTGGCATCAAAGACTTGGTCATGTAAGTTTCAAGTATCTCGAGACACTTCGCTGGTGTAATATGGTACATGGGATACCATCTCTTCAGAAGGATACAAACAAGTGTCCTCACTTGCCTAGTAGGAAAACAACACAGAGCGTCATTCCAGAAGAGTACATATCGAGCTCATGGTAAGCTTGATCTAGTTCATATCAATCTTTTCGGTCCGATGCAACCGAGTCATTCTGGATTTCAATACTTCATGTTATGTGTTGATGACTATTCAAGGAAAATGTGGATTTTTTTGTCTTCGCAAGAAAAGTGAAGCTTTTGAAACCTTCAAGAAGTTCAAAGTAGTAGTTGAGAATGAAACTGGTCATCACATCATAAATCTCCGCTCAGATCAAGGGGGAATTCACCAGTGATGAGTTCAAAGACTACCTATAAACTCACAGGATTCGTCAACAAATTCCCCTCCACACACACCAAGAAAAATGGTGTTGTTGAGAGAATAAATCATACTATCATGGAAATGGTGCAATGCATGATCGATGATTCTAGACTTGCAAAGACATTCTAGGTAGAAGTAAAAAAACAATGGTGTATTTGTTAAACATAGTGCCCATAGTTGCTCTTGAAGGATTAACACCATAAGAAGCATGGTAAAATAAAACCATCTATTGCACACCTTAGAGTATTTGGGTGCAAAGCAAGTATGCACATACCCAAGTAGAATAGAAAGAAAATGGACATGAAGTCACAAAAACTCATCTTCATTAGGTACAATGAAGAGACTCTTGGGTATAGATTGATGGATCCTAAGACCAGAAAATTCTACACCAGACAGAGATGTTGAGTTTTTTTGAGAAGAAGGAAGCAGAGTCTCCTCCTCTAGACTCACCAGATGTAGATTTTTCACCAGTTGTAAAAATTGAAGTTGATGTTCCCTCAAGATGATGAAAGTGAAGATGGGGATGATGGTTTTGATCAGATAGAACCACGACCCACAGAATAGTTTAGCATATGCCCAAGTGGTGTACTAGCACATTATGAGATGCAAGAATGGATGCTCCACTAGATACATCCACCCTTGGACCATGGACTCACAGTAAAGAAAGCAAGAGAAGAATTTAACTTTTCTTTGATGAGTAGAGTTATTGAATATGATGAGCCCTCTATAGTCCAGGAATCCCTACAATCAAAAGCTTGGAAAGATGCCATGGATTCTTAATATCAATCAATGATGAAAAATAACACTTGGCAACTTGTTGATCTTCCACCAGGGAAGAAACCCATTGATGTAGATGGATATTCAAAACAAAGTATAAAGCATATGGGACAATAGACAAGTATAAAGTGATACTTGTAGCAAAGGGGTATGTATAAAAAGAAGGCATTGACTATGAGGAGACATTTTCTCCCATAGCTAAGATCAAAATGATCATGATGATGTTTGCTCTTTAGCTACGCGTAGTTAGATGGAAAGTCCATCAGATGGATGTAAAAAGTGCCTTCCTAAATGGATATTTACAAGAAGAAGTCTACATGACTCAACCTGAGGGATATGTAGTACCTAGTTAAGAAGCAAATGTATGCAGACTCAGGAAATATTTGTATGGCCTCAAACAGAACCCCAAGCATGGTACATCAAGATTGATGAGCATCTCGTATAACATGGATTTGTTAGAAATCCATATGATCCCAATATTTACCTCAAAAAGCAAGGGGGAGATTGTGATTGTTGTTGTCTATGTCGAAATCTAGTCATCATTGGTAGTTTAGTGAGGATGATCGATGCAACGAAAGAAAGATCTTAATCGATCGTTCGACATGACAGATCTCAGGCTGATGCATTATTGTCTTGATTGGAAGTATGGTAGAAAGAGAATCACATCTTTGTTTCTTAGATGAAATATACCAAGACAACGCTCGAGAAATTTAGGATGATGGATTACACACCAATTGCTACACCTATGGAGAACAGATTGTAGTTATCTCATTCAGATCCATCTCCTGGTAAGTGCCACTCTCTATCGGTAATTGATTGGGAGTCTCATTTACCTGACCTACACTAGACTAGATATCAACTTTGCAGTGAGCTATCTATCCAGTTCATGCAGGAACCCAAAGTTTGTCATTGGAAAGAAGCAAGGCACATCTTAAGATATCTCAAAGGATCAATGGATCTTGGTCTAGAATACAAGAAGAATGAAAACTTCTTCTTGACTAGATATTCAGATTCAGATCATGTAGGCAATATTGATGACAGAAAATCCACTTCAGGATTTGTATTTTTATGGGATCTGGACCAATATCATGGGGAAGCAAGAAAAAACACTTTGTTTCTCATTCTTCCATAGAAGTTGAGTATCGTTCTACAGGAGAAGTGTCTGTGAAGCAATTTGGCTACATCGCATACTAGAAGGACTTGGAATACCACAGACAAACCGACCACCATGTATGTTGACAATGAAGGTGTTCTCAAACTTGTTCGCAATCCAGTTTTTTCATGAAAGAATAAAGCACATTGAGGTACATGTTCATTTCATATGCGAGCATGTGTTGAAGCACAACATCTAGCTTCAATTTTTCCAACAATTGAACAACGAGCAGATATCTTCACAAATTCACTTGCACATGACAAGTTCGAGTTGTTCATAGAGTTCCTCTCCTCATCCCTTGAGACAATGCACAATTAAGGGGGGGAATGTTAGGTTAATTATTAATTACCTATATATTAATTATGCATTTCATATTAATTAATATATTAATTATTTATATGTGTTATATTTAATTATAAACCATATTATTGTTTTCCATAGTCAAACCATATTATTTTTGTAGTCAAACACTACGGATGTTGTTATATGGTTTTAACAATATTATTGTTATTATTCATTTGTGCTTCCCCATATGTGATTTGGAAGCTACTTTATTTTAATTTAGTTGTTGCATTGTCTCCTCTTTGATTGTCATCCGGCTATGCAATATATATATATATATATATATATATATATATATATATATATATATATATATATATATATATATATATATATATATATCATCCTACTGTGTAAATGGTTGATTCAAATTAATATATTACACAGCTTATGTCCATTTCTGGAGTTTAGGCATGGGTCTCCCATTCAATATTGTTGAGAAATTGAAGAACCAATGTCAACGTTTCTATGTATCGGATGTACTTGTTATTCCATGACAAAGTGATCTTTTGTATGAAGCCCTTAAGTAATTGTTTCCCGCAGATCCCATAATGTAGAAGGTTCATGCCACGGTTCATGTTACAAAAAATGATGGTCAAGTAATAAGACTATCAAAACCCCCTTCTACATGTCGATTATTGTTGGAAAATACGTATTTCATAACTCAGTATGATTTGATTCAGGGCTAATATGTTGTAATGCCTAAGAAAATTACTAATATCCTAGGTCTCAAATACAATCATGTGTCTAGGGCATTTTACAACTTGATGGGTCAATTGTGAATATCTTGGGTGTAATTAAAAACCTTGAATTAACACTCCATGCCTACTAAAGACTCACCATAACCCATGATATTTTAGTCACTGACCTTCCCCCCATGTTTTCCTTTTTCTAGAGATTTCACCGCTTTCGATAGGTGGATATTTATCATTAGATTGGACTCATATGCTTCTAAAAACCAAATATGGCACTAGATTCACAATACAAGTTGAGCCCATATTTTCCTACCATATTCATCCATTTTATCCCACTCCTATGCAATCATTTTGCCTTGTACAAGAAAGAGCATGAGAAAAAATTCAATTCTTCTATGAATAAATCATTACTCCTTCCATGCACGATTTGTTATTAGATGAATAGGTGAGAGAAATCATACATTTGATTCTTATGATGAATAGCTCAAAAGTTTTGAGATTGGTCTAGGAACATATTGCATTCTCCAAGAATAATCTTGTGATACTGTGGCATTAAAAGAAGAAGAGAAAAAAATTATGGACTATGGCGGATGTTTTTTTATGGTTTTAGAAGTAGAAATGGAGTCGGGCGGGTGTTTTGCTCATTTCCCCAAAAGGTGAAAAGTTATTATTTTCTCATAGACTATAGTTTGCATGATCCAATAATGTAGCAGAGTATGAAGCATTATTCCATGGTCTATTGATCACTAAAAGAGTAAAATCAAGAATTTGGGTGTCTTTGGAGACATTGAATTAGTAATCCACCAATTCTGCAATGTGTGTTCAACAAAGAACAAGTCTCAAAGCTTACAAACATAGATTCATGGATTTATTGAGATATTTCATGTCATTAACTTACATTCAGTTTGTGCCCTTGAAGATAAATAAACACACGAGACCAAATGGTGTCCCTTAGCACTCAATTCTCATTTAACTAAGGATTTGATCAAAGGCAATGCTCAACATATCAAAATGGTGGTTATGCCATCTAGTCAAGAACAACTAGGCCTCGCTTAGAATATTTGATAGTGATGAACAAATTGTGTAGTTCATCCACTATGAGGCGTAATTCTCCTTGAAAATGCAAGTTGATTTACAAGAGGTCTATGGGGAAAAATTATTCAATTAAAATCAAACAAATTACGGAAGGGGTTAGTCACTTAATAGATTTTTAGTCCACATGATGAATTCAAAGGAATGGAAAATAACATGGCAACAAAGCGATGATTGTCGGCCATTTTAAGTTTCTCCTTGCTTGAAAGGAACTTCTACTTGAAAAGTGTTAGGCCCCGAAATTGACTAAGTCCCAAGGAAGAGGTTAGCACACGTGGGAGGAAAGAAGAAAGGTGCTTACTAAAAAGTTTGCAAGAGAAAGTTTAGCATGGGAGAAGAGGTTGGTGCACACAGGAGCAAAAATATTTAGGGACTTAGCCATATTTTGAAGGAGTTGTCACAGAAGAAACACGTGAAAATCCCGAGTAGGGGTGCTTAATGGATAAGGTGCTAGCCTTAGAGCCTTGGAGGTTAATAAAATAATATCCCACGCAAGTAATATTCGAGGATGATCATTAAGGTAGTGGAGGAATTTGCAATGGCATAGGCATTCCACCATGGAGGACCACACTTCCACTTTGCATGTAATCTGTTCATGAAGGAAACCAAGGTGGTGCATCCATATCTTATTGAAAGGAGTGCTTAGGTCTGAAATAGAGGAGGAGAGCAATAACGAAGTGCTATTAAGATGTTAGTAGGGTTAAAGAGGGTTGGAAGTGGAAATGAGGTGTTGTGGAAATGCTTGCAATGATTTTATTGAACATATATGTATGGGTTTGGGTCCGAACAAGAGTTGTAATGGGTAGAATATATAAGAACTCTCTCTCTCTCTCTCTCTCTCTCTCTCTTAAGTATATTTTTGTAGGCTTTAAGATAATATTCCTTGATGTATTTGGTTTATATGACCCATTATGATGTAATGAGGCCAATCAAATTTTTATAAATCAATATGCATGTGCGATTATGGTTATTCATGTTCTTAAGTGTAAATCCTTATGTTCTTCTTCATATTATTCCGAGTCGATCTAGTTTCATTATGCTTATTTATAATGTTTTTATATTTATGATGCACATGTGCACCGTGAGATATATGTTGTTTGTATCTTCTATTTTTGAGTGAATATTTATATTTCCATTCTTGCAACTCATTTTCCATCAATGACAGATCATTCTCATGAAGATCACATAAAGGAGGGGCTAAGCACCACGTGTCGCGTCTCGGGTGAGCTCCCGGGCACACTAGGTGATAGGTTGTCATGCTTGGGGTAGAAAGTGGGTACATGAATAAATGACTACAAAAGGTATGTGATGGAAGTGAAAAGAAAGCTTTTGTTTCCTTGTGCCAGAAATTTAGTGATGTGTTCTCATGGGACTATGAAGATCTAAAGGAATTCAATCGACATAGTCCAAAGCATTCCATTGATCTTGACCCCAATATCAAGCCAATTAGACAAAAACAGAGGCCATTCAACCCCAAGATTGAGCCCCTTATGAGAAAGGAACTCTCCAAACTTATTGAGGCCAAAATAATTTTTCCAATCAAGTATTCTACTTGGGTGGAAAATATGGTTCCAGTCAGGAAGAAGAATGGAAAAATATGACTTTGCATGGACTTCAGGGATTTGAATAAGGCTTCTCTCAAGGATCACTACCCCTTTCCCTCCATGGAACAAATTTTACAGACAATGGCAGGAGTAGAGAGGTTTTCCATGCTTGATGGTTATTCTAGTTTTAACCAGATTAAAGTGAAGGAAGGGGATCAATATAAAACTACGTTCACCACCAAATGGGGAACATTTTCTTATCAAAAATGCCTTTTGTCTTATCAAATGCAGGTGCCACCTTCTAAAGAGAAATGGATATTGCTTTCAAGGGATTCATCAATCAATTCATCTTGGTTTACCTGGATGATATCATATTTTTCTCCAAGTGAGCACGGATCACATTAAGCACCTAGAGAAATTGTTTTGAAAGATGTAGGGAGTTTGGTGTATCCCTTAATCCTAAGAAATGCAACTTTGCAGTCCTAGAGGCAAGATCTTGGGGAATATTGTATCAAAAGAATGCATTGTCATTGATCTAGAGAGAATTGTAGCTATCGCGGCTCTTTCCTTGCCATCTCACAAGAAGGCTCTGTAGTCATTCCTTGGAAAAATCAACTTTTTAGGTGCTTCATTCCTAACTTTGTAGGTTTGATAAGACCTATTAATCTCATGCTCAAGAAGGATGCAATATTCAAGTGGATCGTGAAAGGAAAGAACAACTTTGAAAAGATAAAACAAAAGATTTCCTAGGAACTAACATTGATTAACCTATATTAGACCGAAGGTTTCATTATTTATACTCATGGGGTAGAATCCAACATAGCCTGCGGTTTTGACACAGCTAAATTGTCAAAAAATGGAGCCACTTGTATCTTTTTTTAGTCAAACACTGAAGAATTATGAGCTCAAGTACAATCACATTTAAAAATAGGTGTTTGTTATCATGAGAGCTTTGAAGAAATTCAAAATTATGATTGTTGCTAGCCATGTAAATATTTTAGTGTCACATTCTAGTGTTGGAGACTTAATTATAGAGAAGAGATGAGTGAGAAATAATTTGGATGGGTGAAAGATCATGGAATATGATGTGACCATTAAGGCCACAAAGTTGGTAAGAGGAAGAGAAATTTGTGAGCAACTACCTTTGGACACTCTGAGAACCTCAAAATACCACCCTCATGAATGAAGTGCCTTCAAATAATGAGTTGTCACATGATGTTGAGTTGTAATAGGATGAAGGAAATATGTTAAACAAGCGTAGTTTGATTGCTGATATGACTAAGTTTTTATCTACTGGTGCATATCCCCTTGGTTTAAATAAAGCAAAGAGAAGACATATAAGATTGCAATCTATTCCTTATGCATTTTTGGTGGCATATTGGTCAAAATAAATATTGATGGAGTGTTTCTTAGGTGCATTGAAGGTGGGAAATGTGAAAAGATTCTAATTGAATTCCATGATGGCTTCTCTGGTGGACATTTCTCTACTAGAGCTACAACCATGAAGATTATAAAAGTAGGTTATTTATGGCCTACATTGTTCATGGATTCTCACAAGTGGGTGAGGAAGTGCAAAGAATGTGCACTCTTCACTAGAAAGAAAATATTGATAGCCCTACCACTTCATCCAATTGAAGCGGAAGCGATCGTTTGCACAATGGGGTCTTGACTTCATTGGTATGATCAACTCCGCCATCTAGTGTGGGTCATAAATGGGTCCTCACAGCCACAGATTATTTCACCAGGTGGACTAAAGCCACACCATTGAAGGAAGCCACTAAATCAGTCATCCTAGAATTTCTTGAAGAAATTGTTACAAGCTTTAGCATTCCTCAAACAATCATTTCTGATAATGCTAAATCTTTCTTAGGATCAAAGATTTCTAGTTGGGCTTTGTAACTTGAGATTTATCTTAAGACTTCCTCTAATTATTACCCTCAAGGTAATGGATTGGAAGAATCCACTAATAAAAATATAATCAGAATCATGAAAAGGAAAATAGACATTAATCAAAAGAAATGGCACACAAAAGTAAAAAATGTTCTTTAGGTGGATAAGATAACAACTAAGAAGGCTATTAGAACTATTAGAACTTCTACTACAAATTGGTGTATGGTAAGGAAGCAAGATTACCATTGTCACTTGAGCTACCTTCATTAGAATTAGCTCAAGCAAATTGAATTTGAAGATGCGAGATTAAAGGGATATAAGAATGGCGTAACTAGTACAGCTAGAGGAAAACATGAATGCCACCATGGTAAGGATGGAATAACATTAGGCATCAACCGAATAGTGGTTTGATAGAAAAGCTTGAGATCGGACCTTCAATTTAGGGATCTTGTTTTGAAATGGGATGCAGATCGAGATAAACCATGAAGATACTCGAATTTGATGTTATTTGGAGTGGACCATACATCATCATCGCTTGCAATACGGCTAACTCATTTGAGTTATCCGATCATGATAGGAACATGTTTCAAATCCCGATCAATGGGATTCATCTCAATCCTTCTCATTAATATTTTTCATGCATCTTGTATATAGAAGAGTAGAATTTCAATTCAACCAAGTGCTTTCATCACATTGCATTGTTGGTAGTTGGTAGTATATACTATAGACCTCGTGTATGGACCCAAGATGAGTATTAGCAGTTACAGGATGCTAATTTGATCTAGACTCGGGTTTTTATCACTAGTGGAGACATGTATCAACTAGTTACATGTTGGAGTATGCAATCTCAACTTATTATTATCCTGGAGGTTACTTGAGGTTCAGTTCTTGTGAGAATTCGAGAGGATGTTTCTTGCATTTTTTTTCATTAGCCATCAAGATCTTGATCATTACTTTGAGTTTAGAAGCCTTCTTCATGGCTGACTAAACTCTTGCTAGGCGCGAGTGTGGAAGGCTCGCGTGGTAGAGGATGGCATACCTTGTAGTAGAAATGGAGAGAGAGGAGAAGTGGCTCAAGTATAATGAATCTCAGTAGAAGGAGTTGGCAAGAAGGATTTGAGGTTCACACAGAGGATGTGGAACCTGAGCAGTCTAAGCTACCCCATCTTGGAAAGTGTGGAAGAGAAACCCTCATATTTTGGAGAGAGCTCGTCATATGAATAAAGGAGGAGAGTCATAGGTGCACATCTTAACCCACATAATGACCAAACCCTTGCACTTAGTTTTCTAGTTCTTGAGATAAGTTTTGATAATCTAGTTGGTATCGGTATTGGTAGTTAAGTGAAACCTAGTAGATATAATTTTTCATTCAGTATAGCTATGAGAGACATACATTTCCTGTATTCGAAAGTATCCTATTTGGTACAACATTTGGGCAAGGTGTGGGTTCAAAAAGTTTGGGTACCATGTCTAGAAGTGGCATGAGAAACACATCTGGGAGTGGGTCAACTTCATTACTTTCATGCACAGTTTAACATGGCAATGGGTTTGTAAGGAGAAGCTAGATTAGGCCCCTCACTGCGAAAGGAAGAGGATTTGGTGGATTTGGAGGAGTTGACACTAGTCAATCTAGTGGTGTCTTTGAAGGTGGTGGAAATATTGGAGGAGGTAAATATTCGGATCTCGGTGGGAAAGGGCCTCAACAACCTCGGTAGGTATTTTTGAGATGTCTTTGCATTTTCCCGATTGCAAAGGTGGAAGATGTTTGAACATGTGCATAAATGTGATTTGTTATGGCACATGAAGGGTATCACTACACCAGAAAGGAAGGTGATTCAGCTTACAACTACGTTGCGAGGCGTGCACATAACCGGTATAGGAAGTATGATCCACACCGATGTTGGTAGATTACATCACACTACATGTTGTGTGTTTTTGGAAGAGTTCAACATTCTTGAGTTTAAATAGAAGAGAATAAGCACGTTGAAGGAGTTTCGTTAGGGGATGGAAGAAAGTGTGCGGGAGTATGACGTGTGCTTTAAGACTCTTATGTCAAAGTTATCTTATGATATTCACCCATCTCAACATGCTTAGTGGTTTGTCGGAGGGCTGATCACTCCATTTAGGAGGGCACTTTCACATAAGACCTTCACATTTCCACGCGAGGCCACGGAGGCTACCTTGCACACCGAGGCCATGGGAAGTGTTGATGCCAACGTTAGTCCATTCCTTGAAGCCCAGATTGCTTCCATGGCAAAGCAGAATGGAGAAACTATATGCAAATTCAGCTAATGAGATTTATAGTGGGCTATGGTGCATAGATTATGAAGTAGATGGACATATAAAGGACATTTTCCCATGAAGATCGAAGACGCACCATGTTGGTGGACTGTAATATTTTCCACAGAGATCATGATGCAAGTAGATGCCCATTTCTACAACACGCAATCTGTAAAAATGTATCTTGCTATTGTAATATTTGCACCTCTACTACTCATGAAACGAAGGATTATGGATTGATTGACCAGAAACATGATGTTATTGACATTGGGGTGTGTCAGGCTAGTGTTGCCAAAAACTCCAAGGATGAGGGACATCATTATGAAGGGCATGTAGATGGAGGAGGTCATGGAAGAGGATTTTGGGGTGGATTTCGAGGCCATGGAAATCACGGAGGAGGAAGAAGTGAATTTCCTTGTGGAACCTGTTATAATTGTGGATCTATAGAATATTACAAGCATGTGGATCTATAGAATATTATATTGTAATTCTCTTGGTGTGGGAAAAAGCACAAATATGAGGAATTCCTGGAATTATTTGAACACATGAGCTAGAAGTAATGAAAGGATAAAGGTGCCAGGATGGTAAGCGTGAAGAGAGTTGATCCATAGTGGATGCCAAGGGTGGCATGTGGGTCGAGTTAGAATTGGTACTATGATGACGTGAGCCGAGGCTACGCTGCTGTCAGGGAAATACCAAAGTAGAGACTATTGGTTACAAGAGAAGAAGTGGTGCATGGGAAGTATCTATACCCTACACATCAGAAGGAAGTTTATCAGGAAACCATGGATGTTTTTGAATCCTTCAAGGGGAGATCTAGTTCCTAAAGGATTAGTCATGGTAGTTAGAGTAGAAGAAGAGCATTGAGGCTCCACAAAAGGATCTAGATGAAGTCAGGGAGGTATACAAGATGCTGAGATAAGATAATATTATCCCTCTATTAGGAGAGTGGCAAGTTTTGTATGTTAATCTGCCTCCTCATAGTCTTGACTATGATAAGGAGATTACGTTGAATGTAGTTATTGATGGATGGCTCCTAAGTAATATTGTGATTGACATGGGTATGGAAGTTAATGTTATCACCTTGGACTCATTGAATCAAATGTGAAGGCCCCCATTATAGTCATCTTCAAATGTGCCTTATATGGATAAAAAGACAAAGGCGATGCCCATTAGTGTCTTAAAGGATGTTGCTATAACTATCCAAGGCGAAATTCAATCGGAGAATTCAAAGTCTTGGCACTTGTTGAGGCAAACAAATTTCCCGGTGTTACTTGGGCAACCCCGTGCTATAAGAACAATGTTGACTTATGTTTCAATAAGGGAATATAAGTTTTGAGAACAAGGAGGAACATGTTATCATTCCTTTGACGGATGGAAATTCAACACCCTATACTGAGCCCTTGGGAGAAGAATACCTAGATAGAATCTATGTGTGCACTATCAGGGACCCTGAGGTTGTGTGACCAATGAAAGAAGGCATTATTTAGTGGGAAGGCGCTCAATCTTTAAGTGATGGAACTAGTGTGGCATGTGACAATTGGGCACAAGGTACATATGAGTTAGTCGGAAGGAATTTAAGAGGCTCTGTGACAAGTGTAACAAAGGCGTACTCAATCAAGTGTCTAGGAGGAAAATATTTTCCAAGTTACACTGGGGAGATAACCTTGATTTTTCCTATGAGAAATGAAGATCCAGTGGATATGTGAGATCGAAAGGAGAATTATGTTTAGCTATACTTTTTTGGGACCACAACACATTAGTGGGCACCCTATCAAGATAACCTTCTATAAGGGCATGAGGTGAGAATCGTGTTCTCTATTAGGTTCCTCTAAAGCAATGCACTCTTCTTACGCTATACAAGACTATCATGGGAAGGAACCCACCTCATTACACATCCATGCATGTGAGAAGGTCTGGATAGAAGGCGTGGAAGCCTTGCCTCCATCTTTATGGGTGCATAAGCTTTACTTCACCTTACAAGGCTACGTGCGTGCATGGTACATCCAATCGAGTTATGCCATCAAACAAGAAATTGACAAGACTTGACAATTGATCTCATTCAAGATTTTGAGTATTGGAGTACTAAGCCATTGGTGGATAAGGCATTGCAGGTTGTTAAACACTTAACTATGGGAGATAGTGCCATGGTGGAGGATAGACTACTGGAGTTGTTGGGAGAACTTGACTTGGAATCATGCTTTGATGAGGAAGAATTAGAGGAAGTACAGATTGAGCGTAGTTACATGGAAAAATAGAAAGGAAATTTGGTCTATGTAATAGATGGTGAAGAGGTGGAAAATTTGGATGTTAACCATACTATCGGTATGCGTGAGGTTATGGATAGTGTTGATGAGTGAGGGCGCACTTACCATGAACCCTTGAAAACTAAAAAGGCTAGCATTGGCTCGGAGGTGGAGCATAAAAGCTACTATCGATATTCTTTTGACACAAAGGGAGGTTTCAAATATTATTGATATGTTGCACGAATTCCAAGATTTATTCCTACATGGGTACCATGAGCTTAAAGGAGTTCACCACTCCTTGGGAGAAATGATGATCAAGCTAAAAGAAGGTGCTTGCCCAATTTGGAAGAGACCTTATCGAATGAATCTGAATCTATGAGTCAAGGTCAAGGAGGAGATTGACAAGATGATTGCATCAAGCATCATTGAGGTTGTTAAGGAATCGAGTTGGATAAGTCCGATGGTCATCGCATTAAAAAGGAAGGGAGGATAAGGATTTTCATTAATTATATGGATTTGAATGTGGAGTGTGTCATTAATCATTTTCCATTACCCTTCACCGAGGAGATCCTAGAAGGAGTAGTCGGTGCGAGATCTATTCTTTCACGATGGGTTCTCAAGATATCACCAAGTTAGAATTAGAAAGGAGGACTAATAAAAGACAAATTTCACCACCGAATGGGGAATTTTTTCCTATACTGGTCATGCCTTTTGGACTAAAGAATGCACTGTTGTGTTTTTGCGCATTATGGTTCAGGCGTTTGAGGACTTCATCCATAAATTTCTAAGAGTCTATCTGGATGACTAGACAATATATGCATTGGTGAGGGACCATTATGATAATCTGATACTGATGTTTGAGAGATGTAGGTTGTTGATTATATCTCTCAACATTAAGACATGTATTTTCTCTACTCCATTTGGCACCCTGTTGGGGCATATCATATGTAAAGAAGGCTTGCTAGTGGATCTTGCCAAAGTTGTTGTTATTATGGGATTGGGGAAGCCTACCAACTAGAGCGCAGTACATGGATTCCTTGGGCATACAGGGTATTACACGAAATTTATTAAGGGGTATGCCAAGATTGTCACATCATTGAAGGAATTATTGAAGCACAAAATTACATTTCATTAGGGAGAGGCATAGAAGATGGCATTTGACACATTAAATAATAGGCTTATCACTGCGCCCATATTATGTTTTCCCTCTTGGGATAAGCCATTCCATGTACATGTTGATTCTTTAGGGATGGTGATTGGAGCAGTCTTAGTACAAAATGGAGAGGGAATTGTTGACCATCCCTTGTGTTTTTCTAGTAGGAAGATAAACCTAGTAGAACAAAATTATACTTGCCATGGAGCACAAGGTATTTTTGATGATTTACGTGTTGAAAAAATTTAGGAAGTATTTACTGGAAACACCCTTTATATTCTACACGGACCACATGACATTAAATTACTTAGTGAACAAGCTCATCTTACAAGGGCACATATGCTAGTGGGTCCTATTGTTTCAAGTTTGAGTTTACAATTGTGGTGAAGCCAGGGAAAAGTAATTTGGGACCTAACCATTTATCAAGGATTGACTCAAGAGAGGACACATAGAGCATTGAGGATACAATGCCATATGTACAACTATTCAAATTGCAGCGTGTGCCCTCTGACTTGGAAGATATTGATGTGTTTCTCAAAACGGGTGTGCCACCAGAGGGAATGAAGACTTTAGAAAGGAAGCAGTTAGCCATACACACTGCACCCTACATGTTAATAAGTGGATACTTATAAAAGCTAGGCCATGATGATGTTTTGCGTTAGTGTGTGCTTGAGCATGAGCACACTGCAATCATGGAAGAGGCTCATGGTGGAATTGTATGATGACATTATGTAGAGAATGCGATTGCGTGTAAGATATTATTAGTTGGCCTTTGGTGGGAGACAATTTACAAGGATTGTATTGAATATTGCAAGGCATGTGATCATTTCCAGTGCCTTAGTAAGCTAAGAAAAATGATGAAATTCCATTGAGACCAATAGCTAGTGTTAAACCATTTGAGAAATGGGAAATTGACTTTGTACACGCTATTTCACCTTTAGCGCGAAGGACGGGTTTACACTATATCATTACTTTCACTTATTATCTAACACGATGGGCGAGGTAACACCTACAAGGGATTACATGGTGGCCATAACAGTAAGATTCCTATGGAAAAAATATAATCAGTAGGTATGGGTGCCCTCTGAGTTTGACTAGTGACCAAGGTACTCATTTTTAATGAGACAATCGGGTTTTATTGGCAGAGTTCATGGTGGCTCATCACAAGACTACTCCTTATCACCCTCAGGCTAATGGGACTGTTGAGGTATTTAATAAGATATTGAGTCATACACTTACCAATATTTTTTATGTTGGGAGGAAGGATTGGGATGACAAGGTCTCACCATGCTATGGGCATATAGAACAACTTACAAGAGATTGAACAAATCCACAATGTTTCAATCAATGTTTGATGTGGAAGTTGTTTTTTCGGTAGAGTTTATGCTACCCCCTTTGTGTATTGTTTGTTTAGGATGATTGGCTGACAAAAAAGAATTCCAAGAGCATTGATAAGCTAATGATGCTAGATGAGATGCGATCACTTGTTAAGTGGAGTCGAAGACTGAGAAGGTGAGACAAAAGGCCTGGCATGATCATCACATAAAGAATAAACAATTTGAGGTTGGGTAGATGGTTTTAATTTATGATTCTAAGTTTCTGTGCCATCCTGGGAAGCTCAAGGTCCATTAGTTGGGACCGTATTATATTACCCATATACTTGATTCACACGCTTATCAGCTACAGGTGCTAGATGGAACACGACTTCTGGGTATTTCAATGGAAGTAGGTTGAAGCCCTACTATAAATAAGGCTTCTAGGTGTTTGTAAATAAGGCAATATTGTTAGTTAGCTTAGGATTTCCCTTAATGCATTTTCCTTTCTTTGTGTTTCCTTTCTCATTGCTTTGTTCCTTTTGGTTTGTTTTGGGCACATGTGTGCATTGGTGGCTAATTACATCATCAAGGTGTTATGCACAGAGGAATGTGCATCTTTTAGTGTGGGGTGGAACATAAAGGTGAATTTCAGAAAGGATGTGGTAAGAGTTGGAGAAAGTGCGTAGTAGTTACACGGGTTGTAAATTAAAAAGGGCATGGGTTCAAAAAATTGAGCGTGTAGCATAGTGATCATTAGAGGATATTGGTGTCAAAAGGCTTTGAGAAACCACGTACAAGGGTAAAAATCACAGAGCAACATGAGGTAGGCAACGAAAATAACTTGGTCCAAAACATAGAGGAAGATTGACTTCAACACGTAGAAAGCACAAAGAGTTCTATGGTCGAGGCAATCTTTACACACCGAAAGGTTGTGGGAGTGTTCACATAGGTTCTTGTGTAGGAAAAGCACTAGATAGAACGCGAGTAAGGATCGAGTTGGAAAAATCTGACTTTAATGCGTTTGTACATTAGTAGGTGGCATCGGGGTTTGTGTAGAAAAATAAAAAATCTATAAATAGAAGGTCGGGGGTGAAGTATTCTTTCACCTTGCATTTTTTTATCGAAGAAGTTCTTACGTTTTAAGGTGATTCTTACAAAGAACTATGAAGAGGAGTGTGCAAAGTTCAAGAAATCAAAGGACTTGTGAGCTAGTGTGGAAGTAAAGTGCACGGGAGTACGTGGAGGATTTTGTTTGTGGATTCCCATGGGTGGATATGTTGTCTTGTGGAAAGGAAGTGCTCTAGGTTAGGGTTTACAAGCTAGGGCACAAGTTTTCATGGAAATTTCACAGAAGTAGAGCCAAGGGTTTGAGTAGTAATAGAACTTGATGCAAGGGAGAAACTATAGAGGACCAAGGAAGAGAAAAATGGCACCAAGGAAAGGAGTGACCACTTCACCGAAGAAGGGAAAGGGCAAGGGAAAAGGAAAACTGATTGTTTCCACTAGTTTCAACAAAGAATGGTATGTAAAGATGCAGTACCTAGATGGTGTGTTGTTAGGGAAAGAGTGGGTGTCACATATAAGGAAGATGGTCATGAGTGATTACAATCATTGCATGAGCACCACGAAAAAGAGATGACCCTAGAGTTGGTTCGCCCAACAGAGAAGAGGATGCCAGATGGGAAACCCATATATGATGATGAAGTAAAAGTGAAGTTAGAAAAGGTTGGGCTTCTGCAACTTTATGAGTTGCCCTATTTTGGAAAACCTAAGTGACTATACCAATGGTTGATGTCGCGCATGCATGAGGATCAATTTTACTTTGCAGGATGAAGAATGTATAACCCCATAGTTGATTTCAATGTTCACTGGCATGATCTACGAAGGGGAATTATGATGATGCCTTAGGTGATAAGGAGGCCATTAAGAAGATTATTGAGGCATATGACTATAAGAAGGGTTTATAGTACTTTAACATCACTGTAATCACCGAACCTATTATGAGGATGGTTGCGTGCTTAGTGACAAAGCTAAATGGGAAGGAGAGATGGATGTAGATAAACAAAGGTTGGTTGAATGTATATTATAAGATATTGGGGAATCATTTACAACCTCTCAACTTTTACTATGGAGGATATTATTAATTTCGCATGTTGGGGAGAAGATCATGTTCAGTAATTTCCTCCTTACCATTGTCTTTTCAGATATTGGAGTGCTCGATGGGCCAAATAAGTTTGTTTGGGAGTACCTGATGAGAAACCCTCTCCTAGAAGAGGTTTGAAGCTTATACTTGTGACACCATGATGGCCACTCATAAGGTGCACTTGGAGAAATGGTATAAATGGATGCATGACACATTTAGAGTTGAATGGAGGATACCAAAATAGCTTCCTGCACTAGTGGATGGAGAAGTTGAATTCACCATATACTAACATTTCTGTATCGGTAGGTTTACCTTGACAGATGGCACCAAGGGTCCTTGGTGTAAATTACCCTTCTCCTTCATAATGCTACTTTCAAAGTGCAAATAATAGGTTAAAGGAAGCCAAAAATCTTTGTTTTGATCTAAGTGTAGTTGATCAGGACTACCGTGAGATGCACCGGACCTTGGTGTATCCCAAGAAGCATGCATATGTAGAAAAGTATGTATCTCATGACGTACACATGATAAAACTGGTGACATTGCCTATTGCGTGAGTAGGGACGGCGGCAAGGGTGTATGTGTGGCTAAGGCCCAAGTTTGAGAAGGGAGCTTATGTTGAGGATGACGTATCTATCCCAAAGACCCCACCGAGAGAAAGAAGAAAGTAGTAATTAAGAAGGAGAACAAGAAGACACTCCTATAGAAAAGTCGTCGAGCATGTGTACCTTGTAAACCATGGGGGCATATGAGTCAGGCATGGGTACAAACACCTACATTCGATGGAGGAAATATCTCATTAGGAAGGATTTTCTAGAGAAAGAAGAGTCTCCTAGGAGAGAAGAGTCACTCAAGAAGGAGGAGTCCCCTGTGTTGGAGTCACCAGTGAAGAAAAAGCAAAGGGTGGCACAAGGTTTGGACTCGAGAGGAGACGGAGAGCATGAAAGGAGATGAATCGAAGACAATGAAGATTGTGAGGAAGCTCATAATCCTCTTGTGTATAATGTACATGAGTCTAGTGAAGAAGGGGATGAAGAAGAGAAGGAGTATGAGGAGGGTTCCCATGTAAAAGGAGGAAGTGAGGAGGTGAACATGCATGGTCGAAGACCCCGACCTCGCCAAGGAGAAAATAGATAACATTGTAGAGAGGGAGGCGGTGGGTATTATCCAACAATTAGTGGAGCATGAAGTAGAGCGAAGCATCGATGAAATGCTAATGGAAATAGAAAACAGTGCAAACATGGAAAAGGAATATGGAAGTATGGGTAGAGACCCCAACTTAGCAGATTAGTTTCCCATGGCAAAGCACGCATGGGTGGAAAGGGCATAGTAGCGGCACAGAGCACACCATGACTTATACTAATGATCTAAGCAAGGTATTGCACATGTACTTCCAAATAGGAGGAATACCTATTGAAATGTTGAAATGGAACACAAGACCACCAAATAAAAGTTAAACAATATATGCAGTGGACTTCCTAGTGTGTGCTAGATCCGGGAAGTGTGATACTTCCTAGATGACTGTCAATCCACTGTTTAAAGCAAATTAATGTGAGAAATAAAGGAAATCCTACTGTAGTTAAAATGATTTAGGTATCTCATTCATCTACAATAAGCAAATTCATTCACAATAGGCTAAGCTATGATTGAATCTGAAGGTCAAGGTCACTGTCAAGGTATTGATATTGGTCAAGGTGAGATTCTGGGTGGTTTTGGGTATTTGGTGGAAGTTTAGGAGCTTTGTTCTTGGTTTCTGGTAAAATACACAGAGACCGACGTTAGTCTAGTATGACCGGTATCGGTTTAGGCTAACCGGTGATGGTTGTGGGTAACAGCGTCGGTATGGTCGGGTATAGGAAACTCAATAAAACTTGGTTGGGTGATAGATCTGAGATTAGATGAAGATGGAAGGGCAATGAAAGATTCGTATGGATCTTGAGGTATGCATAGGAATGATTAAGGTCTAGGTATGGGCAATGTAAGGGTGTGGATAAAAATATGGTCAAGTTTGCATGGAGGTAAATGATGGGGGGATGGAAATGAGAGTAGAAACTAGTAATAAATGTAAAAGGATCTACCAAATGATAAATGGATAAGTGTTGGTTAACAAAACTTACTATTTGTATGAGCTTGATGCCTGGTTGGTAATGGTGGGTGATCAAATGGAATGAACTTGATGTAGTGTTGGTGCTTCCTCGATGCTCCCGTGAAGGCAGATGGTTGTGTGATTGCTTCAGTACTGGCTATGGATGCTCTGATGTGTATACTAATGTTGGTTTCTCTTGCATGTATGCAGCTCTAGTTTTGTCACTTGTTCTCAAAAGATGTGATTATCTCTCTGGAAAATGTGCCAACCTCAAAATAAGGTTGTTTTGGGGTTAAATGGTAACCGATGGTGGTTCTAGCTTAACCGGTGATGGTTAAGGGTAACCAGCATCGGTTAGGGCAGGATTTCCTAGGTTTACTAAACTAGGTAGATCCTCTTGATTTTCTAGGGATCTCATTTCATTTTACTCCATGGATTATTAGCATGGAAGCTTCCTTCTAACGGGTGGGAATGTGGTTAGAGGGAATGTAGGCATTGATTTTTAGGGTTTGGGTAGGTCTTAGTTAGTTATGGCAACTTACTAAGAATAGGTCTTAGGGTGAGGTGGCTTGATGAGGTGTCTAGGTGAGGTGGATATGTGGGCATTATCCCAATTAGGATATTTAAATAATAAATATGGTGAGGATAATGAATTAATTTAATTTAAATAATTAAATTAATATTATAGTGGGGTGAAGGGGGCCATGGCTAGGTGGATGTGTTCAAGGTGTTTATTTATTGAGGGGGCCAAGGGGAGTGTGACCTAATTTTAGTGTCTACATTTTTCCCCTTTTTGTTGCGTAGCTTGTATTGGTAAGCGACACTGACAAAAATAAGATGTGGTTGCCCCATGTGTGGGTGAAGGTGATCCCCCTCAAACCAGGAACTGATGAGGTAGAAGGAAGAATCGTGAGTGGTTTGATAAAAGGTGAATGTGATGAAGAGGAAGGTGGGTAATGGGGAAAAAAAAGGAAAAAGGTCCACTCGGGTAATCTAGGTAATGGGTCAGGGTCAAAGGTAGTAATAGTCAAATGCACACACACACACGTATAAACTACGCATCACATGGTACCAAGTTGAAGAGCAGGAAAACTCTACATTGTCTAAGGTCGATAGGTTTATCCAAACAAGGTTGAAGTGATTCCGGTATCCAAGGTATAGGATATGGTCAGGAAACATGACATAGGTTAGGTGTAGGAACATTTAGGTATGTTCCGGTACACCAAGGGTTGGGTCAGGATAAATGGTCATGGAAAGAGGCAAGGTAAGGTCATTAGGTCAATCAACATAGGTAATAATGTGCAAAGGTATAGTGAACACATGAGGTCAAAGGTCACTAGTGATGTTCCAGGTCCAAGTATCTAGGTCACGACATGGGTAGGGCCGAGGTATGGGTAAAATAATGAGTCCCCAATGAGGACGAGGTTAGGTAGTAAATGATGAGGTCAAGGGATATGAAGGTCCTAGTGAGGTGATGGGTGAGGTAAAAAGGATGGGGAAAAATGAGGTGGGGTGGGGGTAGGTAAAAGGGTGGGCCGATGGATCAAGAGTGATGGTGGTAGATGATATGTTTGATGAGAATGAAGGAATCGGTTAGGGTGTTATAGATATATGAGATGTCCGATACCATTTGTCCTATGTGATGACCGATGGTGAAAAATGATGTAAGGTATTTTGAGATTGAGAGTAGTGTTATAAATCATATCCATGTGTCTTAAGATATCATTATATAGATGATTTTGAGAGTCATTTTATATATATAGCTGGCTGCATGTATGAAGATGTTTGGAAAGTATGGTGGATATTGTATTTATATAGATGATGATGATTATAGTAATTATGTGTTTGTTGATAACATTTTATTATTATGCATGGATGGTGGGTCATGATGATTATGGTGTAGGTGTGTTAGGTCATGGATGGCATGATGGATTAGTTAGGTTGAGTTGATTAGGTTTAGTTTTAGGCATGGTTGATAAAGTTAGGTTTTAGTTTTATGCATGGTGGAGTCAGTCATGTGCATGGTTGAGTTAGGTTTGGTTGAGTGGCATGGTTTAGGCATGGATGGAGTTAGGTTTTGGTTTTATGCATGGTTGAGTTAGGTTGGTTTTAGGCATGGATGATTGAGTTTTGGTTGAGGTTTGAATTCATTAATTTGTAATGAATGATGATATGGGTCATGTTTAAGATGTTTTATAATACATGCATGATGTTGGTAAAGAAATGGTAGTCATAATAAATGTATGTTTTGTGATGATGATAAAAATGTGAAGCAATTTGTTGTTTGTTTGGTTTAATTTCCAATTTTGATATAAAAAGGAAACTAAGTAGGGTAGAATGTGATTTAGGAAGATGAAAGATGAATTAGGTTAGGGTAGAGAGTGGCCGAGCTAACCTCCAAGGGCCCCATGCCCTCGAGTGCTGCCTACATAGTCCCGGTGAAAAAAGGACCTCAAGCCGATGTAGTTCTCCCATAAGCTAGGGAAGAATATGAGGAGATATGAGAATGAGATGGTAGGTCGTAGGCATGATTTGAGTTTAGGTCTACTAGGTATGGGTGAGTTGTGGGAAAATTGGTATAGGTGATTTCGATTGTGGTAGAAGAAGAAGATTACCCCAAAGGTAAGCATCGAGGACCAAGTCCTGTATAAGGTAATCAATACGTAATAAAGAAGGTTAAAAGATAAGAGGGGGCAAGAAAGCCACCTTGATTGGTTAGGATCATACCGAGTAGGTCATACCTTGGAGGAGGTGATGGATGTAAGACCCTAAAATACATTGCATGATTGATTGTTCTAAGGGTGAAAAGTAGTCACATGATCACCAAATGTCATGGTTTCCAAGAGGTCCCTTGAGGCGGTAGGAAATGGGAGTGCGAATGGTGAGAGGGGTGAAAGGTGGTTAATTTTTATATGGTATGAGGTAGCATGCTCTTTGGGCAAGAGATCCAAGGTCACAATGGGAAAGTCCATGACTAAAAGGCTTTCTGTGTTGATTGATATTTGAGATAGACTGATCGATGTGGGAAGTCTATATGGGATGAGGAAATTAACTCCTTGAGGTCTTCGTGAAGCTTGATCGATGCGGGAAGCTTCAGATTCTCTCTTTTTTTTTTTTTTTGAAAGAGCTTTACATAGCTTGTCCTTCGAGGGAGCAATATATTTATAGCAAAGATTATAGAGAGAAGATGTCCTTTTGAGGGAGTCATCTTTTTATTGGAAGTTTGACTCAAGGAGTTGGATCCCATGTGAGGGGCTTTGAAGTCATGGACAAGACCAAGGTGAAGAATAGGATTCTTGTTCAGAAAGTAGGGTGAAATGACCATGGGATCTCATCTAAAGGTAGATGAAAAGTATCCATGAGAATCATGCTATGTGCAAACCATGGTACACATATTTAAGAGAAGAAAAAAGGTGACGGGTACACACATGATTCTTATTTAATCATTGGTGATGATGTAGAAGTGGATAGCGCTCAAGGGATGAGCATGGAAAGAGGAAAAGGTGAGGTAGGACTAAAAGTCAATAGTAGAATGGTCAAAGATGCAAGGCATTAAGGGGCTCAGTTTGGGTTTACCATCGAGTGAAGATAAATGATAAGCACCTGATCCATAAGTATGGGTCATGATGTATGGTCCAAGCCAATTAGGAGAAAATTTTCCCGTTTACTTTTTTTTGCTTTAGTTACATGTTGATTTTCTTTTAGACAAGGTCACCAACTGTGAAAGGTTCATGTTCATGGACACATTTATCATAGGCACATTTGATACGTTTTTGGTAAACTTGAAGATGATCAAGAGCATTAAGACGATGTTCATCTAATAACTCAAGTTGTGCTAAATGGTCCTGATGAAATTCATCATCATTGAGCATGTCATGAAGAGAAATGCAAGTGAGGGAATCTGGACTTCAGAGGCAGAACAACCTCTGTACCGTAGAGACCAGAGAAAAAGGTGTAGTGGCAGTGGAAGTGTGAATACTAGTGCGGTATGCCCACAGGGAAAAAGGAATGTGCATATGCCAGTCCTTCCCAGTATCGTTAACCACTTTCATGAGAATTTTGTTCAAGGTTTTGTTAGTGGATTTGGCTTGGCCATTGGTTTGTGGGTAATAAGGTGATGAGAAACTTAGCTAATGCCAAGGCGTCACAAAGTTTTTGCAATGTTTTATTTTTGAATTGTTTTCCATTATCAGTGATGAGGCGATGAGGAACACCAAAGTGACAAATGATGTGATGATTGATGAACTCACATATTTTCTTGGCTTTCATGGAGATGAGTGGTATGGCTTCAACCCATTTTGTGTAGTATTCGAGTGTGGTGATGATCCATTGATGTCATTGGGAAGAATGGGGATTGATCTCTCTGACAAGATCCAAACCCCATTGAGAAAAGGGCCAAAGGTCACGGGACCCTATAAGGCATGACTGGTGTATGATGAAGGTTGGCATGTTGTTGGATTTTACACAATGCTTGACATAGTCACAACAATCATGGTTAAGGGTCAGCCAGTAATAGCCTAGGTGAAGAATACGCTTAGCAACAACAAGGCCACTGAAGTGACCTCCACATATGCCATCATGAACTTCCTTAATGGTATAAGGAATTTCAGAACTCGTGAGGCATCGTAAGAGAATACCATCAAAGCCACACTTATAGAGGAGGCCCCCATGATGACGTAACGAGAGACCTTTTTAAGGAAGGCACATTGTCCATTACGGTGAGATCAAGAGGTAAGATGGAGAGAGAAAGATAGTCGAGTATTGTTTATACCAAAGGTCACTCGGGTCCAGGGTGATGGTTCCGATGGAGTAAATGTCATGAGGTAAATAAGAGGGTGATTGGAGTCATTGTATGGTGACAAAGATTTTAGAATCGGCAGGTGAAGTGGGTATTTGAGAAGCCAAGCAGGCCATGGTATCTACAAATTTGTTGGTTGAACGTGGGATGGTTTGAAGGGCGTAATGGTCAAAGGTGGTCAAAAGTATGTCTACATGATGTTTATACTTTTGAAGTATCTCATTACGACATTGGTATATACCATTGACTTGGTTTATGACCAATTGAGAATCACCAAAGATGTTGATTGATTTGACATCTAGGCGTAGGTAGGCTTGAGACCTAATACGAGTGCTTCATATTCGACAATATTTTGTACAATCAAAATCAAGTTTGAAAGACAAAGGCATGGGTTCACCATCAAGGGGAATGAGGATAACACCAGCCCCACCCCCATGCTACACTTGGAACCATCGAAGAAGAGTGTCATTTGGTAAGTGGGTTCATCCAGGAAAGGGTAGCAATTGACTCATCTAGAAAGTCAAAATTAGAGGGTTGATCCCCAAAAATAGGTGCATCAGCCAATTGGTCGGTGATAGCTTGGCCCTTAATGGAATTTTGATGGATGAATTCGAGGTCGAGGTCAGCCAAAAGCATAAGCCAACAGTGTGTGACACTGATTTTGATAAGGTTTGGCATACATGAAGTGTAAGGGGTCGGTGTTGGTCACAACATAGGTTTTGTGGTTGAGTAGGTAATGGCGGAGTTTTGTGGTGAAAAAAAACTAAGGCTAAGAAAAGTTTTTTTGGGATGGGTGTATCGGGTTTGTAGTCCAAAAGAGTATGGCTTATGTAATAAACCACCTACTCCCTGTGTTGTTCATCACGATGAGCGAGCATGGCCCCCAAAGAGTGATCGGTAGCTGAGATGTATAGGTAGAAAGGTTGATCATCTTTAGGTGGAATGAGTACGGGGTTGAAGAAGGTATTGTTTTAAGGCCTCAAAATATTTGTGGCAATCATCATCCCATTTAAAGGAGACATCCTTCTTGAGAAGGTGATGAAATGGTTGACACCGATCAGATAATTGTGAAATGAAATGCAGTGAATAGACTACAACTTACCTTGCAGGCTACGGAGTTGCCTAAGGTTAGTGGGTGGAGGCATTTCCAAAATGGCCTTGAATTTAGTAGGGTCAACTTCTATACCACGTAGGGAAATGATAAATCCCAAGAGTTTTCCTGAGAGGACCACAAGACACACTTCTTGGGCTGAAGGTGAACGTAATATTTAATGAGGTGGTCAAAGATGGTTTTTAGGATGGTGAGGTGCTCAGAGTGGCATTTAGATTTGGCAAGGAGATCATCCACATAATCTTCCAATATACGATGCATGATGTCATGGAAGATGTAAGTCATAGCCCACTGATATGTGGCACCAATTTTTAAGGCCAAAAGGCATGACTCGATAGCAGAAGGTCCCCCAAGGGGTGATGAATGTGGTTTTGTGTTGATCCTCTGGGGCAAGTAAGATTTGGTTATAACCCGAGAAGCCATCCATGAGTGATAGCATCTCGTGACCAGCGGTAAGGTCAACCAAATTGGTCAATACCAGTAGAGGAAAGTCATCTTTTGGGAAGCTAGATTGAGGTCACAAAAATCCATGCAAATGTGGAGTCCCCCTATCACCTTAGTGATAGGGACAATGTTAGAAATCCAACGAGGATAATCAATGGGTAATATGAAGGAAACAAAAAGAAGGTGTTGAAGTTCTTCTTTGACAAGAAGGGCAATGCGAGGGTGCATTTTCCTCAACTTTTTTTTGATGGGCTTGGCATCGGGAATGGTTATGATATTGTGGACCACTATGGTGGGGTCAATACCGGCATGTCTACGTAAGACCAAGCAAAAAGCATGGTTATGGTCTTTGAGAAAAGAAGTGATGGCTTCCTGTTCAACAGCATCTAAAGATTGACCGATCTTTAAGATGTGTGGTCATCCTGAGTATGAATGTTGATCTCGATAGTCAATTCATTCAACATGGTTTACATCTCAGAGGGTAATGACCGATGAATATATGAGTCTTCTGCACCAAGGTAGGTGAGTATAGATTCATCATCCTGACATTGAACGATGTTAATCAAGGTGTATCATCATCGATCATTTCAGGATACAGAAGGGAAGAGAGGAGGGAGCCTCACCCTCACGTTGATAAGTCAGAGGCCCCCAAGGAGATGGTGTTTATGAAAAAAAAAAAGTTAGGAGGAATGGATTCTGGATCCATCGACTCCACATGAAGGTGGTGATGGTGGTGAAGAAGGTGGAGAAGGGCTGATGTCCTCGATGAGTTCAATGCGGCCTTCTTGGTAGGTGGTTCAACAAAGCCGATACCACTACGGTCATTATGTTTGTGGGTAGTACATGGAATAATAGTATGGTGACCTTGCTCATAAAATCCAAAACCAAAACCCTTCCATGCACATCAGTGTAGGAAGGTGTGGGAAAAATGGTGATTGGTGAGTGACTGGAAGTCAATGGAAAATGGGTGGGTTTGTGATGATGGTGGTTCGGTGTGTAAGTGGTAGTATCAAGTCCCCCATAGGTGAGACTGGTACGAAGGTGGGGAGGACCATAAAGGAGGCACTCTCCTATACGGTGATCATAATGAGGGTGTTGGTGAAGACTTCCATACTCTTGGAGTAAGGAATGTGTTGACACTATATAGGTGATACTCCCCCAGAGTGAGGCATTGAAAAATGCCTTCCAAGGGATCGGTGGTTGGTATGTGGGTAGCTAGAATAGATGATGTGTCGAGGTCAACGCGGAGGTGGAGCTAATGGATTGGGAGGCTGATGGTTTGGCCATGGAGGTTGTGGCAGTGGTAGGAATGGAGGAGGCATGTGCGGTTGAGGTAGCGGCTGTACTTGGTAAGCGGAGGTGTAGGTGAAGTGGTAGTGGTCATGGAGGTAGATGCCTTAATGGGTATAAGCACGTCATTGGGTCGGTAAAGCATGTTGCATGTTTTAAAAGGTGATGGATCAGCTGGAATAGTATAGGTGTGTCCTTCATGCTCAAACTTTACACAATGATGCAAAGTGGAAGGAACACAACCCATGACATGAATCCAGGGTCTGCCAAGCAACAAGTTATATTGAATTCCCCCTCCAAGATGTAAAATAACTCTAGAATAGTGTGGGGGCCCACGCAAACATGGAGGATGATAATTGCCTAGTGTAGAGGTGATAGCATCATTGAATGAACACAACATGACATGATGTTTATGCATGTAATTGTTGGTATGCACATTTGAGTGAATGCATGGGATGAAATGATATTAATGCTAGTGCCCCCATCAATCATGACATGTCATACACGTATATCATCGATGTGGATAGAGATGAAGAGAGTTGGGTCTGGATCATCTATTTGGTGTGGTGATCTCTTCCTCTGAGAAGCTAAGGGAGGCTACTTGGTGAGTAGGTTGAGGTGTGGATAAAGGTGGTAATTTGGTGAGAGAGGCTACATGATGGGGTGTGATAATGGAGGCTACGGGTGTAGGGTCATTGGGTAAAACCTCAATAGATTGTAGGACCTCCATGAGAGCTTGATGATGGGATTCCGAGGTTTGGATGAGGTCATATAAGGACATTTTGAGGGGGGATTGGTGTAGTTGTTTGAGCATCACGTGGTGTGTGACCCCATTAGAAATAGGATATGTGGGGCCACGGATAGTGATTTTAGGTGTGGGTGCAGATGGTATGTTGGGTATAGGATTGGTTGGTGAGTCGATTTGCCTTTTCCTTTCCTTTGTCCTTCTAAGCATGGGTAGCAACGTGGATCATGTTGATCTGAGGTGGGGAGGTAGGTGAGGTAGGTGAGCCATGAAAGGTATGGCGACATGAAGGGAAAAATCCCAATGGTGGGAAGGAACCTTGTGAGATGAGTTGGGCACATCGACATTTGGGTGGAGGTTTGGTGAGGTCATTGATGCAAACCATGTTAATTTCAAATCTCAGAGGTGGTTCTAGGAGCTATGGGGTAAAGGTCCAGGTCATTGAGTAGGTAGTGAGGGAAGAGTTGGGAATGGGTGTTGGTGAAATGGGGTCCTCATCAAGAAGGTCATCATCATCAAAGTTTTCTTCAGGAGGACACAACTGATAAGAATGGTTTTCAAAGCCTTATAGTTCTCTACATCATGTCCTAGCACATGATGGTAGGCACAAATTTTAGTGTCATCAAACCCTTTTGGCTTGGGTTTGAGAGGGTCATAAGGTCTGAGTGGGTAATGTGATGACAAAAGTCTCAAGGAGGTTGGTTAAGATTTTGGCATAGGACCCTACTAGTGGGTCACAATGGGAAGTGAAAGTGGGTTTGGGCATAGGTGTGGCTGATTGTTGAGGAATGGTCTTTGTAGGAGGGGGAGGGGTCAAGCTATGGTTTTGGGTGTGGTGTGGTCTTGGGTGTTGGTCATGTTTGTTGGGTAGGGGTATGGTAGATGAACCGGCAGGAGGGGGTGTATGGTTGTTTTGACTACCTTATTGGAGGGTAGCAATTTTTGTCCTTAGGTTGTACCTTCTTGGGTAAAGGTGATATGGGTGTACATGAGATCTAGAGGGAAAAGCTGGATGGGGAAAAGGGTGAGTCACCCATAGGGATAACGGAGGTGTTGTGAAGGTAGATGATGTGGGTCATGTCTGGGGTGTGAGGGAAAGAGACTGAAGTGTTGTGGGTAGTGAAGAAGTGATCGATGGTATTAGAGGTATGGGTGGTAAAGATGTTGCAGGATGTGGGTGTAAGTCATGTCGGTGCTTGGGTATGTTTGAGGTTTGTGAGGGTGGAATGGGCTGCTGTATTTTTAGTTTACCGGTGGGTGGAGGTTTCTTACCCATGTTAGAAGGACGAGGTCCTAAGATAGATGAAGAGGGTGAAGGTGAAGAAGGTGTGATCGGTGAGGTTGGAGTATGAGATTTATGGAGTTGGCTCTTCTATTTGGGTGTCGAGTAGGTTTGGTATTGACTTTGGAGGATGTAGCTAAATCTAGTTTGATAGGTGGATGAATAAGGCTGGTGGTTGGGGTGACCCCTAAGGTAGTAATAGGTTTAGTCGAGGAAGATGATGTAGGTGTGGGTTTGGATTTAGGTGTATGTTGGGTTATGGGTAAGGGTGTGTGTTGAGCTATGATGGGTGTCATGGAAGAAGTTGTGATAGAGGAGGTTGTGTTTGGTTCAATTGGCTGAAATATCTTTGGGTAGATAGTGGAAGTGTCAGCAAGTTGACATCTGCATTTGTGTTGAGACAGAAGCAAAAGACACCCCAAAGTAAGGCTCTATCCACATAATCTAAGTGATCGGCTAAGCATGAGAATGACATGTCTGTAGGTGAGGTTGATGAGGACCTAATGGAAATTCCCATGAAATTTGTCTTAGAGATGGGGAATTTGCTAGCTTCAGCTTCCATGGGTAAGAGAGCCAAAAGTAAGTCTATAGGATCTTGGGTAACTGATGGAGAATGATCACCTAGAGGAAAGGTATCTCTACTTGGGTCTTTGATAGGTGGAGGAGATGATGGGTGCTCCTCTATGGGTGGAGGAGATGATGGGTGCTCCTCTGTGGGTGGAGGAGATGGTGGGTACTCTTCTATGGAGTGAGAGGTACTATGGGTGATGACTCTCTAGGTGGAGAAGCCAAAGGTGAAATAGTCTTGATATTAATGGAAGGCTCCTCCACGGGTGATGAAGGAGGTGAAAGGTGTTCCTCTATGGGTGGAGGAATAGGTGAGGTGGGTTCCAATGTAGAAGGAGGACTTTGGGCTAGAATTTCCTCTATGGAAGGAATATGAGGTAATTGGGCAGCATCAGGTGTATCACTTGAAAATAGCATGGACCTCACGGGTATGGCTATCATGAGTTGAAGTCTCTCCAGTTTGATCAGAAGAAGGGGCATGATTAGGAAAGGGTTTCTTGAAGATATGTAGGTTTTGATTGGTAGGTGCATTAGGATTATCCAAGGTTAGCTCACCTTTCTCGAGCATTTCTTGGACAATGTTTTTGAAGGTGATGCAATTGCCATCACTATGACCCTTTACTCGATGGTAGTTGTAGAAGTCATGCTCTTTATACCACGTGGGTGTGGGGTGAGTAGGTCAAAACCAAGTGTGTGGTTTCATGGGAGGAAGGGTGATGGCCCCAACTTTGATGAGCTTCTCCAAGATAAAAGAATAAGGTTCCCCAATTGGGGTATATTTCCATTGTTCCCATCTAAATTGAAAAGTCTGAATGGGTGAGAGATTAGATGAGGGGCTAGCCTGATTTGATGGATGAGCTGGGCCAGCTTTGAGTACCACTACGTTAGTGGTCCCCTTGGCCTTTGAATAATTGTTCTATGGTTTTGAAGAAGAAGAGGTATCATTCGACTTGAATGCCGAGTTCTTATTACGTAATTGGATTTTCTTCTCTTCAATAGCCCGAATCTCTAGCTTTCGTGCCATGGTGAATGCTTCATCAAAGGTTCGAAAGGTTTGAACCTGCAGGGTCGGTGAGATATGCCTAGCACAAGCCCATGTGAAGAGTTTGATGAGTTTGGTTTGTGGTAGTTGGAATGTGAGTTGATTGATCAGGCTACGCCAACGAGCAACAAAATCTATGATAGATTCATCATCATACTAACGCACGTAGAGTATAGGTCAATCATGGTAACCTTCTTAATGATATTAATGGAGAAGTGATCCAAGAAGGCTTGGGCTACCTGATTAAATGAGAATATAGAGTGTCTAGGTAACCCACTATACCAATCTAACGCAGGTCCAGTCAGAGACATGGGAAAGGTCCTCAGGAGCAAAGCATCATCATGGGTGATCAGATAACACCCATGTTTGAAAGACCACAAATGTTGTTGTGGGTCTTCTTTGCTATTGAAATGGTTGAATTTAGGCATTTCCCAATGCATGGGATATGGATGGATAGGAATGGATGGATGTATAGGCTCATTACAAATCTCATCGTAGGTGAGAGTGTTGCAGGAGCTAGAAACCGATGCCTCCAATGTCTACATCTTGTCCATCATTAACTTAATTAGGTCATTGGTAGGTTGTGATGGATGGGTGACTCTTGTAGCATAAGAGGGTTGGTGTTGGGCATATAACGGGGGTGGCATTCCAGTATATGGTGCTGCCATATAGGTAGATTGAGAAGAAGGCAGTGAAATAGGGGTACGTACCCAGAGTGAATAATAGATGAAACAAGAGGTTACTGATAGTACGTATATGGAGGTGGAAGGGTCATGGTGACCCTAGTGGCAAATGGGCTAAAGATTGTGGAATAGAAAGGATGACATTTTGAAAAGGGGTAGGGGTCACCATGACACCGGGGTGGTTGTGTAGCTATGGGTATATGCGAGACAATAGGTGTGGATGAGGTTGTGTTCTGGTGGTTGGTGAAGGTATAGTGGATGTGGGTGCAATGGATGTAGTAGAGATGGGCAAATCATAGGGGTATAGGGCCTAAGCTGCAAAAACAACTGGGGTAAGGTAGATGCGGGTAGCACGTGAGCCAGATGGGGCTGATGCAGAGGAGTGGGAATGAGAGTCGGGGGATAGATATGGGCATGTCATATATCAACTGACCCGAGGCATCTCGAGTGGATGAGTGGGAAAGGTAAAACTAAGGCAAGGTGGAGGATTTTGGTCAAGGAGTCATGTGAACTCCTCATCTCGTAGCGATAGAGATAGGTTGGATAGGTTCCATGGCTGGTGATAAAATGGAAGGTGGTGAAGGGCTAGGTGGGAGTGGTTGACAACTGGCGTGGAATATGAGGGCATTTTGCTTGGCGATGCGTCAGCACCATACCATGTGAACAGTACTAATGCGGTAAGACTACTTTTCTATAAATGACACATAAATACAACACAAATAGGAGAGATAAATAGGTGGTGGTAGGTGAATTAGGGTTAAAATGTCAGCTGGAAAATGACACAAGCTAACCGATGCCGATTAGGTTAAACCGAACGCCGGTCACAGGTAACCGGCCAGGTCACTCATGTGGAAAGTGGACAGTTGGTCAAAAACAAGGTATAAGGCCAAATTTTCTAGGTATGCCAAATACTGATGAGACTTACTAGGTCAATGGATATGATAAGAGTGACAGAGACTCTAAACAACTAAAGAAGGGAATAGGTGTCCTTTTTGGTTGGTTAACAAAAAGAATAGTGAACCGATGTCGCGTCGGTGGGTAAAACCGATGATGGTCAGAGGGTAACCGACGATGATGGTCACTGGACCGACACACACTTATGAAATTGAAATAGTGATGAAGAAAAATGTGGTTGTGAGTTAAAATTAATGTGGAATCAAACCTAGAATCCTAAGAATGATGAGAATATGGTCCAGGCACACTCAGATGAAGTTGGAATACACCAACTATGATGAGGAGCATGCAAGGAGAAATAAGAAAAATGAAGAGCATGACCTCTCACCTCAAAATGCAAGCCAAGTAGAAACACTAAGAAAAATATGATCCTAAGAGTGCCTTTTCTATTATGTTTGTTTAGCTTATGCTATTTTAAGGACTGACTCATGAACTATAGAATAGAGTTTTTTTGGTGAGGATGGCTTCCTACAAAGAAGGAGATCTACAAGGAGAGGTTTTAGGTATGTTATGGTGGGGGTGGGCCATCCTCTGATGGGGTACTGATAGAGATAACCAACGGGGTGCCCACTGTGTCATGATCATGTGATCACCTACAACTTCTTCCGGTGAGATGTTGTTTAAGAATGTGTATATATTTTGAATTTGTGATGTTTGGGTAAGACTCGAGAGAGAGAAAAAGAAAGAAAGTGCTTTTCTATGATTCGTTTGTCAACCATCAGCTGGGAATGACTTCCAACATATAGGTTGCCCTCAATTAATGTGAGCTAATGCAGAAAAGTAGAATGAAATGCAATGATTTTTAAACCCAAATCAAATGTAGAATTTGATGCCACAAATAGATGAACAGGAGAAGGGATGCTCTTTCACTAATGTGATACTAATGAAAGGGAAGAAATGTTCATTTTAAGCACCAAAATATGATTGCTTTTAGACAATAGAAGAGAAGAAGATTCCAGGGAGAAAGTTTAATGTAAGAAATTTTTAGAAAAGAAACAAACATACAACATTTTCACCTAGAAATGAAAGAATGCAAAGAACCCCGAATGGGTCCCACCGGGTGTGCCAAAATGTTTCACCTAATTCTAGAGCATTTCTTCAAATGTTGATGAAACAAATAAGGGTAATGGGTTAGGAGGAATACCTGTTGAAATGTTGGTTGTAGGTTGTTGCGCATGTATGACTTTTGAATCCACAACTGATCATGAGAGATTCCTTTTTCTTGGAGGAACTACCTGAAATGGAACACAAGACCACCAAATAAAAGTTAAACAATATATGCAGTGGACTACCTAGCATGTGTGCTAGATCCGGGAAGTGTGATACTTCCTAGATGGCTGTCAATCCACTATTTAAAGAAAATTAATGTGAGAAATAAAGGAAATCCTACTGTAGTTAAAATGATTTAGGTATCTCATTCATCTACAATAAGAAAATTCATTCACAACAGGCTAAGCTATGATTGAATCTGAAGGTCAAGGTCACTATCAAGGTATTGATATTGGTCAGGGTGAGATTCTGGGTGGTTTTGGGTATTTGGTGGAAGTTTAGGAGCTCTGTTCTTGGTTTTTGGTAAAAGAAGAGACCGACATCGATCTAGTATGACCGGTATCAGTTTAGGCTAACCAGGTGATGGTGTGGGTAACCGGCATCGGTATGGTCAGGTACAGAAACTCAATAAAACTTGGTTGGGTGATAGATCTGAGATTAGATGAAGATGGAAGGGAAATGGCAAGATTCGTATGGATCTGAGGTATGCACAGAATGATTAAGGTCCAAGTATGGGCAATGTAAGGGTGTGGATAAAAATATGGTCAAGTTTGCATGGAGGTAAATGATGGGGGATGGAAATGAGAGAAAACTAATAACAAATGTAAAAGGATCTACCAAATGATAAATGGATAAGTGTTGGTTAACAAAACTTACTATTTGTATGAGCTTGATGCCTGGTTGGTAATGGTGGGTGATCAAATGGAATGAACTTGATGTAGTGTTGGTGCTTCCTGGATGCTCCCGTGAAGGCAGATGGTTGTGTGATTGCTTCAGGTATTGGCTATGGATGCTCTGATGTGTATACTAATGTTGGTTCTACTTGCATGCAGCTCTGGTTTTGTCACTTGTTCTCAAAAGATGTGATTATCTCTCAAAAATGTGCCAACCTCAAAATAAGGTTGTTTTGGGGGTTAAATGGTAACCGACGATGGTTCCGGCTTAACCGGTGGTGGTTAAGGGTAACTCGACATCGGTTAGGGTGGATTTCCTAGGTTTACTAAACTAGGTAGATCCCCTTGATTTTCTAGGATCTCATTTCATTTTTTACTCCATGGATTAGCATGGAAGCTTCCTTCTAACATGGGGGGGAATGTGGTTAGAGGGAATGTAGGCATTGATTTTTAGGGTTTGGGTAGGTCTTAGTTAGTTATGGCAACTTACTAAGAATAGGTCTTAGGGTGAGGTGGCTTGATGAGGTGTCTAGGTGAGGTGGATATGTGGGCATTATCCCAATTAGGATATTTAAATAATAAATATTGTGAGGATGTTCAAGGTGTTTATTTGACTCCCACTTCTCATGCAGCAATAGATTCTTCCATTCTTCCATTCTTTATTCAATCACAAATTCTTTCATTTTCCCTATTATTTATTCTTTGTTGGAAGGGTAGAGTGTTTCCAAGGATGGACAACACACGTAGTGTGGGGTAATGTTGGGTCTGAAATTGACTAAGTCCCAAGGAAGAGGTCATCACGCGCAGGAGGAAAGAGGGAAGGAACTTAGGAAAAGAATGCAAGGTAAAGGTGTGTGGGAGAAGAGATTGGCACGTGCGGGGCAGAAGGTTTAGGGACTTAGTCATATTTTGAAGGAGTTGTCATAGGAGAAACATGTGAAAATCTTGAGTAGGTGTACTTGAATGGATAAGGTGCCATCCTGGAGCCTTGGAGGTCAAGAAAATAATATTCCATGTAAGGAATATTCCTAGGATGATCATTACAAGTAGTGGAGGCATTTGCAAGATGGCATAGGCATTTAACCATGGAGGACCACACTTCCACTTGGCATGTGATCTGTTCATGAAGAAGATCCTATTTAAAGGAGTGCTTGGGTCCAAAATAGAGGAGGAGAGCAATAACGAAGTGTTGTTAGGATGCTAGTAGGGTTAAAGAGAGTTTTAAGTGGTAACAAGGTGTTGCAGGAATACTTGTAAGGATGTTATTGAGCATATATGCATGGGTTTGGGTCTAAACAAGAGTTGTAATGGGTAGAATAGCTAATAAATCTCTCTCTCTGCAGAGTATTTTGTAGGGTTTAAGATAATATTCCTTGATGTATTTAGTTTGTATGACCCTTATGATGTAATGAGGCCACTTGTAAATGTTTATAAATCAATATATATGTATGATTCTAGTTATTCATGTTCTTAAGTGTAAACCCTTGTGTTCTTCATATTATTCTAAGTCATATCTAGTTTCATTATGATTATTTATAATTTTCATTTCCATTTATGATGCATCTGTGCACGGATCTATTATTTGTATCTTCTATTTTTGAGTGAATGTTTATATTTCCATTCTTGCAACTCATTCTCCATCAATGGTGGATCATTCTCATGAAGCTCACATAAAGGAGGGGCTCGGTTCCTACATGGGCCTCAGGTGAGTGCCCAACACACTCTAGGTGATAGGTTGGTGCACTTGGGGTAGAAAGAAGGTACATGAAGAAATGACTACAGAAAGGTATGAGGTTGAAGTGAAAAGCAAGATTTTGTTTCCTTGTGCTAGAAATTCAATGACATGTTCTCATGGGACTATGAAGATCTAAAGGATTTCCATCTTACATAGACCCCAACATCAAGCCAATTAGATAAAAATAGAGGCCAATCAACCTCAAGATTGAGCCCCTTATGAGAAAGGAACTCTCCAAACTTATTGAGGCCAAAATAATTTTCCTAATCAAGTATTCTACTTGGGTAGAAAATATGGTTCCGATCGGAAGAAGAATGGCGAAATATGACTTTGTGTGGACTTCAAGGATTCGATAAGGCTTATCTCAAGGATCACTACCCTTTTCCCTCCATGGAACAAATTTTACAAATAATGGCAGAGAAGCAGAGAGTTCTCCATGTTTAATGGTTATTCGGTTTTAACCGGATTAAGGTGAAGGAAGGGGATCAATAGAAAACCGGTTCACCACCAAATGGGGAATGTTTTTATCAAAAATTCCTTTTGGCTTATCAAATGCAGGTGCCACCTTCTAAAGAGCAATGGATATTGCTTTCAAGGGATTCATCAATCAGTTCATCTTGGTTTACCTGGATGATATCACAATTTTCTCCAAGCAGAGCGCGGATCACATGAAGCACTGGAGAAATTTTTTGAAAGATGTAGGGAGTTTGGTGTATCCCTTAATCCTAAGAAATGTAACTTTGTAGTCCCTAAAGGCAAGATCTTGGGGAATATTATATCAAAAGAAGGCATTGTCATTGATCCAGAAAGAATTTCAACTATTGCGGCTCTTTCCTTGCCAACTCACAAGAAGGCTCTACAGTCATTCCTTGAAAAATCAAATTTTTAGGTGCTTTATTCCTAACTTTGTAGGTTTGATAAGACCTATTAATCTCATGCTCAAGAAGGATGCAATATTCAAGTGGACCACGAAAGGAAAGGACAACTTTGAAAAGATAAAACAAGAGATTTCCCAAGACCCAACGTTGATTAACCTAGATTATACTAAATATTTCATTCTTTATGCTCATGGGGTAGAATCCAACATAGCCATGGTTTTGACATAGCTAAATGATCAAGAAATGGAGCCACTTGTAGATGTTTGCAGAATCAAACACTAAATAATTATGAGATCAATTACAATCACATAGAAAAATAGGTGTTTGTTATCATGAGAGCTTTGAAGAAATTCAAAATTATGATTGTTGTTAGTCACGTAAATATTTTAATGTCACATTCTAGCGTTAGAGACTTCATTATGGGATCATAGATCACCCGAAATGAGTTGGATGGGTGAATAAGATCATGGCATATGATGTGACCATTAAGGCCACAAAGTTGGTAAGAGGAAGGGAAATTTGTGAGTAGCTGGATCTGGATGTTACAGAACCTCAAGAGACTACCCTCATGAATGAAGTGCCTTCAAATGATGAGTTTTCATGTGATGTTGAGTGGCAATAGGATGTAGAAACATTTTAACGAGCGTAGTTGGATTGCTGATATGACTAAGTTTTTATCTACTAGGTGCATATCCCCTTGGTTTGAATTAAGCAAAGAGAAGACTTCTAAGATTACAATCCATTCCTTATACGTTTGTTTGTGGCATATTGTTCAAAATAAATATTGATTGAGTGCTTCTCAGGTGCATCGAAGGTGGGCAATGTGACAGATTCTAACTAAATTCCATGATTACTTCTCTAGTGGACATTTCTCTACTAGAGCTACAACTATAAAGATTATAAAAGTAGGTTATTTCTAGCCTACATTATTCGTGGATGCTCATAGGTGGGTGAGGAAGTGTAAATAATGTGCACTCTTCACTGGAAAGAAAATATTAAAGCAACCCTGCCACTTCATCCAATTCAAGTAGATTAAT
The DNA here is from genome assembly GCA_018340775.1 of Taxus wallichiana var. yunnanensis. Classification (NCBI taxonomy): domain Eukaryota; kingdom Viridiplantae; phylum Streptophyta; class Pinopsida; order Cupressales; family Taxaceae; genus Taxus; species Taxus wallichiana. Next base: position 665,559,735 of record CM031244.1, on the reverse strand, counting down.
CATTTGCACAATGGGGTCTTGACTTCATTGGTATGATCAATCCACCATCTAGTGTGGGTCACAAATGGGTCCTCATAGCCACAGATTATTTCACCAGTGGAATGAAGTCACACCATTGAAGGAAGCCACTGAATCAGTCATCCTAGAATTTCTTGAAGAAATTGTTACAAGGTTTGGCGTTCCTCAAATGATCATTTCTGATAATGCTAAAGCTTTCTTAGGATCAAATATTTCTAGCTAGGCTCTGCAACTTGGGATTTATCTTAAGACTTCCTCCAATTATTACCCCCAAGGTAATGGATTGGTAGAATCCACTAACAAAAATATGATCATAATCATGAAAAGGACAATGGAGATTAATCAAAAGTAGTGGCACACAAAGTAAAAAAATGCTCTTTGGGTAGACATGATAACAACTAAGAAGGCTATTGGAACTTATCCCTAAAAATTGGTGTATGGTAAGGAAGCAAGATTTCCATTGTCACTTGAGCTGCCTTCATTGGAATTATCTCAGCAAATTGAATTTGAAGACGTGGATCAAAGGGAAATTAGAATGGTGGAATTTGTGTAGCTAGAGGAAAACATGAATTCTACCATAATAAGGATGGAATGACATCAGACATCAACCAAAAATTGGTTCGACATAAAATCTCAAGATCAGACCTTTAAAGTTGGGGATCTCATTTTGAAATGGGACGCGGATTGAGATAAACCAGGGAGACACTCCAAATTTGATGTTATTTGGAGTGGACCATACATCATCACCGCTTGCAAGGTGACTAACTCATTTGAGTTATCTGATCTTGATGGGAACATGTTTCAAATCCCATTCAATGGGATTCATCTCAAGCCTTCTCATTAAGATTTTTCATGCATCTTGTATATAGTAGAGTAGAATTTCAATTCCTCCAAGTGCTTTCAGCACATTGCATTGTTGGTAGTATAGGTTTCTTTCCTCAGTGATTTACATTGTCTTGTTGCTTGGAGATGTCCTTGTGCATAGTTTCATCATGTTCTCAAGATGCAAGGGAGGGAGGTTCAAAATATCAAGAAGTAGTTGTAGATTGTCTCAAAAAATCAAATGTAGAGCAACTAAATCAGATTCAAGGATTTTCAGGCTGAATCCATGCCCAATGGATGCTAAGGCTACCGATCATCTCATCTAACAGGTAGATGGACCCCATGAGTCACCAAATTTGTTGTCTAGTTTTGCACCTCTTGCAAAATAGAACAACTTGGTTTACTGTGGACTTGGAATAATTGGCCACGGTAGTGTTTGGGGATATTGTTGATTAAAAGGTAATGTTGCAACTAAGGAGTAAATGTGGCAGAGTGAGGGACAAAACTTGAGGAACTAAGAAGGCCTAAAACCATGGAACAAAGAAAATACAAAGGCTACAGGGTAAACAATAGCTAGTCCACAAAAGTCAACATCAAGTCGTGCCACATAAAAAAGCCGTAAAATAAGTCGGAAAGGAAGAAAATACATATAATGAAAAATACAATGTCGTGGCACAAAAGGAGAACCACGTAAGCCAAAAGCCACATAGAATGAAACAAGAAAGCCACATACTAAAGGAGAATAATAGTTTTCTATAGATTACTAAATGAACATGAATTTGATTTGATCATTACAAATCTGATATTATTTGAAGGAATCTTAGCCTTCTCCATGTGAAGGGAATAAAATTTCTTGGATTAAATGTTGGTAGGTGGCAAAAGTGAAGAAAAACATCTCCAATATGTAAAAAGGTTGTTTCGCATGACTCAACCACCATAATTAAATATAGTGTGAGCTTCGTTCCTTCTTCAACAAGAAAAGTGGCATGGGGAGACAAATTTTATAGAAATGATCAAGTATTTTCAGAGAATTGAATGGAAGTGGTCAGTTGGTGTAATAAGGAATTCAAATTTCCTCTCTTTTTTCTTCTTTCTCTTCTTCAAATTCCTATATATTGTAAAGTGATGCCCATTTTTAATGTTGGATACTTTAGGAATACAAGGGCATCATTCTATGTTGCACAAGTTTTCTAAGAGTCACATGCCTTTGGCTATGTCTCTATAAATGTTTTACATCTTCCTCATGTATTGTGATGATCTGTGCATGATCTTTCAAAGAATAAAATCTTTAGTTTTATAGCTTGCTTTAGCCCTAGCTATTGTTTTATTGCATTCTCTAGCCTCTCATTCATTCGTAGCTATGTTATATGCATTATTTCAAAGATTTGTGTCTATTGTGCATCGTGAAGGTGGAACTCTAGACGTGATTTTGATCTGTGGCTTTCGTTTTGGCCCTCCTCATCGTTGTGTTGTTCCATTTTTCTCTTTCCTGAGTATTCATCCCCTTTTTTCGTGTTATTTCCTTCTCTATTTTAGGTGTATGTTTTATGCATCTCTTTTCACCTTGCACCTTAGAAAGTTAGAATAGAGCTATATAGTTGCATTTCATTCCTAGGATAAGTTTAGCATTAGGAGTAAGTAGAGGAAGTCGGCCTTCTCCAAAGGTCTCTCTCGGTTGGGTCCCATAACTTGGAGATAGTCCCATGTTGACTCAAATCTTGAATTGTCTATGATTCGAGCACGGTGCAAATTTGAGCTCAAATAGTAATCATTTATAGTGTTGTGGACCGTGGTACTATTTGCAAGTTACAAGGTGATATTAAACGTCCATTAAAATTTGAAAATTGTTTTTGGAAGGCATACTGCAACAAAAGGTATAATAGATTCATAGAAGTTATGGATCATGTAAGACTCAAAATTTTCATATTTCTAAGTAAGTGTCATCCTACATTTGAATCTTGATTCTTTAAATATTATCTTTTTATAAGTAGCATTGTATAAGCCTTCGCTTTGAAATATTTCAATATAAGGGTTGAGGGTTTCTAGAGGTAGAATCCAAACTTCCAAGCATGTCTACTTCCACAAGACCCCAAATTAAAAGAAAAATCAAATCCCATATGCCAAACTACTTAAAACCCCTAGTTTTACTGATGAATATCATGATATTTATGATCCTGTAATTGGCACAAGAACTTCACATCTTAGATACTCATCTGAGAATAAGGCAATTGAAAGTAAATGTTTAGACCCATCAGGTAAACTGAAACATAAAGGTTGGATAACATGGGGGTTTGGATTGGGATGCATGATGCTCCACGAGGTTTTACCTTGCCCTAAATTTGTCATTCTATGTGCCCAAAATTACTATAGGAAAAAAAAATCAATTATTGCAAATGGCACCCGAGAATAAATTTTGTTCTAATTTATGGATGGAATAAATCTTGGCCATGCGTTGGGGTTTGAAAGAAAATATTTAGGAACCATTAGCATAAACCTAGAAAAAATTGCTAGCGATTATCATGCCACCACTCAAAATGCTAGAGATGAATTTTTGTGAAAATTAACAATTGATGGAGCGGTACCAAAAGGGAAGCCTCTGCATGCAATTGATATGTTTAAATTGTGGGTCAGGGATACCATTTCTATGCTAGTATTTTTCCTTAGCTTCAATAGCGATGAGAAAGTGGATGAAACCCTCTTGGAAATGGTATACAATGTCCATTTTGTTTCTCCACCTTATGCATATAGATATGTTGGGCACATTACATAATCTATGCATAAACAATTCTTGACCATCAAAGAAGGCTTCGGCACTAAGAACTTTAGGTTCACTTCCTATATGTGCTATTTAATTCTATGGTTGTTTGTTGAATGGTTTGGTAACAACAAACTTGCAATTCAACCCTATAATGTTGATGCCTAGCTAAAATTTATTCATCCATTAACTAAGTGGACCCCAAGATAAATATGTTTGATAATAGAAGGGACTACAGTCGGTTTGTGGATTATTTTTAGGCTCTAAATTATAAATCAATTTCAAAAAGTGCATTTCCTATATTGCCTATGAACTCGTAGAGATTGCATTCAATTGGGATCACAAATATAATTAGCAAACCGGTACTTCATGGAAGAATATATTGTGCTAAGGATTTATGGATCGAAGGTACAACCTTGAAATTTCCAATACATGTGAGAAAGAGATTTTTCCTTGAAATATATACAAGATGGAAATCACGGATAAAATCTATTTTGTTACTCAACAAAAGAGGAGTATATTTCCTTCCTTACCATTTTCATGTGGAGGGTTCACATTTGAAAGAAAAGCATTCAATGTGGCACATGAAATCTTAGAGATTTTTAAGTTTGATGTCGACTATCATTGGGTGTATGACCCATGTGAGGTGATTAAAGAAAGGGTAGTGGTGAACAAGAACTTTGCCACTAAAATTCAACATGAAAGCAAACCCTTGCTAGAAAAATTGAAAAACAATAACTCTTGGGATGAAGTAAAAATAGCAATGGATGAAATTTTTGTTAAGAAAGGAATTAGTTTTCAAGAGTTGTCAACACAAATTTTGGATTGCCTCAGCCTCCACAAAAATAGATAGAGGATTTTCAATCTGCCAAATTTTATGCAAAATATAATAAAAATTCCTCTAAAATATTGCCAAAGGAATTACAATATGAATTGTGAGAAAAAAATTGGACAAGGTAAAAAATTATTGCCTTTTGGTTTATGAGGCAAGACCTAGGCCATCCAGAATTTGTTTTAGAGTATGATTCTATTCTTGAAGATGCAACATTTAACAAATTTTGGAATAAAGCGCATCGTGGAGAGGAAATTAGTATGATGACACCGACTCTAAAGAATTACACACTCCCCTAGAACATATAAACCAAGTCTCAATGGAGTCTTGAAACAAAGATATTATGTAGGAGTAGTTATTGTTGAAAAGATGAGTTTTAGTGGTGGTGGTTTGGGTTCAACAAGACAAGGCATTTGACTTCCACGGAGGCACAACCTAGAAGATTTTCGATAGGTCATGCCTTGGAGCTTTACCTTTAGATAAAGGACCACTACATATTAAAAAACCTACAAGTGGTAATCCAATACAATTTACCTCGAGTCAAATCCTCAACAAACAGTTTAGCCACACATTGAAAATCCTAGAGGAAAAGCGGCCATGAATATGTTAGTATTGCTAATGTTGGTGGTTCTAGTGATGATCTTAGTAGTCAATGGAGTATTGTAAACTTAAAGAGTCCAAAACAAAAATTTTAAGTTCATGTGTCTATTGTCCAACAAGGAATCGAGAAGAGGTCAAAGAAAGATGCAAACATAGGTACAGATTACTCTTGTCTCAAGGAAACTAATTATAGAAGGTGGTGTCACTGCCACCCCTCAAGAATTTTCCATTCCATAAGGAATTTCTCCCCAAACTTCAATTACTCCTCCATTCAAGGTGAAACCTTTCATTCCTATAAACACCTCAAGTTTTGGTGACGGATTTAATTTTGCCAATAAATCAGAAAGAGATAAAAAAACAAGAAGCAAATTCTACATGCTACTGTAAGTTTAGATCCTGCCATAATGAGGGTATTGCCAACATATAACCTAGTCACATATACAATGAAATATATGTATGTTGTGCCCAAAGTTGTAAAACCAGAGAATGAAATGGTTTCCAGTGACTACGAGGTGACCTCCCTTCAAATGGATTTTAAGGAAATGAAACCTTCTAACAAAATTAATGTATCAAAAGGAAAAATGATGTGGTTTACACAACATTACTAAAGGCAGAGAGGGAGAACAATAAGTTGAATAATAAGATTCAAAAGTTAGAGGTAGACCTAGAAAATGAGAAAGCAAAAGGAAAAGTGGCACTTAATAAGATAGGTGAGTTGGAGAGGAAGATAAAATCATCTTCCTCTATGACTACAGTTGTTGCGAATGAATAGCACAAGTATAACTAGAAGAAGCCAAGAAAAATTTACAAGAAACAATGAGTAAGAATAATAGATTAGAACAAACATTAGGAGAATTGAAAGAGGTTCTGAAGGTAGAGAAAGAAAATGCCAAAAAATGGGAACAAAGCCTAGATGAAGAGAGAAAACTCGGGGCAGAATGCAGAAGGAAGAGAAAAAACAAAATGAAATATTACAATAGGAGTTGGCAAAAGTGAAAAATGATATACATTCTTCCAACATCAAATTATCTGAATTTTATAAAAATGCATTGATTAATATAACGAGATAATGTTTGGGGGAAATAAACCAAAAAAATTATGATTTGATTAGATTGTTTGAATTCATGGTTGATCTATAGAGAATCTATGATAAGCTTAAGCGAATACATAACTAGTAGTAGAAAAGTGATGGATTTAAGAAATGATACATCAAGGAAAATTTTGAATCTATCAACAAATTCAGTGACATAGAACTATCATCCAAAGGAATTTAGAATTGGTTTGATGCCTAAGTAAAAGGTATCATCTATCATTCAAAAGTGTGTGATGTTAAGCGAAGCACATGAATTGATGAATAAGTGTCAAAGAATGTTACAGGAGCTGCATGGAAAGGTACATGAGTTAAAAGATATTTTTTTCCAATGCCTTTTGACAAAACACACACAATGCATTAAGAAGGATGTATTCCAAAAGAATATGAAAGAAAAAATGATGCAAGAGAAGAACTGAATTCCTAAGAGGCTAGATGAGACAAAAAAATTTGGCTTTGTTAAATCATTGATAACCTTGTCGTCAAAGATTGCATACAACAATAAAGGAAAGCTCCACTCTTAGTTATGAATTGCTAACAAAGTTACATGTTAGTCACTCTAATTTACAACAAATTGTAATTCTAATAGATGAAGAGTGGAGCATGTTATAAAAGATGATATAATTAAGAGTAATTTGATTTTGAAAATTGTTCCATTTGTTGCAATCTTCATTTTTTTCATACAAGGCATGTCTCAAGCAAGTTGAATGAGGAATAGTGTTATTTTTAAATTGAACTTTCACCATTTTTGTTTCATGTTTTCTTTTTTTACTTGTGCACCATGGCTCTTTACATTCTAGTTCGAGCTTCATAAGGAGAAAACAAGTTCATGTAACTATCTGAGATTCTTGGGCTTCTTTTTGGACTAGAGCAAAGAGAAAACTTAATTATAATTTCATCACTATTGCACTTGAAGGATTTCATCACACTACATACAACACTATTGCACTTGAAGGATTTCATCACACTACTTTTCTCTTGTAGGAGAGAAAAGAACTTCATGAAACCTAACAAAGACATTGAACAACATTTTGCTAAAGAAATTCAAGCTTGAAGGCTTAAGACCAAGTGTTGGGTCTTTGTGAGACCAAATTCCAGTTGTTTCAATCAAATTGCAACCTTGGACTTTCTCCATTAGCTCCCAGTAGTCATGTAAGTAGGTACAGTGATGAACATACACAACAAAATCCTAGGTTTTGAGATAATTACAAACTTGATGATCTTGAATAGTCATTTCAATTGATATGAAGGTTAACCATGACTACAACTCCATAGAAAATAGTACTAAAGAGGTTTCTATAGGTCAAGGATCAAGGAGAGAAAAAGAACTTCATGAAACCTGACAAAGACATTGAACAACATTTTTCTAAAGAAATTCAAGCTTGCAACACTATTACTAACTTTGTAGAAATATATAAACAAGCAATCTAACCTATAGGATAGAAAAAGAACTTCATGAAACCTGAAAAAGACATTGAACAACATTTTTGTAAATAAATTCAAGCTTGTAACACTATTATTGATCGTCAGACCATCTAAAAACAACAATCCAACCTGTACTTTTCCTTTAGAGACCAACCACCTACCAATTTGAGATTGTAGCACCTTGAAACCAACCTAGATGCACTACCAATCAACCTTCATGCCTCCTATATCACACTTGTTGGTTGGATATTTTGTCAAGATGAAATATGAAGTTCAACCATAGTACATGGGATCTAATCCCTCCTCAAAGATAGGTGAGGCTACCTATTTATTACTAATCTAAAACACAATAGAAATAATGTGTACAATATTCACACTGATCTAACCATTGGGGTTAGGACAGAATCCTGAAAGCCACATCCACTATAGCTGGAAATATAGCTGAAAGAGGGAGAAGAGAAAGAACAGATCCGAAGGGAGAAAAGAAATGAATTCCAAAGCAGTAAAGGTCAAGATTTATGTTTTTAGTTTGGTAGTAAAAGAGCCAAACCTACTTGCATAAATAAACAAAGCAATACCGATAAACAAATGACGGAAAAGTAGATATGAATCCAACAGATTAAACACATACGATCTAACGTAAGAAAGATCTAATGTATAACACAAATATTGAGCACAAAGTCCTCAATAATTGTATTACTTGTTTTTTCTCACATAAGAAAGCTCAAAGTCTTTCTCTCCTCACTTCTATTTCTATCTAAAAATGTTCACCCCGAATACAACAAGTATTCTCATATTTATAGAAGATGAGGGAGAGAGAAGGCAAAATGGAGCCAACCACTTATTTACAAAGATATTTACAAAATATCTAAAAGTCATGTTGACTTTGACAACTCGTGGATGACATCATCCCATGATGCAACATGGATGATGTCATCATTTGTGCTAACACATTTTAGACATTTCAAAAGAAAGTCGAGAATAGAGAGAAGAAGAAGAAGAAGAAGAAGAAGAAGAAGAAGAAGCTACTCATCATCATCATCCTCGGCCGAAAAGGGGTTGCTGCTTCGATGCCGCCAGTGATGATATGTGGAACTCGAGCGCGTATTCCAAAAACTTGCTGATCATCGCCCAAATTGATCCTCGTGATGGATCCTCGTGCCGCTTCACCGATTGCTTCGCAAGTCTCCCGCCGCCTATGAGCTTTTCCGGAGTTTGGAATAATCTTTCTCCGCCTCGATAAGGAACCCGGCGAAGTCCCTACAGCCAAGAGGTTGTTGATAGATTCAAGTCGAATGTGACCTCTCGCCCCGTCCCGAGAAGCTATCTCCTCAAGATCCGGATAGTGTCATCACCGATCTCAAGGTAAGGGAAGGAGTGAGCAACCCCGAGTCATGGCGAGGACAATTTTCTCCATTTGATGCATCGCATCCAGGCCTCTTCCTTTACCTTGTCTATCTTTTCTAAAACAAATTCCAGCTGATCTATCCGATAGTCCAGAGTGGACATAGTTTTGCTGAGGGCCCTCGATGACCGAAGACTCCGAACTTGACTGCATCTTCGACCAACAAATAACAACATTTGTCGGAAGGTCTCGTGGCCGGAGTCTAGCATGTTCTAACTCTTCCGATATCGACCTCGCTAATGCTTGGAGTTCCTTATTCGCCTTCTCGATGTTTAGGTATAAACCGATATACTCGCGATTACTCTTTCACTATCCTCGAGGATCCGCCCTCCAAGCGTAAACAACCATACCCCCGCTCGCCGATCTTTGAATACTCATTGATCTTCTCCCGACCGAGCAGCTCAGAGTCTCGGCGGCAGCTGTGGGAGGTGCACTTCCCATCTTCTCGTAAGGCTTGAAGCAGTACTTGTTCTCGCTCCTTCGCAGCCTTTTCTCCTTTTTCGCTTCCCGGCTTTTGCAGAGTGCATCAACAACCGCGGAAAGAGCTTCCCCGAGACTTTCTCGAGGATGTCCCCATCAGACTTGGGTCACGGTGAAATCTGGCCGACAGATCTTCTTTCTCTTTGAGGGGGTTGGTACGCTATTTCCATGACTCTCTCACCGCAGCAGCTTTTTCGAGAAGCGTGTAACCGCTTGTGCTTCTTTTTTGCTCCTTTAGCTAAATGACCGAAAAGTCCATCTGAGCGATGGGGACTTTCCTCTTTTGTTTGGCTCACCGCCGAGAGATCCAAGCTGGTCCTATAGAAGAAGGACCAGAGACAGAGGGGGAGGCAAAGAATGGTAGAAGAGGGGAAAACGTGGAGACACGCGGCGGCGGCATGGAAAGAATAGCCAAGAAATGTCCACGGAGGAAGGGAAACCGCAACTCGCAGTAAGACATAGGAAGGGAAGGGAGCTCTGAGATGAGGGAAGAAATAGAGGAAGACAAATCAGCGGGAGGAGAAGATAGATGAAGAAGCAGGGAAAGGGTAGAAGAAGGGGGCAGAGGACACGACCAAAGGGGTGGTCGCTTGAGTCACTCGAGGAGGGGAAGGAAGAGAAGAAGAAGGGATAGAAGGGACCTCTGTTGTCAGAATGACGCCGACATCCCGGGTGGATGGGCGTATAGGACTATCCTCTCACAATTCCTCATCAAGAGTTATGACTTGTTCTGCTCAGGAAGAGGACTTTCAGTGGGCTTCCTCCCGAATGGTGCTAGGTTCACCTTCTCGCACCTTTGCCTTTCACCGCTTCTTTGACCTCGAGGTGCGTTGCCCAAAGGGGAAGTTGTGAAATCTACCCCGAGGTAGATTAGTCCGCTCATGCGGCACCAATGCTGCTTCTCCGCATAGTCTCTCGACCCTCTCCTCAATTGTTTGAGGAGCCTTGCTTCTGCCAATGGCCGGAAGGGCCAATTGTCCCCATCTCGTGTCATTATACACCTTATCTACTTCATCTTCCGTAGTCCGAAGCCTTCTGGGACAATGGCCACTCCGTATTGATGATTTCCGCCAATGCTAAGCGAGAGTGATCCTTTCTTCGAGTTCCACCTCATGGAGAACGCCAATGTAAATATCCTCAATTGAGGGACATGATCGGATCGAGCTTCGCTTTTGCAGCAGCTTTCGGGTCGAAGGTAGGCCTGGCCGGGAAGTCATGCTTCAAGTTGAGTAGCTCCACCTCGCGAACATTTCCTTCGCCTTATGGTGGGTGGAGCATGTGTATCGCCCACTTTGAGGGGGAAAGGAGTTCCACCCTTCTTTCTTTTCGAGGCACTTCTCATGGTATGTGACCACCGCCTTGACAGCTTCTAGTAGAATCACCTTAGGCCCAAGATACCTTGTAGCTCCGGTTGGCTCTCCCAAAAAGTCAGGCAGCCCTCGATAGGTGAACGTGGGAAATTGGGTGAACAGGCCCCCATTTCTCTCGTGATCGCCACTATGTTCTTGGGTCGTCCGCTATGAGTCATGTTTGGCCTCGTAGGCAGATGACATGATAAAGAATGCATCGTTAACTTTTGCGAAATGTTGATGCTATTCTCCACCTCACCTCCTGGGTAGTAATCAAATATCTTGGCCCGAGGCCATACTCCACTTCGGTTCAGCCCCGATAATCCTCGCCGACGCCAGCAGATAGACTACATAGGAGTTCATATGGAACACTCCCGTTGCAGGGCGAACTGTCAGAGCCGCCGAGATGGTGCCGCTTTATTATTTCCCCAAAGAAAAGCGCTGATCGGGCAAATTCTTATTCATTGTCTCTGTGTACCGCAAAGATCCACTTATGGAAATAGTGGGCATCCGAAAGCCCGAAGACTCTCGCTCAGAAGGTGATAGATCACCGAGTTCCTCCGAGAAATCACTTCGGTGGATAGTCCGAGGCCACCGGTCACCACCTTCTTGTTCTTTAGGTAGACCTCATTCATCAACCGCATGCACCGGTCTTCGTTGTCTTCCTGTGCCTTGATGCATTCTCGTTGGCTAATGTACCACGTAGTTCCTGGTGATGAGGGATGCCAAGTATCAACTCAAAGTGACGGCAAGTGAGGTTTATGACCGCCTCGCCTCTTACTATTCTCGACACATCTTGTGTCTTTGTTGTAACATCGCAATCACCATCATGAATTCGTTGTTTACAAATGGCGACGGGGATTCCTCCGGCGAAGTGCAGTGGCACCGCCATTAACTTGTCCATCCATGGACTTCTCAGAATTTTTGAGTCCTAACCTAACTCATCCATGTCAATGTGACCCACCCGTAGTCTCCGACATCCATACCGCACTCACTCGTGATTCGGCATCCCGACCTCCGATATTTGTATTTCATCTCTTCTTCTGTCAGCTTAGCCTTTCCTCTTGGTTTGGTGGGCTTCTTGCTTGACGTAGACATGTGTTCTTTCGAACTCAGTTGCTGATCTGCACGAAGAAGAAGTGAGACCCAATCCAAAAAGGTTGAATTAGTCATTTGATCTTCCATTGGAAAGCTAGCAGAAGAAAGAGTTAGAGATTTTAAGGCTCAGGGCGCAGGAAAAATGCAACTGGCAGGCCAAATAGATAAGGCGCATAAAAGGAATGTCAGCAGAGGTTATATCAAGGCGCCAAAGGCGCATGGCGCATGGATGAAGCAGGTTGCATTTTATAGCAGGGCGCACAGGAAATGCGTGTTACATTGGGGTTCGGTGCGCCTTTTGGCGCATGGGAAGATTGTGTAACATTAACAAATGGTGCGCCAAAGGCTTTGGCGCGGCGCATGAAGGTTTTACACAACATCATGTTACTGCAATGGAGGGTGCGCCCGCGCCTTTCTAACTTTATACTCGCGCGAATAAGGCTTGTGTTGCATGAAAGCTGGGTGCGCCCTTTGGCGCATGGAAACGGGATGTAACATGGAAAAAGGTGCGCCAAAGGGTTTTAAGGAGGCGCGGATTTATACTTGAGATGCAAAAAGGGCGCGCTTTGAGGGCGCATGAGTTCTAAATGTAGCAGAGACAAGGGTCGCGCGCATAAGCGCGGGTTTTGATCATGTAACATGGCGGGTAGATGCGCCAAAGGGGCGCAACTCGCTTTAAGTGTGACAAGACGCGCCAAAGGCGCCATGAACTACACTAATTGCTCAAATCTTTCATTCTTTTCTTCCACTTCAAAAGTTACTTGGTCACATAAGGTTTTTATAAAAAGGTTTCAGCAGACCAAGCCATTTCAAAACAGCTCCCTTCCAGCAGATCTGGAAAGAGGGAGGGAGAGGAGGAGGAAAAGAAGAAAAGACATGGAAGACAGACAGGGGGGAAAACTAGCTCAAACATATCTTATTTTAAACCGCTAAAAACCAAAACGCAGACCAAGAACACACTCAAGAACACGCAAGAACCAAAAGCACAAAATGGAAAAGAGGGAGAACCTCTTACCTCGAATATATATCAAAAATTGGAGAGCGGGTCCACAGGGCGATGATAACGACAGAGCAGAGCTGACAAGTCCAGAGCGATCACGTGCTTTGACAAAAAGGAATGAAAATGACATTGGGCGCGCACTGATATTTATAGAAAAACTTGTCATCAATGCGCCAACCACTTTTGAAATGGCGCATGAAAACTTCTGTCGACAGGGGAAAGTGTGCGCCTTTTGCGCACGCACGAAAGTATTTGACAACAAGAATGAGTGCGCTTTGCGCACTATATGCATTGTCGACATGAAGTTATGTGCGCCTTCGCGCAAAAAAAAACTTGGTGTCAAGAGATTATGTGCGCCTTTCGCGCACCAAAAGAGATTCAACATCCTTTGCGCACCGAAAGACGTGTTAACATGGAAAACCATGCGCCAAAGGCTTTTAAGGGGGCGCACCAAAACTTGGTGTTACAAGGCAAATCCATGCGCCCACCAAAAAAAGGCTCAAAAAGACTAAGTTCGAAAACTAGATTTCCTGAAGGGATTTTACAACGTTTCGAACGCAAGGATCCCTAACGAGGATCAAACAAAATTTTCGATGGTTATCGTAAAATTGCCCTTGTCAATTTTACTGATAACAAATGCTCTCTCTTCTGGGACTATCCCGAGCGAACTCTGGGGTAGAGAATCCCGCACACATGTGCCTATCCATTGGGTACGAGTCAAAAACAAGGGGGACCGAGGGAGAACAAAGGAAACACAAAACAAACCGAAAGCAAACACACGACGAAAGCAAACACACAACAAAAAAAATCAGATAAAGAAGAGAGCAAGCTCTACTTCCTCGAAGATCTTGAGATGTTGCCCGCTATAGGGAAGCGGAGTTCAGCTCCATCCAGATATGAGAGATAGAAACTATTCTCTCCATTGAGTTGCTTGATTTTGAAGGGCCCTCTCCATAGGGAATCAAATTTTCCGTGCATGCCCTTTGGCTCTCTTCGCTTGTCCCATAAGAGGACGAGATCTCCCACTTGAAAATTTCTCTGCTTGGCCTTCTTGTCAAAAAGCCTCTTTACTTGATTCTGATGTTCAGTGATCCTGTCGACCACTCTTACTCTCTTTTCTTCAAGTTCCGCAAGATACATGATTCTCTTTTCTAGAGAATTCTGGAAAGTTTCATCTTCGATTACTCGTGCCAAGCGTAGAGCAGGAAGTTCAGCAGAAATGGGAAGTTCGGCATCAGTGCCATATAACACTTGAAAAGGTGACATGCCGAGAGATCTCTTGGGGGTAATGCGGTCCGCCCACAAAGCGTCGTACAAAGACTTGTGCCACATCCGCTGATTCTCATCTACTAATTTCCGTATGATGGTCACCAAGTTCTTATTACTGGATTCCGCCTGACCATTTCCCTGAGGGTAATAATCCGAGGCATGTGCTAAAGTTATCCCATATTCATAGCAAAAACTAATAACTTCCCGCGAGGAGAAGTTAGAAGCATTATCAGCAACGATTTTGTTTGGAACGCCGAACCTGACAATGATATTTTCTTTGATAAAACTGCAAACCACCTCAGAAGTGGCATGCTTGACAGGTATGGCTTCCACCCACTTGGTGAAGTAATCCGTTGCTGTAAGGACATAGCTATGTCCAACGACTCGATTGAGGATTGAGTGCGCCAATAAAATCAATTCCCCATTGCCTGAATGGTTCATTGATGATGACCGGCCTTAGGGGAAGGGCAGCCAACTTGGGCTTGCCGACAAATTGCTGACAGGGTTCACACTTTGCCACCCAGGTAGCCGCATCTTGAAAGAGCGTTGGCCAATAGTACTGCTCGAATGATCTTGTGTGTCACACTAAGAAGAAAATGGCCTCCACAGTCGAATTGTGAAAACTTTCCAGCAGCTTTACTTGCTGGGCTTGTCAACACATCGCAGAAGACACCGCCTATCCCGCGCTTATATAAAACCGTCATCCCGTATGACATATTTAGCTGCCCCGAGCTTTATAGTGCGCTTCTCCTCATAGCTTAGGTGCATTGGGCATTCGCCGTAGGTAAGGAAGAAAGCAATGTCTGAGTACCACTCATCACTAGTCAGCAACAAATAACTAGAGGCAGAGAATCGTGCCTCTTGAGGGCTTTGCTCTTTTCGTCACACAATCTTCTTTTCCTTTAGGATTTTCTAAATTTTCTTTTCAGCCATTAGCCGACACAGTGCCTTTGCCCTCACCACTTTGGTAGGTTTAATATCCAGTGTCATATTCCCGACCTCATGATCCAATTCCTCTCAAGCTTCCTAACTCCCGCTGAGTTAGAATTGATTTCACCGCCGTGTCGTGACCAAAGACCACCGTATGCGAGTTTAGAATGTAATACCTGAAATTCTTCACTGCTTTGACAACGGCAAAGGCATGCTTTTCCAATTGAGTCATCTTCAACTCGTGAGGCTTGAGGGGAGAACTCATGAATGCAATCGGGATTCAATGTCTTCTCAATTCTTTTGCATTAAGATCGCAGCATACGTATGTTCCGATGCGTAGCTATACATGATGAAGTCCTTGAGAAGTCTGACATACCAGACCGGTGCATGGGCAATGTGTTTTTATTTCTTCAAATGACCTTTTCCTTCTTCACTCCATCCGAAAGTCAGACCCTTTCATCATGTTCAAGATGTGGCGAGTCTTCTCGCAAAGTCAGAACAAAACGCCTAAGAAAGTTCACCTTCCGAAGAAAGAATGAACACCACCTTGCTTCAGAGGCAGAGTAAGGCTCAATAGCCTTAACCCTTTCAATATCTATCTTCGCTCCTTCTTTTCGCTAACCACATGCCCTAAAGAACTTCCCTTCCGTAACTCCAAAAACAGACTTTTTGGGATTTAGGAAATTCCATGTTCTCGCACTGCCAATACTTGCTCCAAGTGATCACAATGATCACTTCGTTGTTTAGAGAACACTAAAGTCATCTAGATAAACTACAATGACTTTTCCCATCATACCTTTAAATGCAAGTCCATGGCCCGTCTGAAAAGTAAAGACTGCATTAGTTAGGCCAAAAGGCATCCCGTCAGTAGGCAAATGTACCCTGTGAGTAGTGAATGCTGTTTTGAATTGATCTTCAAAGCGAGACTTCAACTGATCAGAGCCCAAAACCATCAAGCATGGACAAGATTTCGATCCAGCCATCGCTCAGTAACTTGATCCATTATCGGAAGAGGGTAGTTATCTTTCAGTGAAGCTTGATTCAAATTTCGAAAGTCTACGCATATGCGTATCTCGCCGTTTTTCTTGCGCACTGGCACAATATTCGCCACCCAAGTGCTGTGATGGATAGGGAAGATGATTCTCGCATCCAGCATCTTCTGAATTTCTGCCTGGATGGTGCCCGAAATCTTAGGATTATAATGCCTTTGCTTCTGGCGAAAGGCTTTGACATCTTCTTTCAGCGGTATGTCATGCTGAACGTCCTTTGGCTTGAAGGACTTTAGATCGGCATAGGACCATGCCAACACATCTATATATTTCTTCAGCAACTTGACAAATTTCCGCTTCTCTTCAGGCGTGCAACATTTGCCAATGTTTACAAATTGCGGATGTGCCTCAGAACCTATATTGACTGGTTCTGTTTCTGGGGATGAGTCAGGAACATCTTGCTTCTTCTTTTTCATAAAACGGTCGTGCCTGTCAAACAAGCGCTCCAGAGAAACCAGGCCCTTCGAATTTTATTTCCTTTGAGCTGACATATGCCGTCTTTCTCCTCTGATTCATGGTTTTGACCGTTGATTGATTCACGGCATGTAGAGGTGGATCCTTCAAAATACAACTCATCAAAATTTTCTGATTTTTCTAGAAAGGCAATGAGGTGATTATCATCGTTGAATACCTGCCAATGCTGAGAGTTGTCTGGCACGCTCGGGCGGAAAACCACTTCAATGGTGTATTTGTTCGTTTTCAAACCCGGGTGCGGGAGCATGAGAGATGCTGAAACGGCCAATGAATCGGCCATATCATTTTGAGCTCTTGGAATTGCTCCTATCGAAAAGGCATCAAATTCTTCAATGCTGTCCCATACTGCGTTACGGTAGTGCCTGAGCCTCTCATTTTTCACTTGGTAAATCCTTTTGACCTGATTTACAACTAGCTCAGCATCACCTTGAACTTTCAGATTTTTAATTCCTCTTTCCTTTGCAGCTTGCATACCGAGCAACAGAGATTCATACTCAGCAGTATTGTTAGTGTTGAAAAACTGCAACTTGAAAGAAAGAGGAATTACCTCCTCTTCGGGAGATATTAGCACGATTCCGGCGCCACACCCACTAGTCGCGCAACTGCCATCAAATTGCAAGGTCCAGATCTCATTAAGATCCTTTTCTTGAACAAAAACGCCCTCAGTACTCTGCCTCTGATAAGAAGTAGTTCCCCATCCCTGATGATTCAAAAAGGATTTGGGCTTTGGGGTCCTCAGAGCTAGTAACCAAGTACTTCTTTTGCGATTCTGGTTCTAAAGTCTGCATCACACCTTTGACGGGTATTCTAGCTTTAGACCAGTCCATGTGAATTTCTCCCCCAACTTCGCCGCAAAACTCCTTCCCAAAGCAGAATTCCATAGGTCACTGGAATGTCAAGAACGAGAACGGTCATCTTTACCCTCTTTTCGTGGAATGCCGCAACGCAAATCGCGCTGCTTTTGATTTGGCCAATCAATGGACTTGCTTGGTTTCCAATGAATAACATCTCGCCGAAAGGTTTGGTAAGAGTGAGGCCCAAAGCATGGGCGACTTTCACCGCATGACATTATCGTAAGCTCCTAATCAATTATACAAATTGCTCAACTTATGGCCGTTGATTAGAGAGAGAGATAGAAAGGTTCTATCTTACTCGATGCAGATGTCAAGCAACATTTATGTGGGATTCAGGGGGAGTGGAAAGGATTCCTTTGGGGAAACTCGTTTAGACGTAATAACTGACTCAATATATTTAGTTAATCTTACAAGTCGTTCGGGGATTTGACCAAGGTACTCACTTCGCATATTTGATCTTGGTCTTTTTAGCATGATCTATTATATCAAACGCGCCAAGGGTCATGCTGGGTGAGGGAATGAGTCCTTCACTTCGCGATGGTGGAACAGGTTACCGATCTTGATAGGAATATGAGGGGGCTGATTCGGAGGAGAGATGGGCGGAAAGGACTTCTTTTGGAAAAGACTTAACAGGAGTTGAGTAGAAGGGATTACCTCTTTTAACAATGGTCGAGGCGCGCTTTGACACGACCTTCTCTTTCGCGCACATGGGCAGCAACTTCCGCTTCTTCTTTCCTCATGAGCGGGTAAAAACAAAGATATGATTGTCCGCTTGCATAGCATAGCCCCGAGTACTCTCTTCTTCATCAGATTCATCCTCATCAAATTCCATGTATCCAATAGTGGAGTCGCCAGTCGGCTCACCGACATCTTGATCATCTTCGTCTTGAGGCGAAGATTCTTCATAAGATCGCTTCTTCCTCTTCAATTTCGCCAAAGCATCGACCGAGGAGCTTCAAGCGCCAACCGTGGAGCAACTGCAGTAGACGCGGGTCTTTGTGAAACATTGTTGGGAACAAAACTCCTTCGTGGAACGTCTCGGTATGAGGAACTAGGAGCCTGGGCCAACTGCTTTTTCAATGCGAGCAGATCATTCGCCATCTTTTGGAATGCCGGATCAGACGAAGTAGCAGGCGAGGGATCTGAAGATTTGGACTTTGATGATTCCTTTCTCAACTCGCCAGATATTATCAAATTGTCTTCTATCCGGATGGCAGCAGCCTGAGCGAGAGGTAGAGTAGCTACTCGCTCTTGAAGGAGCAAGAAGCTGACTTTTGAGCTCATGGCGTTCACGAAGAAACACTTCTGATTCTCCGGTGTTGGAAGCATGGCAGTAGGGACACGGTTGATTAATGCATTGAACCGGTGACAAAATCGCGCATAGTCTCATTGGCCTCTTTCTTCAGGTGGGTGATCCGTGATAGCAACGCAAATGCATCTTCTGAAGGCTTGTATCTGTCTTCAAAAGCTTCCCGCAAGGTTGCCCAACTGGTGATAGATGCGGCCGGCAAATGCTGAAACCATTCACCAAGGGGCCCTCAGTAGAGTTTCCGTAAAAGGCGAACCGACACATCTTCGTGAGTCACGTCCAAAATACTGCATGACATAATGAAAGCAGATATGTGGGAATCCGTGCTTTGATTTCCGCTCCCGTCGAATTTGGGAAAATTCTTTCTGTTTCCGTGAGGGAGCGCGTGAACTGGATGTGGTAATGCGAGAGGACCCATAGCATTTCCCCATGGTACCGCCATTTGAAAGGCTGGAAAAAGCACACGAGCTGGGAGGGTGGTTCCACTGAGCAGCAAGGCACTACAAAGGGATGTAGATGCTCCTTGTAAAAGACTTTTTCTTCGTGGAGGTGAGACACTCCTGGATGACCGGCTAGCTGAGCTTAGCGCTGAAAAACGTGCCGGTGTTACGCTGAAATTGTGCCTTTGAAGCAGATCGAAAGTAGGATCAACTTCTCCACGGGCTCTCCTGCTGCGCGTAAAAGGTTCACTTGCCAGCGTACCTTCCAGATCTGCGATATTATGGCGCAGATTTAAACTTTATTTTTGGGTGTACTTGCTGATTTTCTGGTTTTTCTGACAAAAACCAGCAGCATGCACTTTTCTCTAGATATTTAAAACTATCCTCTTCAAAACCGATCATGTTAATGACAAATAATAAGAGAGGATAAGATGGCAGGAAGAATAGCAGTGATTTTCAGATCTGATTTTTACTTTTCGTAGGGTTTCAAACTTTTTTAGAAAAAAAAATAAAAACTCGATCTACGGAAAAATGTTAACTTTGATAAAAACTCAAATAACTAAAGATCTCAGAATTAGGCCCGATCTATGGATTTCGTAAGAAAATTTTCAATTTCTGCACTTTTGCAAATTTTTGGATTTTCAACAAAAGTTCGATTTGCAAACCGGCAAAAAGATTTTTTATATTTTTCTCGATTTTATATTATATCACCACCATAGATCCGATGAGATCTATCCGATCCCAAATGAGTCGCCAAAAACTCATTGGTCCGAAAATCTGTCGCGTGGATGATCTATGGATGATTTGAGAGCCAACAAAGTGTGTGCAGGCTTAGCCCTCTTTTGAGACAAAGAAAGCGAAACTGGTTTATTGCTATTTCTACTAGCAGAACCTATGCAAGTCTCACGATTCTCGCCTTCTGGGGTCGGGATCTCATCCCAAGAGAGTGTTCCAGCTCACAAAAGAAAGGAATGAAAGAGGGAGAAGAGAAAGAACAGATCCGAAGGGAGAAAAGAAATGAATTCCAAAGCAGAAAGGTCAAGATTTATGTTTTTAGTTTGGTAGTAAACAGAGCCAAACCTACTTGCATAAATAAACAAAGCAATACTGATAAACAAATGACGGAAAAGTAGATATGAATCCAACAGATTAAACACATACAGATCTAACGTAAGAAAGACCTAATGCATAACACAGATATTGAGCACAAAGTCTTAATAATTGTATTACTGTTTTCTTCTGTTACAAGAAAGCTCAAAGTCTTTCTCTCTTCACTTCTATTTCTATCTAAAAAATGTTCACCCCGAATACAACAAGTATTCTCATATTTATAGAAGATGAGGGAGAGAGAAGGCAAAATGGAGCCAACCACTTATTTACAAAGATATTTACAAAATATCTAAAAGTCATGTTGACTTTGACAACTTGGTGGATGACATCATCCCATGATGCAACATGGATGATGTCATCATTTGTGCCAACACATTTTAGACATTTCGAAAAGAAAGTCGGAGAATAGAGAGAAGAAGAAGAAGAAGAAGAAGAAGAAGAAGAAGAAGCTACTCATCATCATCATCCCGCGCCGAAAAGGGGTTGCCTCGCTTCGATGCCGCCAGTGATGATATGTGGAACTCGAGCGCGTATTCCAAAAACTTGCTGATCATCGCCCAAATTGATCCCGTGATGGATCCTCAGTGCCGCTTCACCGATTGCTTCGCAAGTCTCCCGCCTCGCCTGAGCTTTTCCGGAGTTTGGAATAATCTTTCTCCGCCTCGATAAGGAACCCGATGAAGTCCCTACAGCCAGAGTCAGGTTGTTGATAGATTCAAGGTCGAATGTGACCTCTCGCCCCGTCCCTTGAGAAGCTATCTCCTCAAGATCCGGATAGTGTCATCACCGATCTCAAGGTAAGGGAAGGAGTGAGCAACCCCGAGTCATGGCGAGGACAATTTTCTCCATTTGATGCATCGCATCCAGTGGCCTCTTCCTTTACCTTGTCTATCTTTTCTAAAACAAATTCCAGCTGATCTATCCGATAGTCCAGAGTGGACATAGTTTTGCTGAGGGCCCTCGATGACCGAAGACTCCGAACTTGACTGCATCTTCTTCGATCAACAAATAACATTTGTCGGAAGGTCTCGTGGCCGGAGTCTAGCATGTTCTAACTCTTCCGATATCGACTCGCTAATGCTTGGAGTTCCTTATTCGCCTTCTCGATGTTTAGGTATAAACCGATATACTCGCGATTACTCTTTCACTATCCTCGAGGATCCGCCCTCCAAGCAGTAAACAACATACCCTCGCCGCCGATCTTTGAATACTCATTGATCTTCTCCCGACCGAGCAGCTCAGAGTCTCGGGCGGCAGCTTGGGAGGTGCACTTCCCATCTTCTCGTAAGGCTTGAAGCAGTACTTGTTCTCTCTCCTTCGCAGCCTTTTCTCCTCTTTTCGCTTCCCGAAGCTTTTGCAGAGTGCATCAATCATGCGAAAGAGCTTCCCCGGAGACTTTCTCGAGGATGTCCCCATCAGACTTGGGTCACGGTGAAATCTGGCTTGAGACATGATCTTCTTTCTCTTTGAGGGGGTCAGGGTACGCTATTTCCATGACTCTCTCACCGCAGCGCTTTTTCGAGAAGCGTGTAACCGCTTGTGCTTCTTTGCTCCTTTAGCCGAATGACCGAAAAGTCCATCTGAGCGATGGGGACTTTCCTCTTTGTTGGCTCACCGAGAGAGATCCAAGCTGGTCCTATAGAAGAAGACCAGAGACAGAGGGGGAGGCAAAGAACGGTAGAAGAGGGGAAAACGTGAGAGACACGCGGCGGCATGGAAAGAATAGCCAAGAAATGTCCACGGAGGAAGGGAAACCGCAACGCAGTAAGACATAGGAAGGGAAGGGAGCTCGAGATGAGGGAAGAAATAGAGGAAGACAAATCAGCGAGGGAGGAGAAGATAGATGAAGAAGCAGGGGAAAGGGTAGAAGAAGGGGCAGAGGACACGACCAAAGGGGTGGTCGTTTGAGTCACTCGAGGAGGGGAAGGAAGAGAAGAAGAAGGGATGAAGGGACCTCTCGAGTTGTAGAATGACGCCGACATCCCGGGTGGATGGGCGTATAGGACTATCCTCTGTCAATTCCTCATCAAGAGTTATGACTTGTTCTGGCTCTGAGGGAAGAGGACTTTCAGGGGCTTCCTCCCGAATGGTGCTAGGTTCACCTTCTCGCACCTTTGCCTTTCACCGCTTCTTTTCGACCTCGAGGTGCGCCCCCAAAGGGGAAGTTGTGAAATCTACCCCGAGGTAGATTAGTCCGCTCATGCGGCACCAATGCTCGCTCTCCGCATAGTCTCTCGACCTCTCCTCAATTGTTTGAGGAGCCTTGCTTCCCGCCAATGGCCGGAAGGGCCAATTGTCCCCATCTCGTGTCATTATACACCTTATCTACTTCATCTTCCGTAGTCCGAAGCCTTCTAGGACAATGGCCACTCCGTATTGATGATTTCCGCCAATGCTAAGCGAGAGTGATCCTTTCTTCCGAGTTCCACCTCATGGAGAACGCCAATGTAAATATCCTCAATTTGAGGGACATGGATCGGATCGAAGCCGCTGGCAGCAGCAGCTTTTCTGGGTCGAAGGTAGGCCTGGCCGGGAAGTCATGCTTCAAGTTGAGTAGCTCCACTCGCGAACATTTCCTTCGCCTTATGGTGGGTGGAGCATGTGTATCGCCCACTTTGAGGGGGAAAGGAGTTCCACCCTTCTTTCTTTTCGAGGCACTTCTCATGGTATGTGACCACCGCCTGACAGCTTCTAGTAGAATCACCTTAGGCCCAAGATACCTTGGTAGCCCGGTTGGCTCTCCCAAAAAGTCAGGCAGCCCTCGATAGGTGAACGTGGGAAATTGGGTGAACAGGCCCCCATTTCTCTCGTGATCGCCACTATGTTTTTGTCGTCCGCTATGAGTCATGTTTGGCCTCGTAGAGCAGATGACATGATGAAGAATGCATCGTTAACTTTTGCGAAATGTTGATGCTATTCTCCACCTCTCCTCCTGGATAGTAATCAAATATCTTGGCCTCGAGGCCATACTCCACTTCGGTTCAGCCCCGATAATCCTCGCCGATGCAGCAGAAGAGACTACATAGGAGTTCATATGGAACACTCCTGTTGTGGCGAATGTCAGAGCCGCCGTAGATGGTGCCGCTTATTATTTCCCCCCCAAAGAAAAAAGCGCCTGATCGGGCAAATTCTTATTCATTGTCTCTGTGTACCGCAAAGATCCACTTATGGAAATAGTGGGCATCCAAAGCCCGAAGACTCGCTCAGAAGGTGATAGATCACCGAGTTCCTCCGAGAAATCACTTCGGTGGATAGTCCGAGGCCACCGGTCACCACCTTCTTGTTCTTTAGGTAGACCTCATTCATCAACCGCATGCACCGGTCTTCGTTGTCTTCCTGTGCCTTGATGCATTCTCGTTGGCAATGTACCCACGTAGTTCCTGTGGTGAGGGATGCCAAGTATCAACTCAAAGTGACGGCAAGTGAGGTTTATGACCGCCGCTCTTACTATTTCGACACATCTTGTGTCTCTTTGTTGTAATATCGCGCAATCACCATCATGAATTCGTTGTTTACAATGACGGGGATTCCTCCGCATGAAGCGCAGGCACCGCCATTAACTTGTCCATCCATGGACTTCTCAGAATTTTTGAGTCCTAACCTTAACTCATCCATGTCAATGTGACCCAATTCAGAGTCTCTGACATCCATACTGCACTCAGCCTGTGATTCGGGCATCCTGACCTCTCGATATTTGTATTTCATCTCTTCTTCTGTCAGCTTAGCCTTTCCTCTTGGTTTGGTGGGTTTCTTGCTTGACGTAGACATGTGTTCTTTCGAACTCAGCTGCTGATCTGCATGAAGAAGAAGTGAGACCCAATCCAAAAAGGTTGAATTAGTCATTTGATCTTCCATCGGAAAGCTAGCAGTAAGAAAGAGTTAGAGATTTTAAGGCTCAGGCAGAAAATGCAATCGGCAGCCAAATAGATAAGGCGCATTTAAAAGGAATGTCATAGAGGTTATACTCGGCCAAAGGCGCATGGCGCATGGATGAAGCAGTTGCATTTTATAAAGCAGGCGCATGGAAATGCGTGTTACATTGAGGTTCTGGTGCGCCTTTTCGCGCATGGGAAGATTGTGTAACATTAACAAATGGTGCGCCAAAGGCTTTGCGCGGCGCATGAAGGTTTTACACAACATCATGTTACCGCAATGGAGGGTGCGCCTGCGCCTTTCTAACTTTATACTCGCGCGCGAATAAGGCTTGTGTTGCATGAAAGCCGGGTGCGCCTTTTCGCGCATGGAAAGCGGATGTAACATGGAAAGAAGGTGCGCCAAAGGGTTTTAAGGAAGGCGGGATTTATACTTGTAGAAGATGCAAAAAGGGCGCGCTTTGAGGGCGCATGAATTCTAACCGCAGATGAGATGAAGGGTGCGCCATAGGCGCGCGGGTTTTGATTATGTAACATGGCGGTAGATGCGCGCCAAGGGGCGCAACTCGCTTTAAGTGTGACAAGACGCGCCAAAGGCGCCATGTAACTAACTACTAATCGCTCAAATCTTTTATTCTTTTCTTCCACTTCAAAAGTTACTTGGTCATATAAGGTTTTTTACAAAAAGGTTTTGCAGACCAAGCCCTTTCAAAACAGCTCCCCTTCCAGCAGATCTGGAAAGAGGGAGGGAGAGGAGGAGGAAAAGAAGAAAACGTGATGGAATAGCACAGGGGGGAAAAACTAGCTTAATCATATTCCATTTTAAACCAAGCAAAAACCAAAACAAAGACCAAGAACACACTCAAGAACACGAAACCGAAAGCACAAAAAAAAAGAGGGAGAACCTCTTACCTCGAATATATATCAAAAATTGGAGAGCGGGTCCACAGGGCGATGATAACGACAGAGCAGAGCTGACAAGTCCAGAGCATCACGTGCTTTGACAAAAAGGAATGAAAATGACATTGGGCGCGCACTGATATTTATAGAAAAACTTGTCATCAATGCGCCAACCACTTTTGAAATGGCGCATGAAAACTGCTGTCGACAGGGGAAAGTGTGCGCCCTTTGGCGCACGGAAGTATTTGACAACAGAAGAATGAGTGCGCCTTTGGCGCACCATATGCATTGTCGACATGACAGTTATGTGCGCCTTTCGCGCACCAAAACTTGGTGTCAGAGAGATTATGTGCGCCTTTCGCACACGAAAAGTGATTCAACATCCTTTGCGCACCGAAAGACGTGTTAACATGGAAAACCATGCGCCAAAGGCTTTTAAGGGGGCGCACCAAAACTTGTGTTACAAGGCAAATCCATGCTTCATCAGTGCGGTGGAATGATCACTCATGACTTGAATGACTGTTTCATGAGCATCACTAGCATTGTTGGGAAGCTTTCTCAATCTTTTGTTGAGTTTTCTCAGATTTCAAAGAATGTTCAATCTTTACAAACCCAGTAAATGATTTCAATGCCAAATCCGTGAGTTGGTTCATGCTTGAATTGATTCTTGGATTTTTTTGAAAAGACCATCAACTTTTAGGATACTCGAGTCTCCACCGACACTTTTGCACATATTTTTATCAATTCTTCTTCAGTTTCTCTTTTCATCAACCAATTGATCTCTTGATTCTCTAAATTTTCCAAAATCTTTGTTGAGAATCTTTATTCGAATCGATGGCCTTGTAAGCTAGAAATGCTTATCTACATGTGGGATGATGCCATCTTTGACAAAGATGCGTGATGGGATTTGCTTCAAGACTGGAGAGCTTTGAAATTCAACTCCAGTGTGTCCCAGATCTCTTGAGATAAATCATCATCCATCTTTTCCCCATCACTCTGTATATTCTCCAAAGATTGGTAGACTTCTACGAAAGTGTCTTGGATCACTTCTTTACCCTGCGTAGGAGCAGCCTTTGGGTCCATTCATCGACCACCCTCCCCTTTTCATTAATCTTTTCAATTATAGGTACCGATGAGAAATCGAACCCGATAGGAATAGAGGATGATGGTATGGACTCAAGGGGTTTTGAGAGCTTAAGTAATACCTCAGTCAACTGCTCCACCTTTTCTTTAAGCTCATCCCTGTTGTCCTTTGTTTCCTTTAATTTCTGGCATAACACGTTCATAGCATCTCGTGCATCCTATTGTGCTCCTTCTGTCGTCACCTCTCCTAGAGCAACCCTAGTTATCTGATAGTCAGAGGCCGCTATGTCCTCTTTGGTCTTGTCAGTCATGGGAGTGGCGATCTCTACAAACTTATGTCCCGAAGCATCCACTAAAACCCTTGAAATTGTTTTGGGTTTCTTGGCTGATTTAGCAGTGGAAGCCTTGAGTGAACTAAAATCAAAGGCTGGTATGGGTAAAACCACCTTCCTTTTCCTTGGAGTTTGCTCAAGTAACCATTGAGGCATGCCAGAAGGAGTTGCCACTGTTGTAGAAGTTGGTGTCATACTTTCAGGTGGAGGGGGATTCACTGGTGGAGTGGGAACAGTCATCAGTGTGGTAGTAGATTCGGTGAAAAGAGGTGTAGGAGGAGGCATATTTGTAGTTACTTTGGTCCCAGCAGAGAGAGGTGAGAGTCCGAGAAAATGCTGGCCATGGCTAATGAAGTGGATGGGGAAAGAGGAGGTGGAAGTGGTTGTGAAGTAGGAAGTGCAGATCCTAATGCCAAAGCCTGGGATGCAAAGGATAGAGTTATTTTTTTTGGGCAGTAAGCAAATGGTGAAATTAGGGATGACTCACCTCTCCTTCCAAAGAAATTTCCCTATTTCTCGGTGGTGTTGGTGACTCGATAGTTCACCATTTCAACTAGTACTTGATTGAAGGGGTTTCTTCTTCTCTTCTCTTCTTGACAAATTTGACCTTTATAGGTCCCTTGGAAGAGCTTTTGTCCTTTTCCTTTTCCGAGGGCCCCGCATCCAAAGCAACCAAATTTGAGAAACTATCTTCTTTGAAACTCATCCCCCAAGAGGTGAGCCATGCCTTGGTGCATGTGAGAATCGAGGCTGATCTATCGGTAATAGAGGCTTTCTCACGATAGACTAATCAATAGGTGGGAAAACATATTGATCTTCATTCAATCCATCACAGGAAGGATCTAGCACACTTTCATTCTTGCTAGTACCCTCTGGAATGTCACGAGCCCGAGTGTCCGAATCTTTGTAAGTGTCAACCTACTATGGTCTTTCCTTCGAGCAAAAACTTCATCACGTAAATCAATCTTAATGTCTTCTATGCTTGATACGTGTAGGTGCAGTTCCATATGTTTTAAGGACTCCTCAATAGTTGAACCCGTCTTTGGGCTTCATGTGCTTTTTTAAACTTATCTTGAAGCTTGTGTACAACATTTTTGGCTTTTACCATCTTTGTTGAGTAAGTATACCTTCCAATAGAAATTAGGAAGAATACAATGCCTTATGTTTACTCTATTAGAACTTATGAAAATCCAACAATTGCCTAACTCGACTCCATCAAGATTAGTTTATCTCTTGGATATCTTGGCAAACGGAAAGGATCACCCGAGTACATGACCACCCGAAGGTAAGTGAACTTCTTGAATTGTAAAAGACACAACCGCATTTCAAACTTAAGCCCATGCCTCATCGGTGACTCTTGTTTTCATCGGTTTGGTTTTAACTGCGCAGATGTTCTCATAAAAGAAGGCATCATTTACCCTTTTGAATTGGTCTTTGAACCCTTTTCTTATTAACCGAGGAAGTAACCTCCTCCTCTAACTTGATTACAACCTCTCTGCCTGATTTTTCACAGTAACGAGAAGCACAAATTAATTTGAAGCACAAAGCTAAGATGAACTCGGTTTGAACACCGAGCATGAGGCGAAGCTCACGCAAGAGGAAGACCACTGCCAACTATTGATTTCATCCATGGGGTCTGGGAAGAACTCTTGACTCTATTCCAAAAGTCTTCCATATCTATGTTTCTGAGTTTTGTATCTCGGAT
Source organism: Taxus wallichiana var. yunnanensis (assembly GCA_018340775.1). NCBI lineage: Eukaryota > Viridiplantae > Streptophyta > Pinopsida > Cupressales > Taxaceae > Taxus > Taxus wallichiana. The sequence continues at coordinate 665,531,534 of CM031244.1, read as the reverse complement.
GTCGTAATTACAATCAATGTAGGAAGGAGACTCCACCTTCCTAAATTTATACTTCATCCTCCCTGATTTTTCTATCTTATCCTGTGATGGACCGGGATCCGACATGAGGAATTCCAAAGGAGGAGTGAACTGATTGCTTCTTGATTAAGACACTTCAGTTTGAGGACCTGCTTAGCAATCCCAGAGACCCGAAACACTACAGAGAGTATCGAGATTAGGGGGTGTCAACACTCGGAAAGTCTCAACAATTAGTTGAACCTATCGGAAGATATGAGATGTCCGCCACTCTGGAAAACCACAACACTGGAAGATGTCGAAGGGTTCAAAAAATCTGCACTATTGTTAGATGTCGGGAAGATTGGAAATCCCACTATACTTGGAGGATGCCGGGAGGTTTGAAGTATCCGACACCTTAGAGGATGCCGAGAGATTTTGGAATGTCCGACACCTTGGATTTCTCGACAAACTGTGGTTTTGGAAGCTGCAAAACACCCTGCGAAACCCGAAAAGAAGGAATCATGTTTTTTGTCAGGGTAAAACATACAAATTCCTCTCCATTACTATGAATCTTTGATACATTCTTCTATTGTCATAACAATGGCATATTCCAAGGAATAAAAAAAAGTGAGCATTCCAAGGGTGAACCCTAAAACAAAAACTTGATTGGAAAACAACCCAAAAAGGAATAAATAATCAAAACCCCAAAACCCTAACAAGAAAGAAAGAGGAATTTAGAAGGATCATTACACAATTCTTCCACAAATTTCACAAACAAAGAATAAAGGGAAATACCTTAAATCGATCAAAAATGATAAAAAAGGAGCAACGTAATCGAGCACAAAGGTGAGTCGGGTTTCGGGGTCGAAGACGCATGCACGAAAATCCATGAGGTAAAAAGTACGTCTGGTAAAAATGACATGGAAATCCAAGTATTTATAAAAAAATCATTTGATACACTTCAATTGACACGTGTGTCAACCACCCAAAAACTCGGCATTAATGCCATGTCAACATGTTTGGGATGTCCGAAACCCGACACAAAGGATTTCATATCAATTCGGGTTTGGGTTGCGGGAAGCAAGTGACATGAAGCATGATGCTTAATGGTTCCAAAAACCCGATACAAAGGAGCGAATCGGGTTTCGAAATTGGAAGACATGCGACATGAAGCATGTTCTGACTAAAGCATGTTCTGATGCTTGGAAAACCTGAAAACCTGATACAAAGGAGCAAATCGGGTTTCGGAAATCGGAAGACATGCAACATGAAGCACATTTTGACTAAGGCATATTCCGATGCTCGGTGAACCCAAAACCTGATACAAAGGAGTGAATCGGGTTTCAGAAATCGGAAGACATGCGACATGAAGCATGTTCTGACTAAGGCATGTTCCGATGCTCGATGAACCCGAAAACCCGAAAGACTTACTTGATGCGGGTTTCGGGCTTCGGGAACATACAACATGAAGCATCCAAAACTCATGTTGTCTTGCTATGGAAACCCGAAAACCCGATTATCTCTCTGAAAGGGCATTCTTAGGAAACCAACTCAAAATTTCCTAGGGTTATCACTAAATTTTGGTGTAAACACAAAAATGAGATAACAACTGGCTCCAGTTGGGGACTTTCTTTGTGACATCAAAGGAAGAGAACTCAGAATCTCTAGCTTTATCCATTGGGCTATGGAGTCGAAAAGAAGAAAACCGAAAACAAAACAAAGAAAGAAAGAAGACCAAAAGCAAACACACGACAAAAATAAAGTATGTACAATGCAAAAGAGCATCTTGCATTAATGATGGAACAACTTCAGATGTTGGCCACTGAAAGGCAAGGGGAGTGACTCTCCATCAAGATATGATAGACAGAAACTATTTTCACCATTCAGCTGATGAATCTTAAAAGGTCCTTTCCACAAAGAATCAAAATTTCCATGCATTCCTTTCTGCTCCCTTCTCTTATCCCAAAGCAACACCAGATCTCCAATTTGGAAATTACGCTGCCTTGATTTCTTGTCAAAAATTTTCTTTACTTTTCTCTGATGATCTACAATGTGATCAATCACCTTGCTTCATTCCTCTTCTAGCCTAGCTAGGTACATAACCCTTTTTTCAATAGAATCTTGAAAAGTCACATCTTCGACTGCTTTGGCCAACTATAAGGTAGAAACTCTACTGAGATAGGGATCTCAGCATCAATCCCATACAGTACTTGGAAAGGGGACATTCCTATAGCTCGCTTTGGGGTAATCCGATCCACCCACAACGCATCATACAATGCTTTGTGCCATGTCCTCTGGTTTTCATCTACTAGCTTTCTAATTATGGTAACCAGGTTCTTGTTGTTGGACTTAGCTTGCCCATTTCCTTGGGGATAATAGTCAGATGAGTGAGCCAGGGTGATGCCGAATCCATAACAAAATTCTGTCAACTCATGCGACGAGAAATTGGAGGTGTTATCAGCCACAATCTTGTGAGGCACACCAAATCTGACAATTATATTTTCTTTAAGGAATTTGCACACGGCTTCTGAGGTTTCCTGCTTGATTGGTGTAGCTTCCACCCACTTGGTAAAATAGTCAGAGTAGTAAGTACGTAATTGTGTCCAGCACTGGAGGTAGGATTCAACATTCCAATGAAGTCAATTCCCCACTGGCGGAAAGGTTCTTCAATCACTACGGGCTTCAGGGGAAGAGCTGCTAGCTTAGGGACCAACAAAATGTTGACAAGCTTCACACTTGGACACCCATTCTGTTGAGTCCCGAAAGAGAGTAGGCCAATAGTACCTAGCCCGTAGGATCTTATAAGTTGTTACAGAGGATGAGAAATGTCCTCCGCATGCTAGACTATGGAAGGATTCTAGTAACTTTACCTACTGTGACTTATCAACACAACACAGAATACACCATCAATACCTTTCTTATATATTCCGTTATCCCATAGGAGGTATCTTGCAGATCTTAACTTGACTGTCCTCTTCTCCTTTTGGCTTAAATGTGGGGGCATTCACCATAAGTCAGAAAGAAAGCAATATCTATGTACCATTCATCAGTTGTGCTCACGAAAAGCACCATGGGAAACTTTGAAGAGGTGTCTTCGGTCCTTTCGCATTCTATTTCAGCATGATTTTCCACGATCAATTGGCACAGCCCCTTCCTCATACCAACTTGGTAGGTCTAATGTCCAAGTCATACTCCTAAACTTTAGCTATCCAGTTACCTCGTTGACTACCCAGCTCTTGTTGAGTCAAAATGGATTTAATAGTGGTGTCGAAACGAACGAGGGTATGAGAGTTCAGCACATAGTACCTAAAATGTTTCACCGCTCGTACCACCGCATAAGCATGCTTTTCAATTTGTGACATTTTTAGTTCATGTTCCTTTAATGGGCAGCTCATGAAAGTGATGGGAGCTTCAATGCCCTCTCCGTTCTCCTGCATCAGGATGGCTGACACTTTGTGTGTGTGGAGGCATAGCTGTACATGATGAAATATTTTTTGAAATCTGACATACTAGGATAGGAGCACAAGCAATTTCCCTTTTGACTTCATCAAATGCAAGCTTCCCTTCAGTACTCCATCGAAATGGAATTTTTCCTTTCATCATCCCAAGGATATCCTTGGTTTTATCAATGAAATCAGGTACAAACCTTCTTAGGAAATTGACCTTTCCAAGAAGGAATGAACTCCGCTTTACTTGTGGGTAGGGTAAGGCTTTGAATGGCCTTCACCCTTTCTCGGGTCGATCTTGGTTCCTTCTCTAGTCACAATATGACCTAGCAACTTTCCTTCGGTCACTCCAAACATGGACTTCTTGGGATTTAATGAAATTTCGTGATACCAGCATCTCAAGAGTACTTGTTCTAGATGATCATAATGATCACTCCATTTTTAGAAAAATGATCAAGTCATCCAAATATACCACTATGAATTTTCCCATCAGATCTCTGAATGCTAAGTCCATAGCTCTTTGAAAGGTAGCTCCAGCGTTGATTAAGCCGAAAGGCATCCTCCTGTAAGCAAAGGTCCCCCATGGGGTTGTGAAGGCCATTTTATGCTGATCTTCGGCAGCTACCTCAACCTGATTATATCCCAAAATCCATCGAGCATGGATAGCATCTCCGATCCCGTAACCGTTTGTAACACCTGATCCATGATAGGCAAGGGGTAGTTGTCTTTTAATGAAGACTGATTCAAGTTCCTAAAATCAACACAAATCTGATCTCACCATTCTTCTTCCTGACAGGTATGATGTTAGCAACCCAGGTGGAATGGTGGATTGGAAAGATAATCCTAGCGTCTAACATCTTCGAATTTCTACAAGAATGGTTCCTGAGATTTTAGGATTATAATGCCTCTACTTCTGCCTGTAGGGTTTTACATCAGGCTTCAAAGGAATGCTGTGTTGTACATCTTTGGGCTTGAAGGATTTTAAATCTGCATAGGACCAGGCCAAGACATCCATGTATCTCTTTAGGAGTGAAGTGAATTTTGCTTTCTCCTCAGGGGAACAACATTTCCCAATATTCACCATCCGAGGTTGATCAGATGAACCTAGATTGACTTGATCTACTTCCGAGGAAGAAGCTCCTTCATTTGTCTCTTGTTTTGAATGAAATGGTCATGCTTGTCAAACAAACCCTCCAGAGAAACCAACCCTTTGGGAATCTTGTTGCCTTTAAGCTGAATAAACTCACCATCAACCTCTTGATATGGATCTGAAATAGATTCACGGAAAGCTGATTCTCGAACCTTCAAAGTATAGCTCACTAAAATTGTCAGTTTTTTCTAGAAAAGACAACACCTGTTGATCATCGTTGAACACTTGCCAATGAGCCACATTATCCGGGATACTGGGACGATACACAATCTCAATGGTGTATGTATCTTGTTTGAACTAGGGATGAGGGAGAAGGAGGGATGCAGACACGGCTAAAGAATCAGCCTTGTCATTATAATCTCTCAAAACTGCTTTGATGGAGAATGCATCAAAGCATTCTATATTATCCCAAACTTTGTTCCTGTAATGTCTCAGGTGATCATTTTTCACTTGATAGATCCCTTTGACCTGGTTGACAATCAGCTCTATGTCCTCAACCTTGAGATTTCAAATTCCCTTTTGTCTGGCCATTTCTAATCCTAATAACAAAGCTTCATATTCAGCCATGTTATTAGTATTATCAAACTGCAACTTGAAGGCAGAGGGAAAGATCTCGGAATCAGGAGATATAAGAACTACACCAGTGCCTGATCCAGTGGTTGAACAACTACCATCAAATTCAGGGTCCAAATAGCATTAGAATCTTCTTCCTTGACATCTACAACTGGTACCTCTGATGTCATGAAGTAATTTCCAAAACTAGCATCTTCGAAAAGGATTTGAGCCTTAGGGTCATCTGATTTAGTTACCAAATACTTTGCCTGAGGCTCAGGATGGAGAACACGATAAACCCCATTGACTAGAATTTTGGCCTTGGTCCAATCCATATTAATCTCTCCTCCGACATCTTTACAAAAACCTCTACCCAAGAGGATACCGTAAGTCAGCAGAATGTCAGCAACTAGAATGGTCATTTTCACTCTCTTCTCTGGGAATGCAACGAATGCAAACTGTGCATCTTTGATTTGACCAATCAAGGGAACTTGCTTGGTTTCCATGGAGTAACACCATCCATATGACTTAGTCAAAGTAAGCCCAAGGGCATGGGCTACTTTTGTGGGCATAACATTGTTGGAGGCCCCTGAGTCGATGATGTAATTGCTGAGTTTAAACCCATTTATAAGCAAAGACAAATAAAATGGTTCAATATTTCCTGAAGAAGAAGTAGAGGTCAGATTGTTCTGAGGTGGGGATTGAGTAGGATTTGGAAAAAGACCTTTTGAAGGTGGGGGAACAATAGCTTTGCTTCTAATGAATTTGGCAAGTTTTTCAAACTGTTCAGGATTTGACTGAAGGTATTCTGCTTCTGACATTTGGATCTTGGTTCTTTTTGCATGGTCGATAATGTCAAAAGTAGTATAAGAAGGAGTGATAGTAGGTTCGGTTCTAATCACATGAGCTTGAGCTGAGGTACTGACCTTGGGAGAAGGAGAATGAGGGGAAGTTGTTACCTTTTTGGTGACTTCTCTTTCAGTTTGCGCTGAGATAGGAGTACCTCTCTTAACTATGGCTATGGGAGCTTCCTTGTTCTTCTCCTTGGGGCTTTCAAGAGGTTTTCTTGGATTCTGAGATTGGGATCGAGTGAAGATAGCAAATGACTAACCATCCAGTGCACATTCATCTTCCTCATATTCCAAATACCCAATGCTGGAGTCACCACCGAATCATCATAAGACTCATCAGCATATCCTGAAGCTTCAAAAGCTTCAGAGGAATCCTATTTTTCTTGGTTCTTCCTCTTCTTCAACTATCTCTACTGCTGCGTTAATGGGAGGAGCTTCAATTTCCAGCCTCGGTTGAGCAGGAGTTAACCGCAGCCTATCTCTTGTAGGCGCACCATTGGCATTATTGAAATTCCGTCTAGGGATATCCCGATACGGAACATTGCTCACCTGCTAGGACATTTGATTTTTCAAAGCAATCAAATCATTAGCCATCTTTTGAATCATAGGGTCAGTGTTACCTTGGGAAGAACCTTGATTTTTAGGCTTGGGTGCATCTTTCCTGATTCTTCCTACCAAAATGAGATCATCCTCTATTTCAATAGTCATTGACTGAGCGGTAGCCAAATTAGGGATAGCCGACCTTCTTAATAGGAAGCTCACATCAGGGGGCTGAGCATTAATGAAGAAGCATTTCTGATTTTCTAGAGTAGGTACAACTAGTTCTAGAATCTTTCTGATCAGCTTGTTGAACTTTGCCACGAAGTCCCGCATGGGTTCATGTGAGATTCCTTTTTCATATGGGTAAGTTGTGCTAACAAAGCATGAGAATCTTCAGCTGGTTTGAATCATGCTTCAAATCTGGTCCTCATGGTAGCCTAGTTTGTGATGCATGT